>JAVRXN010000014.1:47114798-47504355 GCA_033556935.1 Timema podura
CAGTTTGGTTAAAAATATAATACTGAACTAATTAGTACCAATATGTTTTAATAATCTATCAAGTTCGTAAATTTTGTGTTACATTTTTGAATTTGGTTGTTTATTTTATAATTTGTTTTAAAAATCAGTTGTGGATATGAGCATGGCAATTTATTTTTAGTTGATTATAAAGAAGATAATTTGTTGGTAATTTTCGAATAGAATGATACAATATTTGAGAATATACAACAATATGTAGATGATGAGGTTTCATGCGGCAAACTGGAAAATTTATGAAAGAATATGCAGGGAAAGTGCTGACAAAATCATATGAGAATCAAATAGCCAAAGCTATTATTTATGCTTTTTAGTGAGGATTACTCTATCTAGATATCATATTCTGAAAATTGAAAAATGACACCTGGACATGGGTTCAATTCTCATGTCCAGGTGTCATTTTTCAATTTTCAGAAAATCATCTTAAGTTAAAATTCTTATATACTAATCTTAGGTTTTTAATTTCATGATGCTATAAATCTTATTTATTTTATATATGCTTGTTTATAATTATGATGGGTTCTTTGACAATTAAGATTATCCATAAATAAAAATTTGTCACTTAGGTCTAGGTGCTGTGGCGTTAGTAGCTATAGTAGGCCTACATAACCAAAAAGGTACTTAAAACAACCTAAATACAAAAGTGAATATAATAATACAAATAAACACATAACAAACTTGCATGATGAATATTATCAACAAGAAAGCCAACTTCTGGTCTTATTTTAGAAAATTGATTCATGCACTCACAGCTGCACATCAATATAGCGTTTGGCCATATATGATTCCTAACCATTTCCCGAAACGCCTCTGAATCAGCATAATAATCTACATAAATCTAATAATATTTTAACAAATTATATATTTACATTTTTAAAATGACCAAAATTTTGACAAAAATTAGGTCTAAATTTGCTTTAACCAATTACCTTCCACTTTCTCGCCAGTATCGTACGGTACTTAATTTAGGTTGATAACACTAATAGAGCTAGTTTAAATAAGTTTTTATATGTGTGGACTTGATTATCCTCATAATTATGTAATTGGTATTAACACTATGCCCTTTTTATTTCAGAATTTGCTAGAATCAATGCAACAGCTTGAGATTTCAAGGTTAACCTTGACTTCTATTTGAAATGCAATTGGGAACATGGCTTTGTAAAATTAGGAAAAGTGAATCATAGTTTATCACAGAACATTTAATATTTTATTTAATATGATCCGAAGAATATTTTTTATAAAACATATAATCTTTGCATGTTATTTTAATGTTTATATAAATACTTGAAATAAAATGTAAGTTGTTTAATTTTTTAATTCCTTTATTTACACATTATTTATTTATTAACACCACATCTTAATACCCATAGGCCTACAGGTTTTAATTACTCTAATGTATTAGGGATGAGGCTGGTTGTTACTAGAGGAAGAGTACATTAACCTATTTGAGTTAAATAGTACATTTTTTCTTTAGATTTGTAAAAAAAATTGCATTTTATTAGCAGTTTCATTTCTGAAAATTAACAGGTGTATATTTTAGTATAGGCTGGACTTCTGATAATGGGGAGATCGAGGTTCGAATATCTGTATGGTCTACTGAGGGATATTTTCCTATAATGGTTTTCCACTTACCCTCCATGTGAATAAAGGAACACTTCATCCAAATTAACCCTACTCATTGCTAACCCATTAGAGTAATTAGTATACATGCGTACTACCCAAACCGGTATTTGGACGCATTCTGATATTAAATAAAAAACTTACCTTTATTGAAAGAAATTTATAGAGAAAATTAGATTGCTTCAAATATAACTTATAGCTAAGAATATTCCAGATCTGGCGTTTTTCCACATGGGATAAATAGTGCTAGAGCTTTATGAGTGGAGTATTTAGCTCTTTCCGTACTCACATGTCAAACTACAAAGTCAACTTACGCCTTCCTTCTCTGAACAAAACTGTAATAGGTCACCTTGGCTTAGTTATTATACAGAGCTTAATATCTTATAATGAAATACTTATTCAAGCAGACAGCCCAATGCATTTGCTCAAAAGATTTTGAAAAAATGAGATTTGAGCCAGCCCTATTCAAATCCAATTTCATAGCGATGTGTTTGTAGTGTGTCCATTTTCTAATATATAATAATTATATTTAATTTAAATGCATGGTGCTATTAAAGTTTTAAAATACAGACTGTATCACATTACTCAGAATTGAGTAATATAGACTTTTCATACTGTTTTAGAAATCAATGAACAAAAGACTGGCGTTCTTTCGGAGAATGTAAGAAATTAAACTAAATTGCCAGGACCTACTGGCTCCTTGACGACTAACCCGTGAAAGATAATTGGATCAGTCTGTTAATTATGATTATGTCATCAGGGAACTTAAGTTTACCTGGTGAATGTTGTCTGATACTACAGGAAGATGAAGGAATCTTAAACCTGCTTTTATAAATTTTAGCTAGCTCTCTATGTACCTCATTTTTAAATATGCTTGTTAAAATAAATATTTACGATTGGATGAGTTTATTTTTGTTTGATTAATACAAATAATATTAGAGGTTTGAAAATATAATCCTAGATCCCTCACCCTCAGTTCACTAAGACTCATCTATGGCAAGGAA
The DNA here is from genome assembly GCA_033556935.1 of Timema podura. Lineage (NCBI taxonomy): Eukaryota > Metazoa > Arthropoda > Insecta > Phasmatodea > Timematidae > Timema > Timema podura. Next base: position 47,117,459 of record JAVRXN010000014.1, read on the forward strand.
CCCTCTTATTCCGGAGGGCATTTGATGTTTGATATTGTGCACACCTAGATGAACTGTGCTACACTAGTCTGTGCCCAGTACATTCGATTGTTTTCATGTTGGCCACTCACACCTCAAACTTTTCTTCCAAACACAAAAAGAATGTACACCTTGAGCATATAATGAGAATAAGGTATGTCTTTACTATTGGCTAAAACCAAAGAAGTAATGTAATTGTTCTTCGAAAGCAGTACACCCAATTGGCACATAGAAGAAAATTTGTTTCGTTTATTAATTTAATACTAAATATTATGTGACATTTTAGTACCCACTTAAGCTTATATAAATATAAACTAATGGGTTGTTTAAGGCCTATGGATTTTACTGTGTATAATTGTTTTAATTTTAAAACCTAGTTGAGGTGTACACTTTTACTATCATACTCCCTTCACTTCGGCAACATCCATATACAGTCTAACATGCTTGTTTATTCTTGAAAATTTAAATGTTTCTCTTTTTCACACATTCTTCTAAAACATTTAGCCACGCCTTACGTGGCCTACCCTTTCCTTTTGATCCACACACAATCTACCTTAATATATTTGCTCAGTCACTTGATCCACACACATTTCTTAGATATCTTATTCCTACCGCATTCACCTTGCTCTTGGGTCGCACATGACAAATCCATGCTTCACTTAGGTGAAATAATGTTGGTGTTAAAATTCTTTTATACACTAGCAAATTGTATATGTTTTCCAGAACAACTCCATGAGCTGAAGAAGGCAACAATGGCTCGCATCATTTGTGACAACAGTGATAAGATACAGTTGAAAGTACAGTCACCAAACGCGTTCCTTACGAGTGACCAATCAGGGTGAGTATATTAGTTCAATAACACTTTATTTTTAAACATGCCTGAAAGTTTAATAGGGACATTTAAAATAACACATCACTGGTGTGAATTATCATCTTTCACAAATAGCACTTTATGTAAAATAGAAACTATCATAATTATATGAGCGCAGATTGTAAAATATAATTTTTGTGGCATTATTGAGGGTTTTTAAGAAAAGATAATACAAATCACGAAACTAAAAACTTAATATTTTCTTGTAGTTCTTTGGTGCTGTGTGTTGTCGGTATTTGTAGCTTATTTTGATCGAATTTACTCATCCAAACTGAAAGACACATTTAATTTATCATTATAGTTCTTACTAATAGCTTCTAGAGCTGTTATGTGCAATACTGGTCGCACATACAACACTAATAGAGCACACTTAATCAAATTATGTTCATGCACCGTATCCCTCTTTGTTACAAATAGGCTATTTCATCATACAATAACTCGAAATAATTCCTCCAAAACTCTCTTATTTTGTTTTCATCCAAAATCATCTCACCACGTTCATTCTGAATGCCATGTGTCTTTCCTTGCATACCTTGCTTTCTTCTCTTCTCTTTCTCCCCTTCCAGAACAGCCTATTTCCTTCAAAATAACTCTGCATTCCTTCTCCTTTTAATCACAATTGCTCTTAAATCTTCGTTACTAGTTTCGTTGCATTCATCTTTTTATATTTGTATATGTCCCACAACTTCCAGCTTTCTGTTTCACTTTTAACAACAATAATTATTCATTTGTATGCTTCTTTTCCTCACTCACAATTTCTTTAACTCCTTCATTCCACCATGCATATCCTGAAGTTTCCCACCACCGCAGACCCACACACATCTTTCACGGACTTAATTACAGCCTCTTTTATTCCGTTTCAAACCCATTCTATATCATAAGCATTCATTTCAACACTCCATTCATGCTCTTGTAAGGTTAATTTTTTCGCCTAGCAATCTTTCAAATTACGCTTTCACTATTATCCTGCAATATTCACTCTTGCTTGCTTAATACTCTTTCAATGATTCCTCAAAAAATCTCTTCTTAATTCAACCACCGATATCGGTAGGAAGTACATTGTTCCACAAACAAAAGATTAGTAAGAATAGGGCTCTTGTGTGGAACAAATCTCTCATCATACACCACAAAATCAATAATTGTTATCGAATCACCCCTAGTGAAAATATTTGTGATTATACCACATTTTCGACACAAACCCTTTTTTAAACACTCACTAACTCATTCTTATTCTCATATACCCTTTCATCACCATTTATTCATAGCACTCTCTCTGAATCCTCTCTTTGAGTACCCACCCATCCATTCATATCTCCAAGTAAGACAATTCTTTTACACTATTCACATTCCTCTAAGAATTAATTTAGCTCATTCAAAAATGCCACCCTCATATTCATGTCTTTACCCTCCACTGGAGCATAGCCAGCAACCAACAGTACTCATACCTACTAACAATCAGCTTAGCTGTTGGGCTTAGGATTAAACCTAATCCCTGACTTCCACTTATCCATTCATCCACACCTAACCTCATTCCCAGGATACCATCACTTATCATCAAAACATCTTTCCCTTTCCGATTGGTTTCACATAGACATAGAATATCAATTTTTCTCTCGATAATTTCCTCTAACAGTTCATTCACTTTAGCACACGTTCCTCTTAGATTCCATGTTCCAATACCATGTTCTCGCCGGATTGTCAAGGTATTTTATTAAATCAGTATTTTCAGAGTTATTGGCAAATACACATGTGTTTTAAATAAATTTGTGATAATTAGGGAGTTGAAATTGCTCAGGGAAAATATATTTCTGTAACACTGTATAGAATTATTTCACCTTTGCTCTTTGAACCCTTTTAATGGTCTTAGTTTCCCCATTAGATTTCTATAACAATATTTATGATCTTGTTTCACTAAAGATTTATCTACTTAATTTAGATAAAGGAGATAGAAATTATGTGTGGTGCACCGTACTATTTATTTCCTTGGTGGTGCAGATACAGAAAACAAAGTTATATTATATATACAAGAATACATCTATTCGCCTAAAATAATAGTTTTTCACACAGTTGAAGATGCTGGTCTCACATGTGAAAATATACAAATATACATTCTAGCCAATCAGGATATTGCTTAGAATCTTAAATTAAAATAGCTAGAATTTAGCTATTAATAAACTTATAGTTTTCACACAAAAAATATCTTAAAACAGACAAATCATCGCCAGGGTTTACATAACTGCAAACAAATTACGAGGCCTCATAGTAGAGGCTAAAGATTATCCGGTTAATGAAATAATGTGTGAAAACTAAGGAAAATTAAATAAACTATTCTATATAGATATAAACAAATAATGTGGCCTCATAGCACGGGACACAAAATATACACGTCACGAAAATGTTACTGTCTAACATGGACACTGAATGTGCTTGAACTATAGCTGGCGCATCTATCGGTCATGTGGAGAACTAATATGATCAGTCTAAAAGTTTTGGTGTTAATTGCTCACCACTAGCTAGTTCACTAAACCTAGGACTGGTACAATTTTTTTTTAAATGGTTTTGCTTTTAAAATAATTTAACCTCAAAAAAAGCTTTAATGTAGTTTTGATATTGTGCTATGATCCAAATAATTTATTTAAAATTTGCATTTCTTAATTTTATTAGTCTAATTGATATTGTTCAAAGATACTGGTCAGTGGTCGCAAGAATCATAAGTAAATTATTAAACAAAAGGGGGAGGAATGGCAATGTATCCATGCGCCCCTCCCCACCCCCCTCAGTTCCTGTAACCATTAATATAGCTGGTATTTATACAATTTTTATTTTCAGAAACGACCCCTTGAGCTGCAACCACCCAAGCATCAGAAGAATGAACCTTAAGTTTTGGAAAGAATAAGGATAGTATATCAATTTTTTGGTTTAATCTTGGGCTCAATTAAAAAATTTACACTTTTGTATTATATTATTTTGTAATGTTAATGTGTTAAATAAAAATATATTTCACATCAAAGCGTTTTGTTTATTTACCATAGGGGAATATGTTTGTTAATTTGTCCTGATTGTTTTAATGTATATTAGTGTATGGATGAGATGTCAGAATTCACTGAATCAGTGAAGTAAAAAGTAAACATTTTCTTTGTGATGGGAAAAATAAAAACTATCATAACCGATTACTTGGGGATAGAGAATCGTTCCAGCTCTCTGAAAGTGTTGAAGTTTTTTTTTTTTCAAAATTGATTATTTCCACAATGAAAAAATGTGAATTTAAAATCTCATTAGATTAAGATTTGGAGGTGTACCCTTTTAATGCTTTTAATGCTTTTAATGAGTTATGTGCTTTTTCTTCGTATAAGTTGTCAAATTTAACATAAGATTCCTTGTCCAAGAATATAGTATTTGCTCGAGATCTTTGGTTTGAGGTTTTAAAGTTTATTAACAACTGACTGACCCACTTTGGTGGGCGCATGGTCTAAAGCGCTACACTCGCAATAAACTAGACTGCCAAAGACAGGGAGATTGGGCTTTAATGAGGGTGATTTTCCTAAATGGTTTTCCATTCTACCTCCACTCAAATGCTGGTACACTCCCTCTAGATTAAACCCCCATAATCCCTTACACACTAGATTAACTAGTACATAGGCATATAAACAGAATGGGTAGTAAGGAGTAGTGCTTTAATATATAAATAAAAACATTCGAGTTTACTTATCCTTGGCAACATCATGTGAATGATTTGAACTATCTTCGTTTGCTTCTTTTATTCGCCCATGCAGGATCATTCCGTCAAATTGCTCGCTTCACCAACACAGCTCGCTTTCGTCCTTTCACAGGACACCGTTTAAGCTATTTAAACTGAAAGGTACAGGTTTTTAGCTCTTTAACCAATCAAAGCTTGTATAAATTGATTTCAGTTTGAATTTAAATTGATGTCTTGTTTGTTTCACATTGTATGTAATTTATATAACAAATAACGTCTGAACAAATATATAAACGGCAGCCGGACTTAGTGCAGAATCCAGAACTACACCTGTCGGTGATAAGCTTAACCACTAGTTAAACATAACTAAATTTAAATGGTAGCATCAATTTTGTATGTATTTCTGAATTTTTACCAAATTTCCATTTATGTCAAAGTACTAACGCAAATGTAATGCATATCTTTGGTACTTAGGCCATACACAAATGTATTGCACTGCACTCAATGGTTCTTTGATATATTATAAGATTTACAGCCCCCAATCTGCCAGGTATTTTGTGTCTTGCTTTGAATATGTCTGAAAATATTGATTGAAAATTGTTGAAATGAACAAAAACTAGAAATAAATAAATACAAGTGGTGAGGTTGACATTAAAAATCAAATATAAATGGGAATAATAATGACATCTTAATGAACTTGGATATTGTTTTTCTTACGTCTCAATCACCAGTCAAACTTGATTTTCACAGTCCTTTTAGATAAGGGGATCTGGTAACTTTAGCCAGAAATGTACAAAGGGTTTGACTTTGTTGAAGACTATTTGACACAAAGTTTGATTAAATGCCATGAAATACAGATTTTTCAACTTGATTTAAACAAAGGTTCTACTAACAAATGTAATTAGTTATGTTTTCCATGTCAATTTGTCTACCAAAATAATGAAAAAGTTTAAGTAAATCAAATAAAATGATTTGTACTCTATGACAACAGGAACTCGAAAGTTATTCGTTACACTTAAAAAAGTTTGTCCCTTATTTTTATCTTGAGCTAGTTCTATCCAATCCACCTAATTACAAGAAAATCTTTCATGTCCATTCTAATGTAATACTCCCTTCAAGGACTGTCTTCCAAATGGTCCCATTTGGTTTACCAGTTAACTTTCTGAACATGGTTAGAGAATCTATTATTCACAATGCCGGTCCTGCCCATTTTCATCTACAAGACTTGATTATTCTAACATTGTCTTGTGAAGAGTACAGGGTATGTAAATCATAATTAAGTACCCTCCTCCACGCCCCAACTTTTTGAATTAAATATCTTTCCAAGCACCCTGGAGACTATGTTTCGCACTCATAGGAACAATTTGTAAGTTTTATTAAAATTTTTGAGTTTGACTTACATGAAAGCAGGTGAGATGTCAACAACCTATGGATAGAGTAAGTGTTACTTTCCTGACTGTATTCTTTTTCTAATTTCTACTCTAGTATAGTTAAAAATTTTCCTAAATCTTAAAAATCATTAACCATGTCAAATGATAGGTTGTTTGAAGTAATCTCTAGTTTTTCGTTCCCAATCTCTGTTCTTTGTTAGATCATATATTTATGTTTAGAAGTGATCACTAAAAAAAGACTATTTATTTTCTAGCCTATAATAATTTGTCTGCATTTCTTGTAACAGCTTCTTTACTAATGTCAAACAAAACTAAATCATCAGCCTATCCTAAAAACTATATGTACCATGTACCATTTAATTTTAACCCTTCCCTATGCTATTGAATTATCCTAATAGCATAAGCTAAGGCTCGATTAAAAATTAGTGGGAAAGTATATCTTCTTGTTTCAACCCATTGTGCGATGCGTATCTATAAAACATACTTTAATTAGCTTGCTAAGTTTTTTAGGTATCCCAAATTTAACATTTTATATGCATTTTTTTCTTTTAACTAAATAATACATATTTTTAAAATCTATGTTTAGTAATTGATGTAGGGTAATGTTTTATACCAACTTTTCCCTAATATTTGTCAAATATTAAATATCTAATACATTGTGTATATATCTAATTGAAATCTACACTTACAATCGCCCATTATTTCCTCTGCAATGGTGTCGATCTCATTCAAATTATGTTAGATACAAATTTATATCTTGTTGGTTTTAGTGAAATACCTCTTTAGTTGTTACAATCTGTTTTAACTACCTTTTTGAAAATGGGTATTTTAATACCATCCTTCAATTCACGTCATAATACTTTATGATTCCAAATGGAAAATAGCATTTATTAATTTATATTATGAACATTTCACAGCATTACTTTGTTAAATCTGCTAGAATTGAATAAAGATGTAAAGCTTTAGGCTCCTTACACAGAGCAAGATTTTTTCCTGTAGCTGTATATGGCATGGTCTCGTGAGTCCAATCGACAATTGGGTGTAATGAAGCTGTACACACATCATGGTTGCAGTTATTTCCCTTACACGGCTGCCATTTCACTCATGGTGCCCCAATGAACTACTACAGTGCTGTGGTCATTTCTGGTCACAAAAGGACATGCGAGTATATGGAGCTTTTCACATAGCACAGGATTTTCCTTTATGTTCATCTGACAACATCAATTTTCAATCCTGTGTCAAGCGTCAAACTGCAAGTCCGGTGAAATTGCATCCCTCATTTTCAAGATACGCCGAACCAAGCTGCCACTTAGAGGTTGTAATAGTACATAAAACAACAATTTGGACATTCAAAAATAATTAAAGAATTTTGCATCGTTCTCTCATAATTCTGTGAACAATTTCACAAATGCTCCCCCTCTGTCCTGCCCTACATTCAAAGGATGAACCCACCACATTCTAAATTGTCATTTTTTTCTTTGTAAATATAATAAATACAAACAAAGTAATTGCCTTCTACAATCCATCATATTGACTGTTTGGAGTTGACTGGTGTCATTTGGTGACTTGAAATCCTAATGTGCCGTTATGATGCCGTGTGTAACACGACCACCTGCCGTAGCCTACAAGGTGCTGTGCCTTGTACGGCCATGCTGTGTGCAAGGAGCCTTATGGTTCATTAACTTCTTAGTAGCTTTTTGCCTTTATCAATACTATGTTCTGAGACTAGTGGTTCAGGAGGATGTATTTCAATAACCTCAGCCAGTTCAGATCCATGATACACATTCAAAATTTGCCTAATAGGGCATTTTATCCACTTAAAACATCGCTCGTGTCTCCCTTCAGATTACCATTTTAATCGCTACCGAATTGACCCTAGTCTTATAATAAGGCTGTGGTTTTTCTGAAAAAAAAAAACCCATAAAATACGCATGCCATTATGCATCTAGCCCTTTCCTGGCCCAAGAGCTTGAAAGCGCTCACCGTTAATTTGTCAATCCCGGCCTAAACCCTAAAAAGCGCTCACCATATTTCAACACTTTCTAAGCCATCTGTTGGGCTATTTGCTAACTATTTTATATTTAGTTGTTATTTTTGAATATAGAGGTCTATCTAGTATTAAATTTATACTTTTCTTAGCATTGTTAGTTTTGCTTTAGAATGGCCTCCTTACAAGATGATATGATTGTTTTGGAGCTCAATAAAATGTATCTGGCAGTGAATCTAATAGTTCTGATGAAAACAATATTGATATTGAGTGTAATAATGATAATGAACATCCTGAATTATTTGATATAAGTGATGATGATCTGGAAACAATTTAAACAGGGGTAGTGATTGTGATGCTGCTGTGAGGCGTTTTCAACCACCTTTGTTGACATTTACTGACCGGCTACAATCTGATGTTCCAAATTATTATATGGGCAATACTGGTCCTGTGCAGGACTTACTTGTAGGTTCCAATGAACTATGTTATATTAAACTAGTGTTAGGTAATAACATTTTTCAGCACTCTGCCGAAAATACAAATAAAATATTCCAAGTTTAGGCAACAAAAAATGGTAAAGTGGATCAAGAGTGGTATGAAACTAGTGAGGAACAAATGATGGCCTACAGAGGAGTATTGGTTTTTATGAGTGTATTTGATTTGCCAGAAACATCTGATTACTGGCACAGCTCACACATTGAATGTCCTGTAATTCATAATTGCATGACTTGCCCCTCTGCAGAATTGATTGTTTTCTGGAATACCATCGGAAAAGGGAAGTTGGAGCTGAAAACTAATTGTAAATATAATTAAATAATTTGTTGGACAATAATATGTAGTTCCTAGTAATGTCAATGTGATCCCTAATATAATAAGTTGTTTCTAAAATTACAACATAATATGTTAATTACATTTCGAGTTATTGCTTATAGCATAGACTCATGTGCAAATTTTCATGTTATCAAAAATAAAGGGGATAGTGGTGGGGAATTGGGCTCTTATAATAGGGCTGGGAAAGGGTTAAAACTAAAGCAATATGCAAGAAAAACATCAAATTATGAACAAACAAAAAGTTAAGGGTCACAATTAAAGGGTTATTGTAAAATTATAATTTACATCCACCTACCAACTGTGGTTTTGATTACAATAAAAAACTAGTTATTTCTCAAGAGGTGAATCACTTCCAGTTATTGGTAAAATGTTCTTGCATGTTTAAAATCTCATATCTATATAACATCTTGGGATGGGACACTATTTTAAGCTGGATATCTATAAATAGTTTACTCTGTCACTTCCTGTGTGTTTTCCCTGAATAATTTGGCTGATTATTTCCAAAACACTGAGGCCTGTATTACTTTTCAATATGTTTATAAATCAATCTGCCATGGCTCTAACTGATATACCTGGTGCAGTAACTATTTGATTATTTGTGAAGCAGCTTCATAGATTCCGATAGTTGTAAGCCTCACGTTTCAAACTTTTTGAAAGTGTCAGGGAGATTTCCAAAGTGTGCCTTGATTAATACAAGGACACTTTGCAACTCATTTTCATAAGTGCTGATTGGATGCTAGCTGCATATTCAGGATCGAGCAAACTCATAACATAGAGTCACCCAGTCACAATTCTCTCTTTTCCTCCAGTCTTCATTGCCGCTATTTAGTTCCATCACCAAGAATAGAGGTAAAAGTTGGTAAGCTCGCTCAATGAACATCTTTGGTCTTTGTGCTACCTACTTTATATGGTAAACTATAAATAGCCTACCAAAAGTGAACTAAACTAACTTATTCTTACACGCCCCAGTAGCATAGTTGGCTAACGTGCTAGTTTCCTGTTGAGCCAGGCTTCTGAGAACTGGGAGACCAAGGTTCGAATCGCAGTCAAGTGGAATGAGGGTGTCTTTTTCTAAATAGCTTTCCACTCTCCCTCCACGCAAATGCGGGCTCACTTCCTCTAAAATCCAACCTTTACCATTCCTAATCCATTAGCATAATTAGTACTTAAGCGTATAACCTAAACTGGTAGTAAGACACGGTGCTAGATATAATAATAAATAAATTCTTCTAAAGGTTCTACTTTTTTCTTGATTGAGGAAATGTGTGTTTAAATAGTTGAACAAATGTATTTATGCATTTATATGCAGATTCACAAAAATATACATTTATATATGAAATATGGATTAATGTTATCATAAAGATGGGTGGGTTTGTTAGATGTTGTATGAAATATCTTTAAACATGGCATATCACTATCAACAAACGAAAAATATGCATACAAGTAAAACCTGCAGCCTTAAGTGATAACTTTTCCTATATTCATTAATTCCTAAATAAAGCACTTTTTTGTTGTTGTTATTTCGTTCTAACTAGCTAGCTTTACCCTCTAAACACTTAATGACATATTGTATAGTTTGTTTATGACACAAACTTTAGACATAAACTTATACTGTAGAACTAACTGGTGGAAGTTGCTAGGGTAAATGTTGGAGTCTCTGTAAGGATGCTGTCCTACTTACCAACTTTAGGTTGTTAAATTAAACAGTTAAAGGAGGATAGAAGGGCACACTTACACACTTACGAGAAAACTTTCATCGAACATCCCAATTTCTTTATATAAATTGCAGCTAGCAGATGGAAAAAGGGTTTTACAGTATATAGCACCGCTTATTTTACAATCACAGCAAACTAAATCTACCTAAATAACGATCCCAAACCCTAAAAACATAATCTTCTATTTATAATGGACAGCTCATAATGTGTATTTGGGAACTGAGATTCCTTGTGTGGCCACTCTCGTTTGATTCAGTTATGAAGTGGCATTCATAATGTCAGAATATTATACAAGAAATCTTTCTTTTAGTTCTTTAGTTCTAATAACGGTTTAAATTCTCCAAATTCATCACAGTCCCCACTTCTTTGTTGTGGTCAGTCAATACTTTTTTGCTCTCAACGAGCAGAATATTTGTGGCTTGGAATTTAAAGTGCATTGTCAAACATTTTGCTGTTGAAGATTTCCTCAAGTTCTTATGGAGATAATCTAATATATGTGGTGATAATATAGAAAATTAGTCATTAAAAACATCTGTTATAAGTATAATATAAAATGGACTGTCAGGTCAGTAAAAAAATATACCCAACACTTTACAATAAACACTCAAAATATTGACTTTCAGTTTTATAGCTTTATACTAGCCAAAATGGATTTAAAATGTATTCTGTTCTAGGGTTCAATATTCATGGATTGAAGTTGTAAACAGTTACACTTCATGGATTCAAAACAATTTTGCATCTTAGAGCATTTTAAATCTAGCATTCTCTTTTAGCTTAAGGTTGAAGTTAACAATGATTTATTTGAATCTTTCACTTAAACATAATTTTCTTTTACAATTAATTGGATTTTATCTTATATAATATTGTGATAAACCCATTTTTTCTTAAAAGACAGCCTTCTAAAGGCAATGTTATTAGATGATGAATAGTATTAGATCAATATAGAATTTACTCAAAGCATTTCAAAATAATTATTAGCTTTTTACACAAATTTAGTTGAATACATTCCTAATTTGGTTGGTTAAAAAAAAGTATAATTTTTCCTCAGAAAGAGTATTTGTTAATAATTTTTTTTAAACATTTACTTTCTCTGAATTGTATATATTTAGTAAAGTTCTGAGCAATATTCCCGTGCTTGTATTCTTACTAGTGTAATTTTATACACAAATATTTGCTAGAGCCTCGTTGTTTATAATGTCTGCTGTAGCTCTGTTGGAAAGTAGTGTTCTATGGTCACCATCCACCAGGTGGATGTTCACTGTTCCTTGAAAATACTGGAAAATACATTAATAATTAAGAAAAATTATTTTAAATATTTCATCTACTTTTAATTTTAAAATATAACACATAACTTAATAATATAATATATTTAGCAAGCATTTCAAGAATAAAAACCAAATATAGCATATTATATAATATTATATTTTATATATGTTACAAAATATTTTATATATGTTAGGGTGGTCCTAAGATATACTATATATGATATATATTAAACCAAATTTAATTAGTTTCATCCCTCAATATTTTTCCTTTTCGGATAAAAGAAAGAGTGCCAAATTTCAATAAAATAACAATCCTTGTAGACATGTCCTGGAAATGTTTTTCGATTTTTTTTTACATTTCGTTCTAAAAATTTGAGAAAAATTTAATTTTCAAATAAAAGAACATCAATTTCATAATTTAATTTTAATAAAATTTAATTTTCAAATAAAATACAATTTACAGTAAAAAAAAAGAAAGAGATATAATTGTAATGAATAGTGAAAAATCATAATATCTAGTAATAAAATCAGATTTTTTTTCACACTTCTTTTGATAAAGTGTCTTTCCTATAGTTCATAACTGATTTGTTTGTAATTTTTTGAAATCTTGCTTTAGTTTCATTCCTCTTTCTGCCGTGTTGTTATCAACTTTAAATTATGAACCACCTCCAGACCTTGTTTATAGTCAAAACGAGTTTAACAAATTAAGGATTTATATTTTAAAACTGTACTTTAAATTCGGCATTGATTGAAGAATTTTGTGTATCCGTTAATACACAATCTTACAAAGACGTTTGGATTTTTCTGGTGAATAATGAGAAGTTCATTCACTTTGTATATACTTTACATCAATTCCATAATATTTGGCATTTTTTATTTTGTTTCCATTGATAGTTATTCGTCTAATAATTACAGCGTTGTTGCTTCATATGTTGACTAACATAAGTGGCAGCAAATTATTTTCAATAACTCACAAGATATATGAGGATTAATTATTTTATGCTGATAAAGGTCCCGTGCAAAATTTAATCTTGAAAAGGTTTTCTTAACAGCGATTGGAACAAAATTTCAAGCTTTGAAAACTGTACCCTGGTGAGGCAAATTAGTCAGGAGTAAATGGTGCATTGCTCCATAATATTGTGTGTGGTAGCCTTCATCACAAAACACCTGCAGAGCTGAACACTGACATGTGCATAGCTTGCGCTACGTCTAGAGAGCGGTATGCTGACTTATATTGGTAAGCAGTTATTACAACATCTTCCATACCTGTCGTTCGTACATCGCGTGGCCGTCCTGCATGCATTCGTGTCTTTGGTTATATTTTACATGTATTCTGACGATAGTGTTTTAAAAGTCGAAGCACATTCACGTTTGAATGACATCTGCCAGAGAAATGATAAGTGTAAAGCCACGTCGAAGTTCCGGCTCAGCTGTCGTATGCTCCCATGGCCATTGCTGTATACCTGTATTCTGCTTGTGAGTAAGTAATTGCTACTTTCACAATAATTACCTCACAGTTGTGTCCACGTCTAGCGGCAATTGTAAGAAATTTCAGGCACAAGTTGTCAGATAGCCTCTCTCTAACTAAGGCATGGGCATAATGGATTTTTTTTGCAAAGAGTGTTTTGAACTAATATTTATCTTCCTAATCATTCATGTGGTACTGAGCACTTACGTATAATGTTACATCTTCCAAATGATATATCACTGTATTTAATAAGAAAGTCCAAATTTTTTAAGACGTTAAAATTATACTCTCTTCTACATAAACAAAATTTTATTTTAAATTGTTTGTGAATGTCTTACGCCCTTGCCCTGAGGCTACTTTTAACGAGTTTAACGTCTTTGTTCGTAAACTGATCGCTTAATACCAACAACAACTTAACGTGACATAAATCTATATTGTGAACCTACTTGATAGCAGTTTTCATAATATTGTAAGGCCTTTCACTTTTTGTTGTCAATAATTGCTCTGTTTTTCAAGCATTTGGAATCTCGTGGTTATTCTCATTTTTAGCAGTTAGTATTTCAATAGTTTTACTATCTGTATGAAACATAGTACTAAACTTTTGATTCCAAGAAACATTTTCTAATCTTAAAACTGAAAATTTATGAAACTTATACACTTAATAGAGAAAAAGGTTTAATTCCTCCTCTTATCCTATTTCTTCTTTTTCACTACTTGGGTAACCCTATCTACCTTTTCCTTGTTCAAAAGTTTTCCAGCCATCTCTACCTGGATCTACCTATTGACCTCTGTCCTTTTGGCTTATATTATAAAACTCGTTTTGGCTGTTGGGACTCTTTAATCTGTTGTATATTGCTGATACAACTTTATTGATATTCTTTTACTCTATCATTTTAACGTAAATATTAAGTTCTGTTCTTATGCAAATATTTCTAATTTCATCCAAACTCTTATAACCTTTTTCTTGTCTTAAGAATTTCATTTCGAATACCTGTTTACTTTTTATATCTTTAGTTCTGTATATTTCTTTGCTTTGTTATAGTATTTGTGCAGCTTGTTATTAATATAATTGCCTCTGTTATAGCTAATGTCGTTCCATGGACAAGTTGAATGTCTAACCGGTCTACTCGTTTGTTGTTCTTGAATATTTTTGTTCTTATCGGTTCTGATCTAAAGGTCAATACTTTTGTTTTGAATATTGATATTTTCATGGTATATTACTCACATATTTTATTTTTTCAATTTTAAATAGTAATTATTGAAGGGCATTTTCTATGTCTTAAACTTATTAATAGATCGTATGCAAAGAGTATCATGTTCAAAAATGTATTTCTAGAAATTTTAAAACCTATATCTACTACTACTGGTACTATTTTTCATATTCTCAAAATGTTGTGTATATGTATATAAATTAAAAAGTGTGAGTGATTGGAAACATCCTTGTTTGACTCCTTGATTTATGGTCATCACGTCCAATATTCTAGAATTGTTTTTTAATTGCTATTTTCGTGTTGTCATAAAGACATTGAATTGTTATTATAAGCTATAAGGGAATAACCTATTCTCTACAATATTTGTCATAGTAGTTTTTTGTAAACTAGATCAAATGCTTTTCAATGTCCATAAATATATATTGAATGTATATTATTGCTAAACACTATTTGTTTTTCTAGTTATAATTTTAATTAGTTATAATTTATTATCTATGAAGGATTAAAATTTTTTAAATCCATTTTGTTCTTCGAACAGTAGAGTCTCAGAAGTAGTTTGCAGGTGCTGGTCTACGAGTCAATAATATAAGCTGTAACTATTGACTTTTTACCATTATTTGTCACAGTTTTTATCAAACTTATTGCAATACACTAATAAACGATAGTCAAACAAACACTGAATGATTACAGAATAATTTTAATACTAGGACTTTGGGTTAAGATGACTTGTTTACATTGTCTTGTCCCCACTTGATCTTGTGTGTGCTTTCTTTACAGTATACGGCAAGTCAAATTTGTTTTTGTGCTTTATTGAGTCTACATAAAAATGATGAAAATTATCTACTTATGTATCATTCCTATAGCAGCCATTAATTATCTTATAAGTCATTTCGGTATATTATGAATACATATAATATTATAGCTATCTCCATAAGATCTTAAAATTATTATTATTATTGAAAAGCCGCCCTTAAGCTACTAAGCTCATTAATTATTTTTAATTGTTCTATCATTATTGTACGTATAAAACAAAATATTTTATATGTCTCATGGCTTTACATACAACCATGATTTTATAAAAGTTTATTTCTAATAACTTTATTCATATATTGGTTTTGTTTCATAAAAAGTTTTATGAGTTTGGAGAAAAAGTTAGTTTAACTTTTGAGGGTCTAAAAAAGATCCCTATCATTCCTAAAGAAAATGATTTAGATATAAATAAAATTATTCAAACTCTTTTAGTATAGAATACTGCCAATTTGCGTGTTTTATTAATTTAAAGTATAAACAAACTATAACCATTTACTGTATTTAAACATCACACTTTATTATTTAAATACCCTCAGGTCAAATAAACTATAAGAAACAATAATTATCTTACTTTATGTAGGTCACAGTGGTCTTCCTGTAAAGCTCCTTCTGGTCGTATCAAGTGAACATCCCCAGATAAAAGTTTCTCTGTAGGCTTATAGTTGAGTAATTTGTTGATTCTAATGTAAGAAGATTCTAAACCACTTTCTAAGTACCGCTTTCTTTTTGGAGACAAATTTTTCATTTTATGCAGTACATAAGCCACTCTGGATTTCCAGTCTTTCAAATTAATTAAATCTTCTTGCACCTGAAAAAGTTTAATTTATGAATGTGTTTTTACAACCGGAAAAGGGTTAAAATAATTGCATCGTTAGTCAATGCGGTTGTAAGAATTCACAACACATAATAATATTGTTGTTGTTGTTATTGTTATTATTATTAATATTATTATTACTATTATTATTATTATTATTATTGTTATTATTATTTTTATTACTATTATTATTACTACTATTATTAGTATTACTACTATTATTAATATTATTATTATTATTAACGCGTCTTACTACCCGTTCTGGTTGTACACACGCTAATGTGCAATGGTAGGGTGATTGTGAAATGAAATGGAGGACCTACAGATTAACGTGGGACCCGAACCACGGTGGTAGCCTGTAATTCCACACATTCACAAGATGTGATTAATACACGTCTTGTCAGAGGTGAAGGAAGGGTTTGGCTATCAGATAAATCTGTGCCGAGACCGAGGAGTGAACCCCGGACCCTCAGCACAGAAGTCTGACACCTTACCCCTAGACCGCCAGGTCACCTCATTATATATTAATAAAACATTATACATTTACACACCCATAAAACAAATCAGTAGAACTATTTATAAAAGAGTGATGACGAAGAACGGGAGGGACTACGCTCACACAATAACAAGCACTTATGTTCACTTATTATTTAATAATAGTGGATTGTTTCTTGAAATTCGATACAACTATTCTCAAGATTAATTTTAACCAATAATTATGTTGTTTTTTTTAAAGAGAGAATTTTTACTCAATAGAACTCTGACAACATTAAATTAGTTTTTGGTGTTTCTTACACACAGTGACTTTACTAAGATTATTTTGAAAAAGAAGAAACAAGCCAAGAAATACAGTAACCATAGAGCCATCTATCTCATCTCTCATGTGGGGAAGATCGTGGCAAGAATACTCAACAGGCGATTGGAACAGAAAATTAAAGTTTTATTGATAAAAGGACCAATTTAGATTAAGAAAAAAAAATTAACTAGAGATTCCATCAGAATGCTGAGAATAATTTTTAGAGAGAGTGCTGAAAGTCAAGGAAGTGGTCTACATTGGTTTAATTGACTGGCAAAAGGCGTTCAATAGAGTGATTTGGAAGAAACTTATGGAGATACTAAAGAATATCAGCATCAACTGGCGGAACACAAGGCTGGTTGTAAACCTGTATCAGGAATTGCGAGTAAAGGTCAAGCTAAATGATGAAGAGACCAACAGCGTAGAGGCAGGAAGAGGAGTAAGGGAGGAATGCTGTTTGTCACTCAGTCTGTTTAACTTGTATTTAGAGTGGCTGGTTATGAAGTCCTATGATGATGTGGCAGTTTTAGGATAAGAAGACGTGTCATCAACACAATAAAATACGCAGATGATCTAGCATTGCTGGACTGAAATAAGAAGAGTTACAGGAAATGATTGACTGGCTGGTGGTGATAGGGAGAAGATATGACAGGGAAATCAACATTGAGAAGTCAAAAGTGATGTTGATTTAAAAGAATGAATAGCCGCTGAAAATCAAAATGGGAAACTAGGGGTTTGAAAACATAGAGCAGTTCAAGTACCTGGGAAGGCTGTTGACAAACGATGCCTACTGCACCCAGTAAATTAGGTCAAGGATCACCATGACCAAGGAAACTTTCAACAATAAGAGGTTTTACTGCTGACCAGCAAGTTGAGTTAGGAACTGAGGAATAAACTGAGTGATGAACTACTACATTTGAAGCATGGAGCAGAAACTTGAACTCTCGGGAAGATGGAGAATAAATACTTTAAGAACTTTGAAATGTGGTGCTAAAGAAGGCTTGAACAGATCATGTGGAAAGACAGGGTGACAAATGAAGAAGTCGTGAGAAGAGTGGGGGGAAAAAACCCATTTTGGATGTGATTCTTAGGTACAAACCAAACTCGATCATAAACATTCTACATGACGTCATAGAAGGAAAGGTTGAGGGGTCAAGGAGATTAGGAAGGAGGAGTATTCAAATATTAGATGGCTTGAAGGAAAGAAGAACATTCTGGAAGCTCAAGGAGGAGGCAGAGGATAGAGCTCATTGACGGTCTAAGTTCACTGACAAAAAGAATGGACCTGTCTTAAAATAGAACAAATAACAATAATAATGATAAACATATCTATAAAATATAACAAATAGTTAACAAATGTGGAATATAAAATTAAACACCATGTGTTTCAAAGTCCTTCTATCATTGCATTTATTGTTTATCCTAATCATCTTTATTTAATTTTTTTTAACATAATATAAGGATTTGAATGTGTCTTACTCGAAGGCAGATCTGCGTGGTCCAAATAGCACATATTATATATAATATTCATATTTTTATTTTACTACTAATATGTTTGTCTCCAATATCAAGGTTACACCTATACGAAGTGTAAACATAAAAAAGTATTTTTTTAAGTTATTTTAATTCAATATACAAGTATTTGAGCTAATCCAATATCAAAGCTTGAAACATTGAAACGAAGCAATAGGAGTAACTAAATCTAAATCTTTAGTATATTTCAAACAACAGACGTAAATTAGTTACCATCAGTTAAAACTAATTTGTTTGCCTCTGTAGATCTAGACTTTTAATTTACTCTCATGAACTGTAAAAATATTTAATTTAAAATTCTAGAATTATTAATAGCATGATCACATATTTAGTTATAATAATTTTATAATACACCAGTTACATTTATCAAAATTTTTAGATATAATATTTGCTATGCAATGAATACTAATTTAGAAACTTTTCAGAAAACTTGCTAGTGAGCCAAGATCTTGCCAGCCACAGGTTGAACCAAAACCGTGCTAATGTGAAAATATTTCTATTATTTCTATTGAAACCTTTAACCATTTTACTAAATCATGTTTACTTATTGGGCAAGGATTACTAGAGAAACATAAACAGCAAGTCAAATTAATGCAAGTTTAATGATAACAAAGTTTAAGTATACAATACAAGCTTATTTCAAGGCCCTGAGATTAATTTTGTATGTAAAATGAGGTTATACAACAAGTGCTAAGTGTCCCCGTAATAGGACTAACAAACAGGCAACTGCGACCTCAAAGTCATTAAACAGCAGTGAGAATCAACAGGTGATTAGAAAGAGAGAGAAGCTCAATTAAATAGTCAAGCTTGATAGCATCAACATTAAGTAACAATTCTAACAATAGACCATTACTACAAAATAGTATTTGAAGACAGCAAAGCGGTTAAATGGTTAGGTGATCACCATTTAATTTAAAAAGGCCAGTCACATATAGCACGCAAGGGCTATTATGAAGTTCCAAATAGGCAGTTGAGAGGCCCAATCCTAATTAGAAAAGCTTTAATTAATGAAAATACATGACATGGAACAAAGCCCAAAAAATGACATATGTATATATACAAGCATAGGAAAGCTCCTGGAAGTCAAATCTTCCACAAATATAGACAAGGTCAGAAGGGTGAAGAATACTCTTAAAAAAGAGAGCATGTGTTCTTAAAGAGCTTTAGGAAAAAAACTCACAGTTATCGTAATTAAAGAGGCAAAGCTAATAGATTCAAGAAAGTTAGAAATATAAAGCAATTAAATCTATGTTCAAAAGACATCAAAATCCACTTTGAATAACCTTAAAACCATGAGTAGCTATATCCCTACATTGAAAGATTATAAAACACGCTCAAGGCTCTTAAGGATGCCATATAGCTCTGGAGAAAAAGTTGCACAAATTCAAATCTCATTGACAATAATAAGGAAAATAAGTCTATATGACTAAGTTACGCTAACACATGCTGAGCCCTAGCAAAACGAGGCTAGTTAAATCTATCCTAATCGGACCATTAAATTATAAAATAAAACCTAGTTCAATAGACAGGTCGCAACCAATACAAGCTTTCTTTGAAGGAGAAATTATAAAGTCCTACAAGTCTATTTATGCCGAGATGGTGAGACCATCCTTACGGTTGGGTTACAAGCGGCGTTTGTCTTGTTGAAAACACTACCACGCCGGGCGAAGTGTTGACAAGAGTACAAAAATAGTGAATTGAACACCCCAAATTATATGATCAAACTTTCGTAGGAAATGAGGGGTGTGGAAGGGAGAATCAGTTCTTCCCTTGCATCCTTGCTTCATTGTTCATAGGAAGGGTAGGATCCCGTGGCATTATCAACCTGAGAAGTTTGCTTATAGAGATTGTTTGGCACATGCACTAAATATTATTTTCTTTGCTCAGAGCACTCCGCAAGTTGAGTTAAATCTGGCAATAGCTCACGCCATCGCTGCCAGGACTCATCATGAATTGGAGAATAGAGCCAAAACTAATTCACATCATGGGAAAATGGTGAGTACAAATCAATAATAGAAGGTGGTTGTATAAAGTTTTTATAGACACTTAAAATGAATCATCTCTTACTGCGAAAGGTTAAAAAGGCTTTCAGGACATCATACTAAAATTCCAATTTGTGTGTTACAGAAGGCTGGTTACTAGCTAGCATTTGTGTATTTTATCTGTCAATACTGGAATACTGATGAAGTTTCCAAGAATTGAGCCAATGGTATACAAACGCGCTATTGTACAAAATACACAAACGAAAATTATTAATACTGCACAATTTTACCATATTAAACGATTTGTTTGATTTTATTAGCAACTAGATTTGGTTCGTAGCTTTTCTCACATTTAAGTTGGGCAGATTAACTCTTTTCAAACAATTTTTTTAAACTACCAAAAACACAATTTCACACATGGATGAGGAGAGGGAAATATTTTATAAGTCAAAACACCACATATTAAATACTACTAGTAGTAATGAGCCAAAATATATTGTTTGAATTTTTTCAGTTCTCCCATTAGGATTGATTCTCTTATATGGATGAATGGTTTGAATCAACATCAAAATAAACAGTTACCATTTTTGCATTTTTTATATCAAGAATGTCTCTCTTGTGTAGAGGCACTTTTGCAGTAAACACAAAAATAAATAGTTTTAGTAATTAACTATCCAAGAAATAAAACTAGATCAAACTAATTTAGACCCAAAGCCATAAAATAACTGAAAGAGTATCTAGATTGAGCAAGCAATATGATCACAGCCATAATGGCTCTAATGTGAATGTGTTGTTGCAATAAAAATAAAAATAAATAGTTTGGATCTATTATTTAAGATACAAAACTAAATCGACTTAATTTACACGCAAAAGCACAAATAAATGGTTCTAGATAGTAAATTTAAGATGCAAATGCAAGAAAACCAACAGTGGCTCTTTAATGTTGAGGTATTGTTCAAATCATTTAAATTTGCTACCCAAGAGGTAAAAATATATTAAATTTAAAAATTCACCATATTGTAAGCGCCCTAGCATACAAAACAAATATGTGCTATTAGCTTGGTACCAAAATGTTATAACAATCCAACTCATAAACAAAACATAAACAGTTCTGTAAATTGAGTTTAGGGCAAAAAGAGTGGATCAATAGGGGAATACATAGGAACTTTGGATCATGGTAAACCAGGTAAAAATCAAATGGAAAATGCTTTCACTGTTGTACCTTATACAATAGAGTGCTCGCTTTAATGAGTAATTAAATAAACCTATGTAGAAGAGTAAATTTTTTTTAAAAGTATTCTATTTTTAGAATATCGAGATCTAGAATACAAATATTTAATGTGTGTGTCGAAGCCATTTGAAAGATAAATTTTTCAACTTCAAAAATTGAGTAAATTAGAATAAATCCTACAGTACTATAATAGACAATAAAGAAAATTTCAAATTTTTAAAAAGTAATAACTTAATTTAAATATTTTTTTAATTCATAAGAGTTACCTTGTTTGATTCAATACCCAGTAGCTTTGTAATAAGGTTACATTGTAAGTCATCCCCTGTACCCAGGAGCTTGGCTATGGACTGAGTTGTATCAGGAGCACCATCCAATAAAAACAACTGAATCTTCTGGTCTTGTGACTGTAGCTCTCTGGCTAGCTCAAGAGCTAATATACCTCCCCATGACACTCCTACTAGGTTGTACGGACCTACAGGTTGTATATTCCTCATGTGCTAAAGTTTTTTGGAAAAAAAAAGATATTCTGAACTAGAAAATAAAATATATTTTAACTTGTCTCTTTGTATCTGGGTAATCTAACTATAACTAAATCAGTAGATATGCAAATTTAGTCATATCTTTTAATATCTTTGCTATACTACTATTTCTAAATATTATTTCATAACAATTTAAATGTGTGGTTAAAATCATCAAATTAATTCAAATTTGTAATATAAAATTTAATAATCAGGCCTTTTTTGGTGAAATTTATTTACTTTAAGAAAAATCATCATAGAGTTAATTAATTATATAATTAAAATGGTTTGTATCTTACAGTTTTATTTGATGATAGATACATCTTATAGTTTAGACATACCATATTTAATTGAATGTAGTTTTTCAATATATTAGAGTAATACTGTACAATCAAATAAAATAAAATAAAACAAAGGTAGTATTGATTAAAGTTGAAGGTATTAATATTAAATAACACAATATTGACAGAATAACGGCCACAATATCTCTCTTCTAGTTTCCTTTATTAAAACTCAACACGCTCTTGCAAATATATAAGAATCTTCTCCAAAGATGTCCTGTTAATTCATAAAAAATATTTGCTCTTTCCTTTGCTGTCTTGAGACCACTGGTTCAAAAAAAATTATTTTACTAAGTAATGATTCTTTATTTATTGTGATCTCTTCATTAAATTATTATTACTACTGAATCATTCATTTGATTTTATCCTCTCTTTATTATTATTAATTATTAAATTGTTTTATTGTAATCACTTGAACCCCATAATTTTTGCAAGCAATTTGTTGTTCTATATTTGTTCAGTGCTAGGCTGTTAGGGTCTCTACTGTTGGCTAGTACTTTAAATAAATAAAAGAGTGAAATTAAAAGATAAATAATTATTATATTAACAAAATAATTCAGTTATGTTGTTCATAATATCTGGTTAGCGGAAGTGAAGCATAACAATTAAATTTACCCATAAAATTGACTATATATTTTATATAATTATTACTATCCATTTTATTTGAGTATCAATAGTAGTACACTATTATAATTATAAGGTACAATGAAAATAACACTCACCTTGACAATGTTTTCTGCGGATTTTGACAAAGACATGTTGTGATCTTGCAAGTTTATACAGATGGTTGGATACATTATTTTATTGGTCAGAGGTTCTAAAACCTTCTCAGTTTTATCTTGAATCCCAGGAACAATAAATATCGGTGGAACTTCTGGTACACGCCCAATACCAGGACTGAGTGAAGGAGTCACCCCAAGAGGGCGCTTAGCTTTAGAGAGGAAATCAAAACCAATAGCCTCCAACTCATCCAGGTTCGAGGGAAGAAAGCTTCCAATTTCATTAAATCTCGATTCTAGGGAATTAAAGAATAAACCATTATTACAGCCAGTAATTAAATGAAAATGGTAGTTTAAAATATAATTACTTAATTTCTAAATAATTTAGAAGGAGATAAGGTGACATTAATATCAAAGATCAATTTATCTCTATATATACGTAAGTCTCTGTGTATCTAATGTATCTAGATATAGACAAATCGGTCTTTGATATTTATTTATATATTATATTTATTAGATACATATAATTATTATGAATATAGATTAATTATTTATAATGTACATTATTTTTTTTTATGTTACTAAGAAGGTGCTGAATTCGTTATTTTGTGAGATTACCGGTGAAGATAATAAAGATTCACTGAAAGAAATTATCTATTTAACCAGTGGTGTAGTCATAGATTTAGCAGTGCTGAAAAGCAAGGTCATAGGCACCCCAATGTTGAAGGAGGGGTGGGGGTCCTGGGGCCAGAGTGTACCAACCGCCGGTGGCAAAAATAATTCACAAACATGAATGCTTCTAGAAGCTATTTGGAGCATATTTTAATGATTACTAATGCAAAAACTTACTTAGTGCACTTCCACTAAAATTTCAAGAATTCTCGTAGAGGACAGTAAATTTCATCAGAATTTATTGTTTCAATGAATGAACATTAAAAAAAAAATATATTGATATAAATTCTATTAGTTAACTTAGAAATAACATAATATAGAACTTCACTAGAATAAATATATATATATATATATATATATATATATATATATTGAATATTTTTAACACAAGAACATTTTAGTTCTGATAGGTTAAACAAGGAATATTAAATTTCATAAACAAAATTAAAATTAAAAAAGTTTTTAAAATGTTTATGAAACAAATGAAATTATATATTTGATAGAGAAGATGACAGTACTCTGCTGCATATTAAGTTTTAATATTTTATTTATTTAAAAAGATTGGCAAACATATTGTCTTTTTCCTCTTCCTTTAGGCTAGGTTTAGCTTGTCGTATCCTTGTGTTGTCTGCGGTGCGGTGTTTTCTTAACCATGTCTTCACATAAGCCTCAGGATCCCACTCTCTTACTGGGGCCGTGAAGCTTAATGAACATCAGAGCTGAAACATGTGGTATTGTAAGTCTTGTCTGAGTAGGTGATGGTATAATATTCATGTGACTGAATCCATGCTCACATTCAGCTGAATTGCAGGGTATAAGCTTGGTGCAGTTTAACAAGAGATTCAAGTCGTTTGGAGATAATCTCTATGGCTGATTTTTATTTTATATAAATTTAGTTTGAATCTGACACAAAGTTTTTCAATTTCATGTTTTCCATAATCTACGGGCTTAGTTGAAGGCTAGCCATCGCTTTCAAGCACTTTCAGCTGTTCCTTCATAATTAAGTCGCATTCTTCTTCATGGGGCTTCATTCACAGATGGTGGTTCATGACTAGAAATCGTAGTAAGCAGTCATCTTTTCAGATTGTTAATTACTCTTGATAGTAATTACAGATGTTTGATTGCTGACAATTTAGCACTATATTTTATGGAAACGCCACAAAAACTATCCTAGTATATTGCAATCTGAGCCTCAAGGCATTTAGTCCCAGGCTTCTTTTTTAAGTTGTATAAAGATATAATTTTTTTCTTTATGATGTCTGCAAAGACCACTGTAATATTTCTGTTCTGTAAACATTCTGACAGCAGTGAAAGTTCGGCTAAAATATCATAAATGATTGCCAAGTCTAATAAGAAATGAGATGATGAAAAGCATTCAATTAATCCATTATACATAGCCTGTTTTGTCGAGCTTCTTCTTTGGTCCTCCTTGGCCTTGCTAAGATGGTTATACAGACCGGTGTATCCAAACCATATGGCTGTTACAAATTTAAAAGATCTAGCAACCCATCTGATGTCTAGTATCCATCCAATTTTTTTTTAAGTTGCAGGTCTAGCTCACTAGTCTACTCGGCTAATTCCCGCTTTTTTTTTTGGCGATTTACTGTAGACACTATACAGTTTGTTCATAAAAATCTGAAAGTAATGAATGGCCCCCACGTTGTCAACTGCATTACCTGGTGCTAATTCTAATATAGGGTTCATGCAGTACCACACTATGATGTTTGGATATATTTTTAACAGTTATTCTGTGACACCAGATTTGTTCCCTAACATAACACTTGCACCATCACTTATAAACACAACTAAATTTCTTTGAAATAAATGTCATAAAAACCATGTTTTTTAAAACAACTTAGTACATTTTGAAAAACAATTTCAAATGTTTGGTTAGTTAATTCTATTAAATCCAAAAATAAAAAATGTGGGGGAGGCTCTTTGCTAATTTCACATTTTATTATATAAATGTTACCTGGATTGTCCAGAACCTGTTGTATTACTCGTTTTTTCATTTCGTTTTTTGAAACATAATCAATATTTCTATTGCACTAAACCTTGAGTGCAACCTGACACAAATATCCACGCCAATCAATTTTTATAGCTCCAAAAGCCCAAATTAGTCAGAATTATTAGGCCTGTCATTTTTTGGTAGATAATATGCTGACCTGAATACTGTTTTGGTCAATGTAAAATGATATGCATTCAACGTATCACAAATGTTTTCCATTGTTTCCAATTTCGCCTTTGCAGTTATGGTCTCTGCTGTCATATGGCTAGATGAGTGTTTGTGCATATTTTTTTTTCTCTTAAAGACGTGAGCTGGGCAGCCTTCGTTGAGCCATTGAAAGTGATTGTATATGAACACAATTTTTTTTTTAATGGCTGTATATTCCTTTGTAAATGCGCCAAGGTGAGAAACATGCTCGTATATCTTATAAACCTAACTTAATATTTCGATAATCGAGCCAAAGGAAAGCATCTTTCTTATGTTCCCACATTTCCTGAGTCCATACAGATCGCCATTCTGAATTAAAAGAAGTACCTTCACTTACGGTTGGTGGTCCACTTTCAGCAGCTGTAGCAGATGCAGCTAATTAATTGAAGAATTTTTTCTTTGATTGAAGAATGATGTTAGCATTTTTTTGTTTTTTCCTAAAAGATTCCATTGAAACAGCTTCAAACTATAAAAATATTGCCTAAAACAACAAACAAACCTCACATCTAGGGAATCGGACACGCAGTCACACACAAAACGCTATTCTTTGTTGCACTCACTGTCACGTGTCACTACAAAACTGCCATTCCATCACAAGTCACCACTTGCTTGCCACGACGGACTATGGTGGGGGAAGGGTCGGTAAAGGGTTGTGCGCGCAGACCAAATCAGCAGCTGACCCCACCATCTGTGGACTCAGTGTATTTAAATTTAATTCAAAGAAGAGCATTGCCGAAATGGTGCTCTCGCTCCACTACACACCCCTGTATTTAACCAATAATAGGATTTGTCTACGTTTACCAATGCATATACAAATTTCCCGATGTAATATGATGGAAGTATGTAACATGAACTATATTATCTACATTTACTAGTGATTTGATAATATACTTGATGTAGGTTGATGGATGTATAAAAAATAGGGCCAAACTAACCAATCCTGGCCTAAGATAAGATAACCTAACCTAACTTAAACGAACCTAAGCTAGCATAAACTAGCCTAAACTAGCCTAAACTTGCCTAAACTAACCTAACTAAACCTAATATTGAGGTGATTTAATAACAATCATCAATGGTTTATAGAGATTTTGTAAACTGTTCGTCAAGTATGTGAAAGAGTAAACCAAATTTTGACATTCCCCAACTGAACCAGTGGATTTGTAGAATTACTGGGAACTGTACAAACTCATAACATTCAGCACATCCAAAAAAGCATATATATATATATATATATATATGTATATATATATATATATATATATATATACACAAACTGTTCTTTGAAGTTTTTCATTTACGTGTACTCCGCCTGTTGACATCACGGGTGTGTAGTATCAGTTGGTGTTTGTGACGATCCGTGGTGGTCATGCCATGTATGTGAGAGAATCATTTCAGTAATGTGGTGGCGAAAGCAGTGGGGATATTAATCAGTGCAATTCTAAAGTACACATTTTGTAGTAATAATTTTTGTAAATTATAATTTTTTTACTAGTGCTGCCATAGAATATATGAATAATTTCATTGTGCTAATGTAATAGTCAAATGAATACATAGCCAATCGTTTTGTATTGAATGATTTTGTTCCAAACAATTTTATACATATTTAATACATTCATGGTTAAATATAAACAATTGTTTCCCTTGTGATGGAGTAGTGCGTGGCGTGGCAATCATACTTTGTGGACAGTATTATATGAGTGGTATATGAATGAAATTCAATATATTGCAGAGTAGAAGAAAACACAACCAAGGTGAACACACCCTTGGATTTCCAAAATCTAGAAAATATAATACCAGTTTAAGCGTAGGTAGCACTGAGTTGGGGGTTGGAGGATTATGAGTTTGAGATAAATTCTCACCTTCGTGATGACTGCCCTTTCTCGTACGGAACAAGAGGCCACCCATCCTTGCCTGTGGGATGTTCCTCGTCTGGAAATCCTTACAGAGCTCCTCCACGTGGTGGCCCCTGGATTACGTCCAGAGGATTTTCCCAACTTGTCATACACTAAGTGGTTGGTAACTAGTACATTCCGGTAAAGCTGGTCAGGCCACCTTCACAAGATCCCCATTGAGAAACTTATACTGGAAGCTCTTTTATGGTGATTCTTAAGACCAGGTGCATAACTTCTTCCAAGAACCAAAATAGGGTGACTTAGGTAAAGTCTTTTTTAGGGTCATTTACTAAGATCGAGTTTTGTTTACCAGTAGGGCATTATATGTTAAAGCCCATCGAATGGAGCAATTCTTAGGCTGTTCCTGACGTGTGGGCCTCTCACTCACCCATCCAAGTCTGGCCTAGATGTCTGGTGAGGACAAAGATCAATGGTAGTCACGGTGTCATTATTCCCTGAATTGTTAATTGTGCATTTACATGCGTGGCTACGCTCGAAGGACACAGCCAGATGGGTTGGAGCAGCCTTGAGAGGGTTATTTGTTCCCCAGACACTGGATGCTGGACCCTATGTGGCAAGTGGAGTCTATTTTTAAAGGTATTTGACTTATATAAGCTGGTTTCCTAGTAACATAGCTGTGATTGTAGCATCTTTAAGTTTTTTTTCTTGATTTTAGAGATACCTCCTTAAGTAGTAATGCAGTCTAAGCTCAACGTTTGTAAGAATTAAAAAAAAAAGTTCTACAAACTCATAAGTTTTCTTAAGATTACATTTTTACATTAATGATCATCAACATCACCAACTCCATCTATACCATCAAAGCTAGTCACACATGTGAGACCATTAACCTAATTTACCAACTAGAATGCCAACAATGTACAGGATAATACATTGGCCTCATCACTGAAACTCTCCATAAATGAATGAATGGACACCACCATGACAACAAAATAAAGAATCTAGAAAAACCATATTCAGCATATGCCTCCACTCATAACCTCAACTTTGAGGATTGCTACACTGTCAAAGTGTTAAAATCCTTCAACAGGGCACAATGTAATACATCCCAGTTAAGAATATATGAACTGGCACATCAATGAATCACAAAGTCTATAAAACCACCCAATCTAAATATTCGTTAATTTCAACTCCACCAGAGAAGTTTTCATCCTTTTCAGTCAAATTGGCATCACTGAAGACAACATCCTGTTTAGTCCTACTATTAGTACTTCCTAAGGTAGATGCTCTATTAGCATCGAAATATTTAAGTGTGTCTAAATATATGTTAGTGTTTTTACTTTTATTTGTACTCTATTATTTTCTTACTATTCTATAATTTTATTTATTACAGATTAAAAAATTCAATAGTAATACCAAAATAAGGGCTGGTACATAAAATAGAAACATATAATAATCAAAATCAATATTTAGGATACACTTAATACAAATTAACCAAAAATATTAGATTACCATATTATTACTAATTATTGTATATTCCTACAGAAACATATTTCTTTTTTTATATATTTTATGTAACATATATTTAAGAAGGTGGAGGAAGGAACTAAATGAATCAATATAAGTAAAATAAAGTCTTTAGTGTGAGAATAACACATTTTACACATTATATAGTAGTTGTGTCATACAACATATTTCCAATTTAATTACCTTCATTAGTGTATTTGATGAGTTTATCTTCTAGTGATACGTTGATGAATGGAGGTGATCTGGAAGATAAAAGTCTGTCCATCACTTTTAGAATTGGTCGGATGTTTACACTCTTCTGACTGTCAGTCCACTGTACATCAAGGATTGGTAGCCCTGCTTTAAATCTTTCCTTGCTTACATCCTCCCCAGATTTATCCATGAGTGATACAAAGTGACTCAGAGAATCGAGACTACGAGAAGCCACATCTAGATTGTGGAGGGATATAGCATCATTCTGTAAAGATATATTTAGCTTTTATTATGTTTAAAAGCACAAAAATAATTTATGATGAAAACCTTTCTTAGATCATTTTTTATATTTTATAATGCGTTTAAATTATTTAGTCTAGAGTCTAAATTAAATCTAGATTATACCTTAACTAGCTGGTAAAACAATATTTCCTCAAATAAGTAAATACACACACACACACACACACACACATATATATATATACATATACATATATATATATATATAGATAGATAGATGCCTACTAATGATCCTACAAGATCATCTAATGGGAAATTCTATTCCTCAATACCTATTGAATCGTAAGGTTATTGAGAGGATCGAGAATCGAAAAAATACCTCAATTCTTGATGCCTCGAATCCTAAACATACGTGCAAATGATCGTGAATGCTTTATTAAGAGATTAATTAATATCAAATATTAAAGGCCGTTTGTAACACATTTTTCGTTAATCATTTCATATATTTGTATAGCAAGACTTATAAAATCATTGATTGGATTTGAAAACCTTAAAATTGATGGTTTGCTTCAATATGTAAACATATTTACTGTGGTAGCATAATTTATTCAAGAAAACACACCAATAAACAGATACCAAACCTGTGCTAAGAAATATATTACGATTGCTTTGAAAATTTACTGTCACAAATTAAATAATAATTATTAAAAATGATGATGATGATGATTGATATATGATGATAATAATGATAATGATAATGATAATGATGATAATAATGATAATGATAATGATAATAATGATAATGATAATGATAATAATGATGATAATGATAATGATGATAATAATAATAATGATAATAATAATAATAATAATGATGATGATAATGATGATAATGATGATAATGATGATAATGATGATGATGATGATAATGATAATTATGATGATGATGATGATTATGATGATGATGATGGTGATGATGATGATGATGGTGATGATGATGATGATGATGATGATGATGATGATGATGATGATGATGATGATGATGATGATGATGATAATAATAATGGGAAAGTTTATTTCAAAATTTTAAAGTGAAAATTAAAATCATGACTCTAATTTGTAAAGTTAAAAATGTTTTAAAAGTCTAATTAATATTTAATAGACATTTACTGAAGTTTCCAGAATAAAATCAAATTGGTAAAAAAGGTTTACCTATCACGGTAGCCATATTGGTTTCTATTAACATAAACCAATATGGCCATTCCCATTTCATTTTAAGCCTATTCCATTAAGAATTGAGATAAAACTTTAAGAATCAAAATAAAAAAACTGGTATCATCCCATCTCTACTCAATCGAAGAAGTGGGAAGGGACCCAAAACACGTGATACATGTCGAAAAGAGATCACTTATTGTCTGTGCAACTGAAGAAGAAGACATCCGCTGAGCCTGGAGGTACACCGCACACCGTGGAACCTCCCATAGAACCTACATCTGAACTGGACTCGATTATTTTCACATACGTTCAAGAAAGTCTATCACCAACAAGAACCCCGACTAAATCGGACAGTGAAGCCAGAACTAGCTTTGATTCTCCATCGCATCTCGCTACACCTGAACTTATGTCACAATTGGATTTCGGGTATCTCACCCAACTCGCGAGCCTAGAAAGCGAGACGTCACCCGAAGGAGATGGCACAAGACCAGAACATGGCAGCACAGCTCTAGATGTTACAGGACTCAATGAGAGCAATGGAGGGACGCTTCCGCTAGATATCAAACCAATTTGGCGAAACCAGTCAGGCTGCACCGACCCTTGGTGCTAGGGCTCCGAGTCATTCTACCACTCTACACCCTCAGACATTCAATGCCTTATCGGGAGAAGCTGCCTGGGCGTCCCTGGAAACCGTCAACACTCTGACACTTACCGCCAAACAAGAACAAGCACCTCGCCTCGCATTAGCTGCCAAAGCCAAGTTGATGGAACTGCAACAAGGACGTGATGCCCATGAAACCAGGTTCTTGGTAGGGATGATGGCAGACTACCCGCAACTTCCTCTACACCGCCAACAGAAATTACTCCACCGGATCAACATGGTCTTCATAGCGATCACCAAATACTGGAATGAAACTATCCTAGCAGCAAGTGACGCAGCTATGGCCGCAATATACCCTCCGGGGTTTCAACCCCTAGCACCTCCACAAATCATCTACCACGACCGGCCAACTCCAAGCGCCCCCAGGGGCAGAGGATTAGGGAGAGAGAAGAAGTAATGAAATGGTGGACTCGACTACATCTTAAGCTGAGGACGCCTTGGGTCTTCAACCACAAGCACTCCAACGGGTCTAGACAATATGTCAAATCATTATATTTTAATAACATGTAAACTTGTATTTTGTACCCTCTTTCCTCAATAAAGAAATGGGCTTCTAGCCCGGGCCTCTCTTCTCGTTTTTTCCGGCGCGTCCTCCGGACCTTCCATCACTTCTTACATCGCCTTTAAAAGGTATAAAAGCGGTGGGAGGCCTGGCTCTGGACTTAGTCGGAGAAGCTTTCTTAGAACTAGTATAAACAAGGAAATAAAATACATTTCTGACTATGCTAGTACTGAATCCTAACTTGAAAACCTGAGTAGAATTTCAAAAACATATACCCAAGGGCCAGAAGTAGAATTATTCCAAGCAGAAATTTAAGCTTATATATTGGTGAATTTTTTCATTTTAACTAATTCTTAACTATATTGAAAGTTAACTAGTATTTTCTGAATTAATAAAGTTAACATTTTATATTTCATCTAACGCTCTCACCAGTGCTATTGAAAATATTGTAGTCACTGTTCCAAGGTTTGAAGCATTCCTGATTAATCTCCTTGCCCCAGGAAGTGTGTGGATCTTCTCTGCTGATGTTTGTATGATGTGAGCATTATGATAACGACGTAGTAAAAACATTCTTCGTTCAGAGAGGACAGACAACTTTTGTGACTTTGAGGCAATGGTGATTTTATTAGCTTTGTGGGTAACTAGCCATTCAGCCACACACAAGCAATCTTCATACTTGCTTCCTGATGGGAATTGGTTTGAATAATATAACATGTTTATGAATTAAACTAGTTTTATTAATATTTAATTAAATTTCTTCCTTTTAAAAATGAATAATACTCAAAAATAGAATTATCTACTGAATTAATTAAACTATATCCCTTTTACCAAAATCACTTAAGTATTTAGATAATTAGACAATGAAAATATATTCTAGCTGCTGCTATAATTTAGGTCTAGTAAAGTCAATTCGATATTTTATAGGTTTTTGGTGTGATTCAATTTATTTTTAAGGTTACTAGCATATTTTTATCAAAAATTGGAACTTTACTTCTTATATTAATATGGAATCTCATTGCTACATTTTAAATTTTTAATATATACAAAAGAATATATCATTTTGAATTTATAATACATTAGCAAAATGAAACAAGATAAAACCTATCTTTATAGTTTTTACATTACCATTTAAAAATGAAATTACCATAGTAACATTCAAATGGTAAGCAAATATTTACTCAGTTAAGGAAATAAATTACCTTGATTAAAGAATAAGACTAATTTATATGTTAATATTTGCTATTATAAAGGCCATTTTTCACCTAGCAAATAAAAAGGAACCACAACAATGAAAACCAATTCACATATTTTAATCAAACTACCAATATTTTGTTGTTATTTTTAGCCAAAAATAAATATTTTATTTATTGATATACTATCATGCACAAATCATGGTTTCAATAAAGAGGTAAACAAAAAATGAATATATAGATGATCGACTGAACACACAGCAGAAAAGCTTTTAAAAAAGCAGTGGAACTCCAATTTTAGTTGGAAGTTACTATTTTTCCAAAATCTGAATATCAAGTCTTAAAATGTGTATTTATTTTTCAAAATCTACTAAGCCCATTTTATAGTAGTTTTAATGACCGAAAATGGTCTTATAAAACTATATACATATAGATTTTGCAATTTCCTCTAAAATTAATTTATCGATTTTAATAATATTTATTATAGCAACTTTACGGAACTTATAAATTGTAAGTTTTCTTAAATTAAATTATTTTATACGAGGATACACCAACTACATCCTATCATTTTGTGAGTATGAGTGGCTTTATAACTATATACTTAAAAGCTATATAAATAATTTACAGATTTTTTCAAGACTATGAATATATTTTTTGGCGGATTATTTTCCAAATATTTTTATAGTAAGGAATTACTAAATAATTATTATTAGTCCAAGATTATGAATACTTCCACTCATTCCTAATAGAAGGAAGTAAACTAAAAATGATTGTAAATATACTTCTAAATAATATTTGGCATGGAAAAACAGAGTTTTAATATACCAATTTATAAATGATTAAAAAGGACACTAAAATAATGGAGTAAAGAGTAACTCATCACAGTCATTTAAATAGAGAGCTGGCTTACCAATAATGATGTGTGAGTTTTTCAAGTCAGAGAAAATTTTGGATGTTGTCTTTATTTTATTTATTACTGATTTGTTTTTAGGCTTTGGTTGGCTCTCTCCCATGAGTTTGATCAAAACTTTCCTGACATTGTTGTAATTTGACAGTTCTCTGAAAAATAAGGAATAGTGAACGTTTTATCTATGGCATTATTTTGCCTAATACAGCTTACGCAACACAAAATTATCATATTTTTGTGAATACGGATACAAATATTTTAAGAGCCATTTATAAAATATTCTTGATAAATTTAAGACAAAAAATTTGATTAGATTTTATAAATATATTACAAGTTTATATTTTGTCTTATACATATATTATAATATATGTATATATATATAAATAAATAATACATATATATTATAACATATACATTTATAAATACAGGTATAAGTATAATAATTATATACATGACAAAATAGAGACAAATATATATATATATATGCACACACGCACACACACACACACACACACACACACACACACACACACACACACACACACACACACACACACCCACCCACACACACACACACACACACACACACACACACACAATAATTGACTGTTGCATAGAATACTGGAGTAAATGTTAGTTTTGCTAGTGTATTTTTCCTGGGCTATATAATCAAAGAATGATTGTACACATTAAATCAATGTATTATATTTGATAAATATTATAAAATGAAACGTACATTAATTATAAATATGAAAGTGAATAACATTTCCCAAGTCCAGAATATTAGTTCCTTCAATCAAAGAATAATAGTAAAAGATAAGTTTTTTTTTTTTTTATTTAGCACCGCGTCTTACTACCCGTTCGGGTTATACGCAAAAGATAAGTTAATCTCGTCTTTGATAGTGGCCATTTTGTGATCAGAACTAAACATTTAATGATAAAAATAATAAATATCAACAATGTAAACAAAATAACATATTTTTAATATAATCATTGTATGTACAAATTTTTTCTGTATTTTTTTCCCATATGTGTTTAAATAAGAATTTAGCTATTAATTTTACTAAAAATAAGTTTTTTATTTAATAATATACAATAAATACCTATAAATAATTTGATAAGTGTATTTCGAATTTTTCTGCATTGGGGGCAGTGGCTCATCTGTACAATAATTATTTGTGTACATAAACATGGCAATCCTTATATATACTGTATAATACATTGATTTAATGTGTGCAGTCACTCTTTTGTCACATAGCTCCAGAAAAAAACACTAGCAAAACAATGCACAATCAATTATTGTATTTATAATCCTTATTTTTGTAGTTTTCTTTGTGGTGTAGTCAAAACATTATTGCAAAGGTACTTATGATGAGCATGTTAGGTTTGAAACTGATGAAAATCTACATTGGGATCACGCTAAATAGAGCAGAAGCTTTAACTCCTAACAATATGGAAAATAATTTCTTAGAGAGTTTTGAAATATGTTACTGGAAAAGACTTAGGCAGGACAGCAGGGCTAATATGACCACGACGCAAAACGAATTTGTGACCGTTAGCGGAGAAATGCTTGACTTATATCCTATATATCTATATATCGACCTCGGTGGTCTTGGGGTAAATTGCTCGCTTTGAAACCCGATGTTCAAGCCCTGCCGAGGTAGAAGAATTTTTCTTGTGTGAAAAATATTTGTAGCACAACTTCCTTTCCAGGGGAAGTAGAACCGTTGGTCCAGTGTATATTGTGGAATGTAAGAGAACCCTTGAAGATATGTGAAAAAACCTTTCCAAACAAAATTTGTTAACCCTTTTGCTCTTGCTCATAGAAATTCAGTGTGGAGGGAGATGGGGAATCACTACACTTACTGAACTCCCTGAATACATGGGATTTTAACCAGATGATGCAGGCAGCACTAACCAGTTGAAAGGCTAAGCACATGCCAAGCTCCGGGTTGTTTAATTAAGAAAAAGTTATATATAAATATAATTATAATAATTATTATTATAAATATTGGTCTATTTTCTTATTTAATCTTATGTAATTTAAATTGAAAATCTGCTAATTCACATGATAACTTCATTTTTAAGACCTTATTACAATAATGTAAAACTATTGGTGGTGCACCTATTGTTACCACCCATTTATATGTAGGGAGGTCGATAAAAACATTTAGGAAACTTAATAAATAACTTATAAATAAGTATAATAGGGATTTGAACTCAAATCCATCCATAAATTTAAACCAAATACAGTAAAATTAAAATTACACTTTATCCACCAGCTCATCAGTATTTGATAAACTTATTTAATCATGTTATTTACCTTAAAGCTTCCAAAGTTTGTTGTTCAGTAAATAAAACCTTTCCTAAAGGTTTAACTATCCCCAACTTGATTCCTTCTTTGATTGCAGAATGCAGTTCTTTCTTCCATGCAAGTGATGCATTGAATATATTATCAATCGCTATTCCCAACATGGCTACGTGTTTTAGAAATACAGACATCCCTGTAGTAAAAAAAAAAAATTATATAGAATAATACAAATTTCATTAAACCTGACAATGATAGAAATATCATTATTACAATTCAAACAGTTTTAATACAATTTATCTTATTAAATTAATTCTAGAATTGCACATTTAGCATCTCATATGTATTCTAAGTGTTATTTTAAATGTAGTTATAGTAGATTTAGCTGTATGAATATTTTTATCATCAGTGTTATTTTATAAGTGTTGATAATATTTTTCAAAAGTGACAGCTGTAGATCATATGACTTGATGTATGAATACATGGAAGTATTGTTTGTATTTTAGCACCACGTCTTAGTTTCCATTCGAGTTATACGCTGATTTAATTACTAGGATAATTAATAGAGATGAGGAAGTTTTAATTTAGACTAAGGGAATCTGAATAACGGAGGGAGAGAGTCGAAAAATTTTAGGGAAAAACATCCTTACTACACCCAACCAAGATTCAAACAGCTAAACATCAGTCATCGATAAGTAAGCTAATGATGAGAGTGACACCATAGTTCTTAAACCATTTTAAAACAAAAGCTGGTAAGAAATAATTATTATTTGGCTCTAAGTGGAAGGACTACTGAACTCCAATCACCATTAAAACCAGACTTTAGTTTCTTGAAGAAAGTAATTTTCCAAAATTTGCCAAGATATTTCTTCTAATTTATAGTTATTTTTGGTGGAAAGTTTCACCATGTTCGTTGCTGACTCATACAAGATTTGCTGGGAAGAAATCCAGGTGTGAATTCAAGAAGTATTTTCAAAAACATGTTACATCCCAAGGCCTTGTAATATTTTAAGAGATCATCCACTATTTCTTTGTGGTTGTTTGCTTTGTGTTTCCCTTAGAAGTTAAGGCAAAGTCACTTGAAAGGTTCCCATGCAAGTTTTTCAGCTTCGTTCAACTGACCATCAAGGTTCTCATCTTGAATTAGTTCTCTTATTTGAGGTCCTACAAATATTCTCTCTTTGATCTTTGGATCACTGAACTTTGGGAATTTTTTTCTTAAGTAATGGTATGTAAATCTAGTTCATATTCATTATATCCATTGAATTAACAAAGTTATTTATAATAACAAGCTTTATATGTAGTGGGGTGGATACACTTCTTACAGATGAACAAAATTGGTGTATAGAGACAATATTCTTATTTCCTTGGGTTAGTAACGTTCTCTTTAGCCATGATTGTTTGTGGATGTAATGATTTCTCTGGTCCCTGCTATCCCACTCATAAAGAAAACAGTAGTATTTCAATAAGTTTATTTGAAGTCCAAGAAAAGGAGCAATGCATTTTAATTTACCACAGATATTCCATTTGTATTCGTCATACCTGATTGTTTTCCATAGGAGTTTGATACTCACATAGGTTTCTTCCATATCGGCAACATGAGCTAGTGGCACTGATAGAAACTTAGAAGAATCTATAAATACACGCCACTCCTCTATTTTGTACTTTTGACCCAGTGCTTCCATAACAGAACAAACATAATTGAAAATCTATTTTCAAGGGAAAAGAAATCATTAAAGTCACTATGACTTTTTCTAAATCACATACTTTTGTTTCTTTGTGGAGTTGATTTCAGGCTTTCAATCTGGAGCTTAACATTTAAGCTTGCCTTTTTGAGATAAGTACAAATCTCGGAAAGATTATTGAGATCCTTGAGTGAGTAACTGTGGTTCAGAAGTTTGATCAAAGCTGACATCATCATTACTCTGCTCTACACCCTGTTCCTCTTATTCATCATCCCAAAGTATGGCATTTTCTAGTGGCTTTGGCACAGGCAATTCTTCACTATGATGTACAGGCCTTATGGAATTATGGAATAAATTAGGTTATGTCACAGTGTGTTTTGATTTATAACTGATGCCCGAAATGTTTGTAAGACAAAAGTAACAATCTGTTGAGTGATCTTTTGGTTCCCGTCAAATCATTGGAATAGCAAATTTAATGCACCGAAAACCCTTTAACCAACCCATTAAGGAGTCTGACGCAAAGTGACACAACAAAAATGAGTGGGCCAGTTTTTGACTTGATTATAATTTTTCATCCAAAGTAAAGATTATAGTACTTATTAATTAGTAGAGTTGAACTACGTTTGCAAATTTTAAATTTTATTTTTTGTTACAAATGTAGTAAAAAGAGTCCGGATGATTGACAAAATTTTTAGCCATTGTTCCACTTGGTATTTTAAACAATATAAAATATACACTGATTTACAAAACACTCTAAAATGTACACTGAACTACATGAATAACATTTTATGATAAAGTAACACAAAACATGAGATGTTTACAGAGCAAACTCTGACTACGAACTGACCAGGAGTGCTGACTTAGACAATAAGCTAGCAAACATATGTCACATAATGTCCAAAGCAGATTATTTGCACATCCTTGGGGTTGTAAAGAGAGGTTTGAAGGGTTTGCTGTAAACCAAGGAGTTCGTTCTGTCAAATTAATTGGGATTGCTAGCCATTCTGGAGGTGTGAGAGTTTCCTTATGTACTCTATAATTTAAAGTGGGAATAACTTTAAAACTATATGTGATAGAAAAATTCTGAGACAAATTTTGAAATCAGCAAAAAAATTACATCTAGATAGATCAACCTTTAGTTGCTCGGGGACAAAATATTTGTTAACCAGTGTTATATTTCTTTAAAAATTTTCCATCCAAAAAAGATGGTATTAGCTATAGAAATGGTACCAAAGAAATGATGGCTATGGTCTTCCTTATATTATATTAGATGAGAGGTAATTTAAAGAACATCACAGAGTATGCCCCCTTTTAATTATCAGAGGATAATTAAGAAATTATTCAAGGCAATTAAAACAAAAATGCAAACTTTTTTACACTTGAAGTGTTTGCAAAGTTGTAACAGAAGTATATCATTTTAAACCTTTCACCTGATCCCTACTCTATCTGGTTTAGAAATGCAAGATATGAATGTGTATGAATTTCCACTTCTCTTTAGCTGTAACATTTCCCAGAGATTATTGAAATATTATTCAAATGTTGGTTTCCTGTGGTGAATTGGTTAATACTTCCACTACAATAGTTTGCACCTTCGGAATAGTCTATAACGTGGACTTGTGAGCATGTCACATCAGTTAAAAATGCTATAATCCACATCCCAACACCTCTTAGAGTTCGATGACTTTCTCGTCAGTTGTTCTGTCAGTGTCTGATACGTGAGAAGAACTAGTATGGTAGTGAAAAAATGTTTACAATAAATATACAGTTTATTTTAGATATATTATATATAAAATTAATAATTTCAAATTGAGACTTTTTGTAAATATCTTTACACCTTCTTACAATGTATAAGAGTCACATTAAATAACATTCCTATTACTTACATAGTAGACATCAAATTTGGGCAAAAGCAAATCCATTTTTAGGTTTTTTTCACTTGATAAGCTACATATGTATGGAGCCATGCTTTTTCATTAGATGTTCACATTTATTTTTATGTTTCATGTTGGTACAGTTGAAAACAAGCATCATCTTAAACTACACTAGACTTCAGTCCCATCTAAGTGTCAACCTGTGTACTTAATAGTATGTTTAGTCACTAACAAATTGCCTTGTTGAATCAACCCTGTAATCCACAACTATATTCATGTGACTTACCTCCTGAATAAATTATACTAATGAATCTTTTCCCAAACATATAATATAAAACATGGATGATTCTAGCCTTCAAAACAAGAAACTCTTTATTTCTTTGGGTTAAGGTTTCCAAGATTACCCAAATAAAACAAAATTAATGAACAAACCCCTTAAAACTATTTACATTTCAATACACTGAAGTTTAATTTACCAAAGTTTATTTATTTAGCACCGCGTCTTACTACCCATTTGGGTTATACGCTTAAGTACTAATTACACTAATGGGTTAGGAAATAGGAAGGTTGAATATAGGGAAAGTGAACTTACATTTGCGTGGAGGGAGAGTGGAAAACCATTTAGTAAAAACCCCCCCAGTTCACCCGACCGAGATTCAAACCTCGATCTTTTCATCCTCGGCAGTCGAGCTCAACACGACTAGCGCGTTAGTTAACTACGCCACCGAGGGGAGTTTTACCAAAGTTCTTCTTACTTTTAGGACTGTACACTTAGGTTCGATGCCTAACAGATCCTGCAGGTTCTCACATAAATTGCTGTCTGCGCATATGTCAAAAGATTTCATTCACAAATGGGGATATTATTGAACTCTCTTACGTTGATATTCATTGTGGCTGACTTCCAAACTTCCATGGGTTAGATAACACACTGTGAAAATACTCAACAAAATTTGAGGGTTATTTCATCATCATCATCGTCATCATCATCATCATTTTGTAAAAAATATTAGTAATTAAATGAATCACAATTTGAACAGTTCTGATTCTTCATTCACTTGCTTGAAAACTTAATTGGGGTTAGAACTCTTGCCTACACCCCTCCACCAGGTGAACTGATCTTACTCAAATAGTAATGACCATACTGCTGTTAATTACTGATGACAAGGTAATACTGGATTCTTGATCAAAACTATTAAACTTAGCAATTCTCTACCGCTCTCCTTCTCTAACATTTTAAAACATATCTCCTACTAACTTTTCTAAACATATATTATACCGTAACTTCTATCCTCTACTCAGGAACTAGCCACAACTTAATAATTCATTTACAGGGTCTAGGCACAATTAAATGTTCTCTATCCCCATTCAAAACTATCCATGACTTGTTAAGATGTTTATACGGCATCTTAATACAAATATCAACACTTTTGAGCCCTTATTAGTATAAAACTATCCCTCATGGGCTTAATCTTAAACTTTTTATCCTCAGATCATGCTATCGATGTTAGTGGTCAACTGTAGTCCTTCTTGACCTCACATGGGTGTCTTCCTCTAATTTCCTTACTTGAACTTGTACAAGCCATTAGGTACAACAATAATGTTAAATAAAGGATTCCTTTTTTGACGGAATTTTTTATTAAAATATTGACATTAAAATTATATCCTCTTAACTATTCATATTTGTTAAAATGTGTTTTCCTTCCCTTAAAGTGTGTGTGTGTGTGTCTCCATTCCTATAAAATAAAGTTCCTCTAGTTTTACGACTGATTATTATGTATTATGATGCTTCGCTCCTCTCACTTCTACTAACTGACCTCCCAGTATGCATAAAACCTTTAGTTTGGCCACAATTCCTATATCGCAGTTTGGGCGTTTCTCTCAATGATGATGGCATTCACCTCGAGGATGAAGGTACTTGATTCAGCCTAAGGGTGTTATACTAAAATTGGGGTCCGGTCCCAACACTATGCTGTTGCCTACCTGGTGAAATGTTGTGACACTCTCCGGGTATCTGGAATGAATGGATCAACTTTTTCCCTGACTTCTCTATATTCGTGATTTCTGTTACCCGAAAAATATTTTTGCGGTGACCTTCTATTATCTTGGTGGGCTGGATAGTGGTGCAAGACTCGCTGAACTACATTACTGAAAACATTTGGGGTTGCTTCCATCTTCTACTATGCTGCTGGCTACCTGGGTGCCGACCACTTCTTCCCCGGGACTATTGGTGGCATGGTCCCCCTTGGAACTGGGATGAGGTTCCTTCATGACCCCCATAAAGGTTTTGTGTTTGAGGTGAGGAACCAGATGGTTCCAGCCTGTATGTATGTCAGTTTTGTTCGAGCGTGACCACCAGCTCGAAACTCATCCAAAGTACAGTAAGTTTTATCCACAAACAACTCCCTTGAACTCAATTGAATTTAATGTGAAATCATGTAGGTGAGTTCACAATCCATGATGGTGGATTCAAAATTCTGACTGCAAGGGTACGCATCGGCCAGATACCCCTACAAAGTACCTTCTTTAACTTGATATCTTGACGCATATAATTTTGTTCTCATCTAACCTTGAATCTCCAAAGACCATAAAATTAAAAAAAAAAAGTTTTAAAATCATCCCATTCTACAATGCTGTCTTTGCTGAGTGAACATCAATGTATGGCATCATCGGTCAGGGAACTCTCACTTAACCGTACGTGTTCCAGTCTGTCAATGGTTAACCGTCAAACAATTCTTCAAGTGCTTGTGGAAGGCTGAGGGTACTTTGACGACAATTAAAGCAGAATTTGAGGAGACATTCCTTTAGGTATCCACCCCCTTACATAATTACGAGTGGAGAAGTTAACAAGTAGGGATTGTTGATGCCCCTCAACTTCACCTTCTCCTCCAGACCCTTGATTTGGATTTGGACCTCTGCCACAACATCTGTGTTGTCGTCAACCTTCTTGTTAGGTCTTCCTGTGCCTGGGCAGCCTCTTGGGCTTTCGATTTATCAGATTAGATCACTCTATCACCTACAAATACTAAGATTCTATCCTGAGCGTCCTTCCCTGAGATGACTTCAAGGCTCAGGCTCTGCAAGCCTTCCTCCACCTGCTCCTGCTGTCACTCCAACTGTTGTGACAGAGACATCTTCCGTAAGGTCATGTACCTACTTCCATCCATTACCCTTTGAGACTACTTCCTATCTACCTCTAGTTGATGGTGTAGGCGGTCCTCTACAGCCGAGATACGTCATTCTAAGATCGTCTTGGTCTGGGTGACCTTTCCCTCTGAGGATTTCACTTACTTTGGTAGCTACTACCTCCATCCAGTTCAGAATATCGCTGCTAGTTGCTTTCTGCCTTGCCAGCATACTATTGAGGTCTTTCCTCGCCTGATCCTGGCTGGTAGAAAACTTTTTATTCATTACAATAATTTGCTGCATCAACCCTTAGAACCTTGGTTATGGAATATCGGCTGTCAAGTTTGTCATGGGAGATGCTGTCCCTTGTTGAGGGGGTAGTCAATGTAGCGATATTGATTGTTGTTTGTTCACCATCATAGAGTTAGCTAAAATTATGGACTTGTCTCTACGTTCATTGTTGTCCCCACATGTGGCCGAGTCACTTTAGTAAAATGCCTCCATTTTCCTCTATCCTTCCACCACTCTTCCTCCTTTAATTTCTTCCACACCATGTCCCTAAAATTTCTCACCTTATCAAACATTGTAGTTAGAGCGTCCTCTACAACTTCTTCTTGGTCACGTGCTGAGTTTCAATAGTTGTGTACTTTTGAGTGATCTATAAATCTACCTTGTTGTTATTATGAGCATTTTTTTGCTCCTTGTGAAAATACCCTAGCAAATTCTCATATACAAACTCAGCCCCACATTGGATGCCACTGTAATAAAACTGAAATTATGTTATTGTTAATTTCTAACTGAGGAATATTAATATCAAATATATCATTAAGAAATAGAAATATTCTTAAATATTGGGACCTATGAGTGG
Organism: Timema podura; assembly: GCA_033556935.1. NCBI lineage: Eukaryota > Metazoa > Arthropoda > Insecta > Phasmatodea > Timematidae > Timema > Timema podura. The sequence continues at coordinate 47,161,683 of JAVRXN010000014.1, forward strand.
ATAAAGGGAAACCTTAATTTGGGGGGAACTAATTTTTCTACCGATTAATCTTTATAATTAAACACTTGAAAGTTACTAAAATTTCAAGAACATAAAAGTAACTCAGTATTAATACAAAAATAATGTGTATAAGTAACATATATTAAGATACAATTTAAAATAATGTGAGATGAACACACACTAAACAGTTTTTAGTAATTTCAATTAATCATTATATGTTCCTTTAAATTACAAATTAAATTCCTAAACAAAGGTTCATGTGTTATCACATTTCTAATTTTAAATCAAATAAGTGAAATTAGTATCTTTATAAAAAAATGAATTAATTGTTTTAAAAAACAAATATAGTTTGTGAGTTATTTAAAATTTCTTGTATATAAAATGTTACATAATAATCATCATCTTCATCATCAACAGTTTCCAGCTTATGGCAGGGTCAGTCTTTTTTTATTATTATTGTTGTTATTGTTGTCATCATCGTCGTTGTTATTGTTATTGTTACCATCATTGTTGTCATTGTAGTCATTATTATTGTTATTATTGTTGTTGTTATTGTTATTATTAATTATTTGTTGTTATTGTGTTTGTTATTGTTATTGATATTATTATTTAGCACTGCGTCTTACTACCCACTCGGGTTATACGCCGTCAGTTTAGTAAAATGCCTCCATCTTCCTCTATCCTTTCATCGCTCTTCCTCCTTTAATTTATTACATTCTTCTCCTGTCACTTGAAAACTTTTTGTTATCTGCTCCTCCCATCTTTTTCTTGTTACATAATAATAAATGTAAAGTTTTTTAATTTTATTTCTGTTAAATGAAATTTTTTTTAAGAATAAATTAAATTAGTTCCAAATGAGTTAGTAAATAGCCATGATAATTTTTTTCGTAATTATTTATGTGTTAGGCTGGTCTCACCAATTTAAGACATGCTTAATGCCAGGTGAAAAATGTTTTACTTGGCCGGTTCTTTCAATTAACGCACTCTCACACCTCCTGGCATAAAACATATTCTCCAGCTGCACACTATCTTTGGCAAACTTCACACCAAGTCGCAGTCGACCCATTTATAAGTATTTCCACCTTTTATCTCATTTTCCACCCCAATATATTTTTTTCTCATCACTCCAAAACTGACAAAACTATAAGACCCTTAAATTAATTATTTTCTTTATAAAGTGTTATTTACATGAAGATGAAATTAGATAATGAAATGGTACCAAAGTAATGTTGTTTATGGACTTGCTAATAATATTACGTGAGAGGTTATAAAAATAACATCACAATACAAAAATAAACAACTGGACATTTACTTCCACCAGCAATGAAGTGTAGTACAACATTCACTTACCATAAAATGCAAATAAATAATTATTTGGGACCTTCGATAGTAAACTATTTTTCTGGCAATTAAGAACAATAATTAATTACTTTAATTTATTTTAAAATAACTATATTAAATTGTGGTTTGTTGTATATGGTTATAAAGGACTAAACTTAATTTTATTTTATTAGTAATAGCATTTGAGGCAGTAGACAAATTTTGTGAGTTTTTAATGATAAAAGATCATTTCTTTAAAGGTTTTTAAGAAATTAGGGTGAGTCTCATAGGTATTTAGGAAAAATGGCTACTCAATATAAACTACTTGCCTATACTTGTGTTTTCTTCCATGTCCGTTGTACCAAGTTGAACGAAACGTCCACACACAGAAACACATTGCAATGAAGAATGAAGTTTGGATCCACGAAGACAGTTAACAATAACTTTGACTCCTTTCCCTTCAGTTACTTGCATCAAGAAAATATCAAAATTGCTATCCAAACTTAGGATATTTTTTTCTTGTAACTGTAATAAAATTACAAATGTAATTAATGTCTATGTTCAATTTAAAAAATAATAAACTCTAATTTTATATGTATGTTATAAGTATTAAATGTAAAAAATTAATTATTTTTCTGTCTAACTTTATCTCCAAATCAATGTCAAATCAAAAAATTATCTACCGAATATATTTCATTCTTAAATGCAAGGAGTATTAAAAATCGTGATTCTTTGATAAATAAGATCCTTACCTAGTCAAAATCTTTATTTTTATTTGATTTTACCTTTAATTTACATTGATAGCTCCACCACATACCTTACATACCATACCGGCCTTGACTGAGCACGTGCCCAAATATGAACATATAATTGTAATGGGTGATTTTAACGTGGACTTACTTAGTAGCAACAATGAAACCTCACAATTACTAACTTTATTTTCTTCATACAATATAACACCATGTCACTTAGACGCAACACATCATACTGTCACCTCGCATATGTGGATTGATTATATACTTCAAACTCTAATAAAGTGATCTCTTCTGGACAAATTGTGGTCCCCGGAATCTAGAATCATGATATTGTTTACCCATCCTACTCAATGCGTATATTTATTTATTTATTTATTATCTATTTTAGCCTGGCATCTTACAATTTTAAATCCATGCCGTATTTACACATTGCCAAAGAATTTTCTACTACTATACAATTTACAAATTTTCTTTTGTCTAAACAGGTTCGACACCTAAAGTACCTACTCGAGATACAATTTCAGTCTCAATGTGTATAGCTAAAATCGTACCTAAGGTACATATTGTGATATTTAATCTAGAAATACATACAAAGTGAATGCTGACACTCAATCCATGCCTTGGTATCTGGTCAACACTAAATTAAACATTTATGACTGGGTACATCTTTTTAATAATATGAGCCTTGATTTACATAGTAAACTTGCACCAGTAAAAACTCGACGTGTTAGTAGACCACCTGTGCCTTGGATGAGGAGTCGTGACAATCATATGTGAAATTTAAACAGGAATAGAAAATCAAGCCACTTACAGACAATATAAATTTTGAGGAGTATAAACGTCTACATTATAAATGTACCCAGAACTTTAAGAAAGCAAAAATTGATTTTTCCATTTCATTCTCAAGTACTAGCCCAGTACCCAAAAAACTATGGAGGGAGCTGCAATGGGACATACACTACCCAAAAGCACTCATGTGCACATCAGTCCCAATAAACTCAATGAAGAGTTTCTTCACATTTATAATTTAACTAACAATATAGCTAGAATTACCAACATTATACATATTAAAATGAAAGTTAAGACATAACAACTGTCATTTTAATATGTTCCATGTTGATTTTATACTGTTAATTGCTTTTACATATGTAAGGTACATAAATAACAACCTAGTCAACTATTTTAACCTTTCTATGAATCATCTTTCCACTGTCACTGTTTAGATATTTTAAACATTACAGAACATGTATTTCTTGTCAGCATATTTTCAAACTGTTTACTAGTATATTTCATTATTCAACTAATAAGTTCTCAATTGTTGACATATTAATTAACCTAGTATTTTGTTCTTTTGTTAAGTCATAACCTTCATAAAACCTATCTTTTCTCAAGTACTCACATTTTGTAGTGTCTTTAAGTTATTATATTAATAACTCTATTAGTCAATTTGTTAATTTCCACTTTTTATATTGCTTATCAACTATACTTATAATCTGCTACCACTTAAATATTGTTTTGCACAGATTTATATTTTTTCCTTGTTTTACGCTAATTAATTTCAAAAATTTACTATTTAACCATTTCAATGATGATTTTTAGAAATGTTACTGTACCTGTTTTATTTGACTTAATTTATTGATATATTAGTTTCTCATTGAATAAATTATCTTCATGTTATGTTTCATAATTATATTGTTTAAATGACCAAAGAAGTTGCACCAACTAACCTAATTAGCTGTTCCATCAAGGCACGTTCCTTATTTTATAAAATCAATATTGACCTAGACTGGTCTGAAATAAATGGACTTAAATTGAACCCTGATAAAACTCAAGCCATTCTTATAGGAACAAGCTACTAATGAATGTGGACCGTTCCCTGCTGACTGACATACAATTAGGAGTAGCCACAGTACAACTGAAAATAATGACTAAAAACCTTGGCGTGATTATTGATGAAAATCTTAATTGGACAGATCAGGTAATTTCAATTTGCAAGAAAGTGTATGCTGAGAAGGTAGAAGAATTTTCTCTCAGAAAATGTGCAAATTATCCTTGTCCAGTGCTTAATAATGTCACACTTTGACTACTGCGATGTAGTATCCAATGACTTAAATGACGATCTTAACTTTGCCAGATAAATAAAGGCCATTATTATTACTATTATTATTATTATTATTATTACATACTGATATATTACATTGTCCATTATCAGGAACCTTAGGCTCTATAGTAACAAAGAAAATTCAATGTATAGTTGTGTTCTAACAATTACACTTAAAGACTAAGAACTTTACACTTAAATTTTGTGAGACCTGAATATGTGGACCACAGGCGTATTTTTTTTAAAAAAAAACTGTACCTATTTGCTAAGACTATAGCTATAGCTATTTAAAAGCTGGTGCAGGAAGCTCCAAAACTCAGACATCTGTACACCTGAAACGTTGCATTATTATAGTAGGAATCCTCAGATTTTGAGATTTAGCATTTTTCAATTTATTTACTTTAATGAACATGATACCTTTAATCATATTATCCCAAGTTTGATTATCTCAAAAAACCAGTATTAATTTATTTTTTCTACTAAATCTCAGGGTGTGCATCTCTTGCTTATTATGTTTACTCTTACATAATATTGCGAGCACGTGAGAAGATATGTGTGTTGCTCAAAAACAATATAACATAGAAAGGATAACTTAGCATATACACTTAGGGGAAACTTGTGAGCCTGCAGAAAGGTATTTAAAAAAAATCTTATACGTATATTTCTTGCCTTACAGCCAAAACTGAGTTACCAACACATCGGGTATCTTTAAAACATGAGAAAATACAAGCTGAAGTTTGAAATAGCTCATCGTATGAAAATAAACCTTAGGGAGTGTTATATTTCTGCTTATTTTATTTTTATATGTGTATAGTCAACATTGGATTTAGTAAAATTTGTTTTGTTGAACATATAATGAAACTAATTAATTTGTCCTAATCCACATACATTTATTTAGGGGCCATGTGCTAAAAATTTGGTTGATAATGAACATTCAACTTGGTTTAAATTAGCCTAAATAATTACACTTCCAAGAAAAAAACTAATTTCATTCTACCATCGTAAATCCTTGAACCTCAGATCTTGTTGTTGATTTAACTTAAGACTTTTAGAAGCAGTTTCTCTACCCGAGTTTTTATTTTGCTAAACCATTTAACGGTTGAAGAAGGGGATTTAAAAGGGAAAGAAATTCTGGGTGCAGACAGATGGCCATTTCATCCCTCCTCATGGGCTTAAGTTTCATACCATGTCTAAATCAAAGAAAGACAGAAAGATTTCTTTAGTTGCAATTTATACCTTTTACTGACAAGACAGGGAAGAATGGCCAACATACAGAACTGCTTACCGCACACTGTGGATGATTTGTCATTTAAGAAACTACTATAATACATCATTTACAATTCTTTAGAAATCATATAGATTATTGAAAAGGATAATAAATGTATAAAGAGTTAAGTCTAATCAGTTGAATCCACCAGTGAAGGGGGGAAAGGTAGCAAAAGAATGGAAACCAGATATATTGAAGGCGATTAATACTAGGGGGAAAAAGTTTCCCAAAATTAGAAGGAGTGTTGTGGGAAATCGAGTCCAGGGGGGGCAAAGACTCTAGTGAAGAATCAGCAAAAAATATTTACTAAAACAGGATATACAAATAAATGTAGTTAAATGTTAATTTTCAAAGCTCAATAAAATTGAGATTGTTTGTGATATTTGGTTGATTTTTGGCATTAGTCCTTTCACTCAAGACTAGGGGAAGCACATTTTGGTTTAGGTGAAATTCGGACATTGTGAACCAAATATTCAAGTTGGTGGTGGTTTACTATAAGATGATTTGACACTATATTGATAAATTAAACCCGTAATCCCTGTGAACACTGATTCATTTAAAACAAGTGTGCACATACATAAACTACTTACACAACATACACACATCACAAATGAGAAGACTTTAGTTATGTTATATCTTGCTTATGATGTTTAAAATACATTTAATATAATTCGCTATCACTAAGTGTTGTTGAATATAGCAGCTATCCATTTATTATTAGTTTCTCGTTACCTGACAGGTAGATACATTTTTGTGATCATAAAAAAAATTGAACTCAAGATTTTGATGAATTTCGAAATTTCATGACCCCCTGAATCCAAAAAAGTGGATTTTGCATTACTGTCTCGATGTCTGTCTGTCCGTCTCTCTATCTATTTTACTGATTGAGCTAGAACTTGGTATCTTGAGTTTTAATAGGGTTGCCCCGAGGGATTTTTTTAAATTGGAAATCTAACCCTAAAACTAAGGGAAGTTTTCTTAAGGGTGAAAAAAGAAAAAAAATTGATTTGATCAAAATCGGCTCCAGCCATTTTGATTAAATTTCATATCTAAGCATTGGTTAATTTTACAAACTTTAAGGGTTTATGACGATTAAGTTATAATATTTTATCATATCTCTATAACTCTTTGAGATATGAAATTACTAATCATTGAAAATATGTAGGTCTATATATAGTAAAAATCTTTTATTTGAAACATATTTTTATAAAATCAATAATAATTTTCAAGTTATATGTAAATATATATTTTTTGACTTTTTGAACACTAAAGGTTGACTATTGTGACCGTAAAAAAAAAACTATCCTGAAATGTTGACGGTTGATGAAGTTTCATGACCCCCGAACACTATAAACGGTTGTATTTTGCAATCCCGTCTGTCTGTGTGTCTGTTTAACCGTAAAATTAAGAGTAGTTTAGTAAAGGGTGAAAAGATAAAAAATTGATTAAAAAAATTGGCTCTAATGATTTTGATTAAAATTCGTATCTAGACGTTGACGAATGTTATAAATAAAATGGCTATTTTCATTTTCCCATGAAAATGATTTTAGGGTACTTTACAGAAGCGGAGATTTCCGTATCTTTGCAATTATTTGAGATACTATATAGCTTATCATTGCAAAATCGTAGTACCATTAAAAGTTTTTTATAATATTTGAAATATATCTTTATAAAATTAATAGTTTCTGAGATATTGGCAAATATCTTATATGTAATTTGATAATCCTGTTTCCGATACTAGAAGTTACGAGGAAATTACTAAACAGATTTTGACAAACGACAACTCTTTTTAGCAGTTAGGAGTCTAGGATGTTGGGAAAAATAGTAGTTTTCCACAAAAACACAATTTTCACAGAGAATTTTCAGTTTTTCATTCTTTGTTTAGTTACCATGGAAACCGTTATTTGCTGCATGGTTGTAAATCTATAAATAAAATATATCTCTTTGGCTAAAAAATAATAGCTCAATCTTTATTTGTTGGTCCAAACACGTCACAATTTTCTCTTTGGATGCTGATCATAACACATCTAAATTGAGATGCCTAAACTGGTGAAACATTTTTTATTGGATTGTCGTTAATTCACATTTAAATCAACAATATTGAGCATAATTCAAAAATTAAAAGGTTAGGGTGTTAATTTTGTGACAATATTGTCTGCGTTTTGTTTCGCGCATGATAAGATGATGTTTAAATATGTTCATGTAGGTCTATGTATTATAAGCTCAAAAATGATAAAATTATCTTGAATAATGTAAAAAAAAACTATTTTAACTGTCTAAGTATGAATTTTGGTATTCGTTTCTTTCAAATAATAGGTTTTGATGTTCATTTTAGTCAAATAATGGATTTTGATGTTCATTTTAGCAAATAGTAACACAATCCAAATACGTAAGTTAAGCTATGTTTTCATTTTACCACTTAATTTTGAGGATATTATATCTAAAAGTAATGTTTTGTGTACAATATATAAATGTTCACATTCTTAAAAATACAGTAAGTCCAGTTATGTTTCCATTTTGACATTTATTTTTGAGGGAGTGATATTTAAAAGTACTGTAATGTTTGAGTGCCACATCTATATTTTCGCATTCTCTTTTTATCAGGCTCTCTCACGCTCTCACACACTCTATCACACTCATTCCCTCGCACACACATACAAATATACAAATGAGGACTTTAATTCTTTAAAAATAAAATTATAACATTTAAAACCGGGAGTCAAAGATGTTTTACATAAGTATAGCGCAATTTTTTCTGGGGTTTGCTAGTGTATAATATTATGTTTCACATATATTATGAGTTTTGAGTATTTTTAAACAATGGAACAAGAAAATCTGTGCGGAGTTCCGTACCATTAATTTATATACTTCTTTAAAAACAAATATGAACCTTCAATCAAAAGAGATTTAAAAAGGACTACTAACGTCATTCAGATACTGCCGGGAACTTGCAGATATTTTATAACTATACTGGCATAGCTTTGAAACTTTTGTTTGGACAAAGTATACAAACATGACACAATCCTAATTGCTACTATTAGTTGCTATTCTATCAGCAGACTTGCACTCACATAATGATTATTATTGTTACTAATCAAGTGTTTGGCGTACTATCAAAACAACTAATAGTAAAAATCACAAACTCAGCGGGGGCAAAGCATACTTTGGTACTAACTCTAAACCCTGAGTTTTGGTATTTGGGGAGACGGGGTGACAAAGGACCAGAGAGTAATATTATGAGGTCTCTTCTAGTGTCTTGAATACTTCCTACTTCCTGGTCAATGATCAGCTTGGAACAATATCCTATCTGTGGGAGTCCCTGCATTACACGAGGGAGAGGGCTCCCCTACACTTCTCAAAAATATAAATATACCTCTAGCAGTGGTATATCTGAGGCATCGTGGGCTGTTGAGAGATATAACACTGACAGTAGCAATGACCTCTTAAAATAATTAAATACTAACTATAACTTGTTCAACTACATCACACAGTTTACATTCTACCTAACTTCTCACTAATTATCTAGTAAACGACTGAAAAGGAAGCCATTCCTGACAGATTTGCATACGGGGTAGGGTGGGTAGTGAAAATATTAATATATTTTATTAAATGATTTAAAGAAAACATATATTAGATAAATTGGTCAAGGAACTTTAAACCAGAAAGAATGCAATAAACTATATACCAGTATTATATCATAGCATTATTTGACAGCGTGTTGGCCATTTATGGAATACATTGACTGAATATAGGTACCTTTATCAGTAGTGTAGTATTTTTTTAAAATAAGTGCTTCAACATTAATTTGAATACCCAATAATAATATTTTATGGCCATGGTGTAGAATTAATTATATTGCTCTTACCCAGGAGATAAACTAAAATACAAAAATGAATTATAATTACATTTATTCTTTGAATAAATTGTTGGGGAAAAATTTTTACATGGCTATTTTTTTAATTTAACTTAAAACAGAAATTTGTATTTCTTCATAAAATTAAATTTATTCTTTTAAATGCTAAAAGCTTTATTAAATAGTCACTGTTCATTTTTAAAATATCATAATCCCTATCTTCCCTCAATTTGTTGCATGACAAAATAAAATTAAACATTTTTGTTCTAAAGCTTGATTAAATAGGCTTCATATGATAAAACTGTTATTCCAAGAATATAAAAAGTATCGACTTTTAGTTAAATGAATCATTGCTTAATCATTAAATCTATTATTGATGAACTTAATGATTATTTTTAATTATTTCCTTCAATAAATCAAATTGTATTTAATTATATTATTTCGATATACATATATAGTCAAATAAGATGTATATTTTTCTAATCATTCTAATATAAATACCCAAGTGGCACACAACCTACATTAACAAAAGAAAAAAAGAGTTTAGTGGTGTAATAGTTCTACATAATTTCTCTGACTCACCAGAGGAAAACGTTTCATCAAAAACTCCTTATGAACTATTTCAACAATTGTTGTGAATACAGTGCTGCCAATATGAAGAGCGAAAGCTATTGCTGCTTGTCCAATAGGTGTGTGGCCAGCATGAATCAGAACAGTTTCTCCAGAGCTCAGTTCTGCGGCTTGGATCATACCATGAAATGCCTATAAAATAATAATACCAACATTAGTATGTTTCTTTAATATATACAATTTTTATTAGCATCGCGGTAATACCTATTCAGGCTATAAGTATTAGTATTAATTATGCTATTGAGTTAAGGATAAGGAAGGTTGAATTTAGAGGAAGTGTACACACATTTTCCTGGAGGAAAAGTGGAAATATATTTTGTAATAACCACCCTCAGCAAATCCAACAGGGAATCGAACCTTGATCTCCTTTTCATCAAAAGTATAGTCTAACACGAGAATGATGCCTAATTTTATTTACAAACAATGGAGGTACCCACGTAAATCTTGAAGAAGATTTAAACAATGGGTAGGTTTAAATAAACATTTATACAAATAGCAGCCCCCTTAACATTTCCACTCGCTTTCTAAAATTATTTTTGAATGAAATAGTTATGGAATTTTTTAATTTATTTAAATTTAGTTTTGGAATCATTTAAAATTAACACATTCTAAATCACTGTTTAGGTAGAAATGGTTAAAGATAGGGAAGAGAATATTCTGTATTATATAATTAAATTTAAATTATGGTTTGTTCAAAGAATGAAACTGAAATAATGTGTGTGTGTAGAATTAGAAGAAGATGAATATGATAGCTTTAACAATTCCTAAAGGTGACCTAGTGGTCTAGAGGTAAGGTGTCAGACTTCTGTGCTGAGGGTCCGGGGTTCAAACCTCGGTCCCGGCACAGATTTATCTGATTGCCGAACCCTTCCTTCACCTCTGACAAGACGTGTATTAATCACAACTTGTGAATGTGAGGAATGCCAGGCCTCCACCGTGGTTCGGATTCCACGTTAAACTGTAGGTCCTCCATTTCATCTCGCAATTACCCTACCATTACACATTAGCGGAAGTGCGTATAACCCGAACGGGTAGTAAGACGCGGTGCTAATAATAATAATAATAATAATAACAATTCCTAAACATCGTAGCAACAGCATAGTAATCAATTGCTCACTGTAATTTACATCTTTATTATAAATCCTATACTTTTTTTAAGAAATACTTTAAGTTTTACTCTCTTGGATATACAACAACTAATTTATATTTTATAAAGAGTGTGAAATTTAAGGGACCATACCACCAGTCACTTGGAAGCAGGTTGAGTAACATTCCACAACAACAATATGAAAACGGAGTAGCCTGCTAGCATTTAAACTTCGTCCACCTAGTCAAATCAGTAGAGTAACAAACTATACAAACCCTTCATTATTTCTTACAGCCATTATTAAATATGTATAATTTTAGTTTAATAAACCCCCAATTTTATTAGATTAGAGTAATGATGGAAAACCACATTATGGTATAATCACTGTTAGGATGGCATGACAAAAATTCCAACCCTTGTCATATGACTCTAATATACAAGAACTAAGTAAATTATTTCAGAAGTGAGTATAATAATAAGATACAAACAATATAGTTGAATGTCAATCTATCTATTTATAAAAAAAATTAGCCATATAATTATTCAGAGCTAATGTAAAAATATCACTAAACTCCCTATAATGTGGATTGTGAAATCCCAAAGGGAATACCACGTTTAGTACAACCGGCTGGGATATGAAACAAAGCTCAACTTCTCAAGCTTTAGATGGGATAATAAATCTTGATTGATGACACTGAGACAATCCTATAGCTAAATACATCTGTATACACACTTTTATTCATGAAATGTACTGTCCCACTATCACTCTATTTAGTTACGACCCCAATAGACTAAAAAGCAGAGGGGCAACCACTAACGGAATTATAATATGAAAAAGTAAAACAGTTGGAGATAAAGAAATATTTGAATTATTTATTCACAGTAACAAACAATGATAAAACAAAAGGTTGCATGGCCTTACATGTCAAACTGAAGTGTTTTGTAAAAAAATAAATTATGGTATTATATTTCATAAGAATTAGGTTACAAAATTTTTAAAGTATATAAATGTATAATATAAACTTGTCTAAAAGAGACCAATGAAATAAACACAAATGTTGTTATTATTTAAAGAAAACTTTCTTAATGATATGCAAGCTGCTAATTTATCACAATGAATAAAGATTAAACAAAATTAGTAACAAAAGTTTAAATTTTAAATATTACAAAGATTGCAAAGAGCTTTAAGAGCATCTTTTAAATGATTTACAATGCGTCAGATTCACATCTGTGAATACAGACAGAACAGTTTTAAATTTAGAGTTTAAATTTAAATATCACATCAGATATTTTCTTAAAGTTTTAACTCCTAAATATTTTACAAGATAGTAAAGAGCTTAATGAGCCTCTTTTAAATGGCTTACAACCAGTATGATTCACACCTGTGAATAGAGACAAATCATTTTTAAATTTAAGAATTTTAAATTTAAATATTGCACCAGATATTTTCTTAAAGTTTTAACTCCTAAATATTTTACAAGATCATAAAGAGCTTAAAGAGCCTTTTTTAAATGTTTCACAACACATCTTATTCACACCTGTGAATACACACATATCAGTTTTAGATTTAAATTTAAATTTAAAGTAAATAAATTTAAAGTAAATATCGCACCAGATATTTACGTAAAGCACAAAGGTTTGACTTCCCGACTAAACTCAAACCTTCATGGGACCAATACCCTTGTCACTTTTTAAAGGATTAAATAAGATTCCCACATTTAAATTTCTACACAGGCAAACAAAGTTATGTTAGAAAGCTTATAAATTTTGCCTAAATGAATCTGAGAATATTAAAGTAAAAATATAATAATCAAAAATAAGTTACTTTAATATCGACATAAAAAAAACAAGTCTACTAAATACCCAATAAAAGAAACATAGTCAATTTAAAGAATTTAAATTATTACTGATAACCACAAAATCAAAAAATTTAATATTTTACCTAAATATTGCAAACATAAAAAGAACCAAGAAATGTGGCTACCTATTTAAATCAAGAAAATCAAAAGATTCTAACGCCCATGCAGTGACAGGATACATTAAGTGTTCCATAATAAAATATACTTTTAAATTTTAATTTAAAAAAAACATTACTGACGCCTACACTGAAAAATTTCCATAACAAACTAAACCAAAGTATTTAAGAAAATCAAAACCCATAGCAGCAATATGTAGTTTATAGATTCAAACAAAATAATAATAATAATAATAATAATAATAATAACAACAACAACAATAATATAATTTTTATTATTTTTTGAATTTTTTGTTAATAATTTTTATAATTTTTATTTTTACTATTTTTATTTTTATTTTTATTATTTTTATTATATTTATTAATTATCATCATCATTATCACTATCACTATCACTACCCCTATCACTATCACTATCACTACCCCTAGCACTATAACTATCATTATCATCACTATTATTACTATTACTATTACTAATTATTTTTATTTAATTTTATTTTATTTTAATTTTTAATTTGTTTTTAATTTTATTTTTAATTTTATTTTTAATTTTAATTTTGTGGTGGAAACCTAGAGGAAGATAAAGTGGACGAATCGGAGAATGATGATGACCCACGCGACCCTGAACGCCTGCACCTGGACGCACCTGCACAACAGCAAGCTGTAGAATCTGCGAGAGGATCAGCAATCCCTGTCAGCCAACCTTACCAAAGGGAAGAACGATCTAGGGGTGTTCCCGTGACCAAGTGGAGACTTAAGTTCACCGGTGAAGATGCGAAGACAAGCCTTAATGTATTTTTGGAGAGAACTGAAGAGCTAAGGATAGTCAGAGGCCTTTCGGAAGCTAAGCTGAACTTCACGAACAGGCAGTTGATCTCTTTGAGGGCAAGGCGTTGATATGGTACCAATCTGCGAAGCGAAGGGTGACTCTATGGGGCCAGCTTAAAGAAGAGTTGAAACTAACCTTTCAGTGACCGGATTATGATAACCAGCTTCTTTAAGAAATCATCGCTAGGACGCAAGGCGACGAAGAGAGCCTTGAAATGTTTTTGGCAGTCATGGAAACCTCTTCTCTCGACTAACAAACAGACCTACTAAAGATGAGATTTTAAGTCGGGTACTGAAGAACCTTAACGGCTACCTTCAGGACAAGCTGTGTATGTACGACATCAACACATTTGAGGATCTTAGACGATTGGGAAGAAGGGCTGAGCTAGGGCGAGTGCGAGCAGCAACGAGGACCTCCCATCCCGGATCAACCACCGTTATGGAGCCTAACCTGGCCTACGCGCCCAGCAACGATAGACGGAAGAAACATCAGCGAGAGGCCAACGTGTCAACCATAGGTGTCGAAAAACCTGGGCCCAAGGTAGTAAAATCAAGGGATATGAGTGCGCCTTCCACATCACAGGGCGACAGAAAGAGACAACTAGTTGAAACAAGGAAATGCCATAACTGTGGGAAGCAAGGCCACCTTTACATGGCTTGTAAACAGCCTAGGAAGGGAATATTCTGCTTTGGATGCGGGAAACCAGGAGTTGTCCAAAGAGATTGCAAGAATTGCTTAGCTCCAAAAAACGGGGAAGGGGAATCATAAGCCATCGACGTGATCCCCTTCAGAAAAGTCCGACTGGCCTACCTGAATGGAAAAGGTGGTGCGAAAACGTCTCGTTCTTTTTTAAGAGACAAATTCCACAAGCTTCATACATTCTACTGCAAAACGAGGGGAATGGGAGACCTCATGTAGAAGTCGAAATTTTAGGAAAGAAAATTCACGTTTTATTGGAGGGAGGGTGGAAGATTTCCTTCGTTATTATGTCATTTTCTAACATCAGGTTAGAAGGCTGCTTGTTGTCATCATGTACGCCAGGTTCTATTTGTCTTGATATTCGGCAACTGCATTCGACTTATTCCCGAAACACCAACTCCGAGACGCAGGACGAGCAGTGGTGGAGCTATGCTTGTTAGGTCACGTATCCAGCCAGGTGTCCAACAACATGAGTGGTCTTGTTTTAGTACAGCACGGGCCAATCAGAGCATTGCAAGCTCACTCTGTTGGAACATCAGGGTTTTGCACAATTTGTAGCGTTTTTGGACTTCTCTTCGATCTAGCATTCGTGGTGATGAGACTGGACTTGCAAGCCACTCTACCCCGGCAGACATATGCGTGAGTAGAACACCTATATTTGACATAGTAAGATCGTGATGTTTAATAATACTGGATGTCTATGAGTACAAGATTTCTTTCTGGTAGTATTTATATTGCTGGATGTCTATGGGTATAATAACATTCTGTTCCGTGAGTACCTATTATCCATGTAAAATCACATCCTGAAGCTAAAGGATAGAGGATACAAGCTTCAGATATGACGGGTATCTGTAAATTTATTCAATAATAAATCGCGGACAGCCTATAAGAGTGGTCCTCCAGCTTGGGGGTGGAGCTTGAGCGAGATAATCTATCACCAATAAAATAAAATCCCATCAAGAAATGTTTGCCATGTTTGACCTTAGGGTAGAATATTCCAAAGATAATAAAATAGTCTCCCACTTGGATCTCCGGGTAGATATTACTCCAGGGGAGACATTATATAACAAAGCTAGGAAAGAAATTAAGATTGAAACGTGAATATTAGGAGATCCTATAGGCCAAAGGCACTACAATCAATGTTAGATGAAGTAAGTAGGTTTGGAATAGATAGTATGGCTATACAAAAGGTGATATGGTCAGGAGATTGTAAGTCTGAGTCAGGCAAATAAGTATTTATTTTTTTATGGAAGAATGGACATTCAAAGTTTAGTAACAGGTCTTCTTATCTATAAAAAGAGTATATCAATAATTAAGGACATAAAATTCATTAACAATAGGATGTCAAATATTGAGGTAGCTAGGAGCAGATAAATTAAGCTTATCATCAATGTGCATTGTCCAACAGAAGACAATGATGCCCTAGTATGGGATATTTTATTTGAGGAGCTAGAATATCCTCTGTACAACCCCCTACCAACATATCACATTAAAATTGTGACAGGTGACTTTAATTCAAGTATAGGGAAGGAGTAAATCTTTAAATCAAAAAAAGAAAAAGAAAACTTACACAATGTAAGTAATTATGATGGAATATAAGATTGATATTTTTTGCCACACATGAGAGCCTTATTAAGAAAATTACTTACTTTAACCATAAGGATATTTATAAATATACTTAGACCTCACCAGATACATAGTCAAATTGAACTTTTTCTGATAGATATAATATAATATGCTTACTGTATGTCAGGTCATGTAGGGAGTCAGATTGAAATTCAGACCCTAACTTGGTAGTACATATAAGATTTTTACCACCCGGCAAATATTAGAAAAAGCTTTTTGAATACAACATGAAGGTACAATACATCAATTATATATATATTTTAAAAATACCTATGATTCAGCTAAAATAAACAAAGTATCCATGCACAATTTTAGTCAAGTTTGGAGTAGCCTAAAAATTTGTCAAGCTAATTAAAGTATGTGTGAAAGGGTACGATTTGAATGCCACATTTCAGAAACGATCAAAATACATAATTAATGGATTGAAAAAAAAAGATGCCCTTTCTTCATTACTTTTAATCAATCCATAGTAGGGCAATGCATGAGAGTAGGAAGTGGTTAAGAATAAATTCTACAAACTAGCCTTAGAATGATCAAATTATTTGAAAAATATTGAAAGAACTGCAGAAATTTTATCAGAGGCTAGTAAGGAAAGAATCTTTGAATTGAACGCTGAAAGGACTGAGTATAGGATCACATAGAGAGAGCACGGATTGAAGACCATAATTTATAGATTACTATGAACATCATCATTTAACATGGTTATTTAGTTTAAATGTTTATGAAAAATATTAATTAGCTATAACAATATTAGAGTGGTAGTTAGGAAAGGAATATAGTACGGAAATGTAATATTACAGTTCAATAAGTTTTGAACCTAATGACTGCTGCCAAAGAATGTTAACCTAGGAATATACAAAACAATAGTTTTAATGGTTTTCCTCAATTGCTGTTCTCTTACTAATTTAGTTCAAAAAGGGATGACAATACTTAGGAGTGGAGAAAGTTACATAATGGTGAGTTAAATAACTTGTACTCATCACAAGAAATTAATTGACAATCAAATTTCGCATAGTACGCTGGGTAGGACATGTAGCCCAAATGGAAGAATCTAGATCTACGTTCAGGGTATTGTCTGGTTAATTCAATGGAAAGATACCTATGGGAAGGAAGAGACACAGAAGGTAGTATAATATTAGACTGAACCTGAAATAAATTATGTAAAGAATTGTGGACTGGGTAAAACTAGCTAAAAATAGGGAAAGGTGGCGTTAATTCTATGTGTGGCATTGGACATTTTAGTTCCTATAGCCATTTAATGATTAAATATATAAGTAATTATGATCAATTTAATACTTTCTATATGAATTTAGTTTGCTGAACTTCTTCAGTCTCTAGTACTTTTGAAAATTATGTGCCAAAAATCTGATAGCAAAATGTAGAATAGGAATATTTTTTACAGTATATAAATATAAAATTACGAACATGTTGATACCTGCTAGTGTTTCGAAAAAACTGAGTGATATTGTTGTAGGTTTTCTGATCCAGTAGCAAAGATTAACTGGAAGCATTCTCATTGGTTATAGTTGTTTAGTATGTTTTACAATATAGCTAAGATACTCGTATATAATATTAAATTTAAACTTTAAGATTAAATCAACTTCTACTTACTGTAGAGTAGGCCCAAGGGACTGTTGCCGCATCTTCCAGACTCCAAGACTCGGGGATGTCCCAAGTGAGGTAAGGATCAAGAGAATTGTGAATTGGGTCCTTTGTGTTTTGTACAATGGTCATGACCCTCCTACCATCTTCTAATGTTCCAGAGAGCTCCAAGTTCCCAATGTCATTCATGGCCTAATTTAAAAAAATTATACTATTTAGTTTTACTTTGTTAAAAATACCTGTCTTTACCTGGTAAATATTGGGGGACTCCGTCCTTCCCCTCCAAAACAAATAGTGCTTGTATGTATATACTCGAGAAAATACATCATCGTGGTTTTAAGAACAATTTTTCTTTATTGTTGAAATTATTAGTAGTATAATTATTTATGGTGAATTAATATTGTAGTTCTCTTTTAATAATATTTTATTTGTTAATGTATAAGTATATGCTTTATAATAATTACCAATAGCGTGCAACCATTAATAAACATATTTAAAACCAATCCTCCGAAAAAATAGAATCAATTACGGCTTTAGAAAACTCTTATGTTGAACCATAACAACTAAACACGTTGGCTCTCTTAACTGGATAACACTTAATATTTTATTTACTAAGTACTCTTTGGCTTTTTATGACTTATGGCCCTGACACAGACTCCATATCCCTACGTCCGTACTCCATAATCCTGGTCCTTACTAAGAAATTATATTTGCGACTACACAGTTCATATCCGTATTCATGTGATCATTCCAACCAATTAAATAGTCTGAGACTTCCTCCGATTGAACACTTCGAAAGAAAATGGTCTAAAGCAAGAAGCGAGTGGCAAGCAGTTAGCTGATCAATAAAAGAAACCAAAAACAACAGGTTGATGGGTGACCTGTTGGTCTAGGGGTAAGGTGTCAGACTTCCGTGCTGGGGGTCCGGGGTTCAATCCTGGGTCCCGGCACGGATTTATCTGAATGCCAAACCCTTCCTTCACCTCTGACAAGATGTGTATTAATCACAACTTGTGAATGTGAGGAATGCCAGGCCTCCACCGTGGTTCGGATTCCACGTTAAACTGTAGGTCCTCCATTTCATCTCACAATCACCCTAGCACATTAGCGTAAGTGCGTATAATCCGAACGGGTAGTAAGACGCGGTGCTAATAATAATAATAATAATAATTATAATAATAATAATAATAATAATAATAATAATAATAATCCTAACTATTATAAATGCGAATGTGAGTTTGTTTGTTTGTTTGTTACGCTTTCACGCCTAAACTAATTGACCGATCATCATGAAATTTCGCATACACGTTGTCATGGGTACATAAAAGGACATAGGGTACCTTTCATCAAGAAAAATTGCGAATGTGAGTTTGTTTGTTTGTTTGTTTGTTTGTTATTGTTTGTTACGCTTTCACGCCCAAACTACTCGACCGATCATCATGAAATTTCGCATACACATTGTCATGGGTACAGAAAAGGACATAGGGTACCTTTCATCCAGAAAAAATGCGAATGTGAGTTTGTTTGTTTGTTTGTTTGTTTTTTATTGTTTGTTACGCTTTCACGCCTTAACTACTCGACCGATCATCATAAAATTTCGCATACACGTTGTCATGGGTACAGAAAAGGACATAGGGTATCTTTCATCCAGAAAAAATGCGAATGTGAGTTTGTTTGTTTGTTTGTTATTGTTTGTTACGCTTTCACACCTAAACTACTCAACCGATCATCATGAAATTTCGCATACACGTTGTCATGGGTACATAAAAGGACATAGGGTACCTTTCATCCAGAAAAATTGCGAATGTGAATTTGTTTGTTTGTTTGTTTGTTATTGTTTGTTACACTTTCACGCGTAAACTACTCGACCGATCATCATGAAATTTCGCATACACGTTGTCATGGGTACAAAAAAGACATAGGGTACCTTTCATCCAGAAAAAATGTGAATGTGAGTTTGTTTGTTGGTTTGTTTGTTTGTTATTGTTTGTTACGCTTTAACGCCTAAACTACTCAACCGATCATCATGAAATTTCGTTTACACGTTGTCATGGGTACAGAAAAGGACATAGGGTACCGTTCATCCAGAAAAAATGTGAATGTGAGTTTGTTTGTTTGTTTGTTATTGTTTGTTACGCTTTCACGCCTAAACTACTCGACCGATCATCATAAAATTTCGCATACGCGTTGTCATGGTACAAAAAAAGACATAGGTTACCTTTCATCCAGAAAAAATGTGAATGTTAGTTAGTTTGTTTGTTATTGTTAGTTAAGCTTTCACGCCTAAACTACTCAACCGATCATCATGAAATTTCGCATACACGTTGTCATGGGTACATAAAAGGACATAGGGTACCTTTCATCCAGAAAAATTGCGAATGTGAGTTTGTTTGTTTGTTTGTTATTATTTGTTACGCTTTCACGCCTAAACTACTCGACCGATCATCATGAAATTACCCACCTCGGTGGCGTAGTTGGCTAACGCGCCAGTCGTGTTAAGTCAGACCACCAAGGACGGGGAGATCGAGGTTCGTATCTCGGTCGGGTGAACTGGGGGGGTTTCCTAAATGGTTTTCCACTCTCCCTCCACGCAAATGCGAGTTCACTTCCTCTAAATTCAACCTTCCCATTTCCTAATCCATTAGTGTAATTAGTACTTAAACGTATAACCCAAACGGTTAGTAAGACGCGGTGCTAAAAAATTAATTAAAAAATTAAATCATGAAATTTCGCATACACATTGTCATGGGTACAGAAAAGAACATAGGGTACCTTTCACCCAGAAAAAGATGTGAATGAGAGTTTGTTTGTTTGTTTGTTATTGTTTGTTACGCTTTCACGCCTAAACTACTCGACCGATCATCATGAAATTTCGCATACACGTTGTCATGAGCCATTAAAGGACATAGGGTACCTTTCATCCAGAAAAATTGCGAATGTGAGTTTGTTTGTTATTGTTTGTTACGCTTTCACGCCTAAACTACTCGACCGATCATCATAAAATCTCGCATACACGTTGTCATGGGTACAGAAATCACATAGGGTACCTTTCATCCAGTAAAAATGCGAATGTGAGTCTGTTTGTTTGTTTATTATTGTTTGTTACGCTTTCACGCCTAAACTACTCGACCGATCATCATGAAATTTCGCATACACGTTGTCATGGGTACAGAAAAGGACATAGGGTACTTTTCATACAAAAAAAAATGCAAATATGAGTTTGTTTGTTTGTTATTGTTTGTTACGCTTTCACGCCTAAACTACTCGACCGATCATCATGAAATTTCGCATACACGTTGTCATTGGTACAGAAAAGGATATAGGGTACCTTCCATCCAGAAAAAAATGTGAATGTGAGTTTGTTTGTTTATTGGTTTGTTATTGTTTGTTACGATTTCACGCCTAAACTACTCGACCGATCATCATGAAATTTCACATACACGTTGTCATGGATACAGAAAAGGACATAGGGTACCTTTAATCCAGAAAAAATGTGAATGTGAGTTTGTTTTTTATTTGTTGTTACGCTTTCACGCCTAAACTACTCGACTGATCATCATGAAATTTCGCATACACGTTGTCATGGGTACAGAAAAGGACATAGGGTACCTTTCATTCAGAAAAAAATTACTGTTCCTGACGGATATAAAAAAAATAACCGTTAGACGGTCGTCCGGCTTAACAACTTGGCCAATTGATATGAATAAAATAATTGCAACATGATGCCTGAAGTACAGAAAAAGGGACCTGCGGTATCCCAGAAAAAAATCTGATATCCCGAATAAAAATCTGTTCCCGAGTTATTTTAGGTACATCTATCTTAAAATGATTAAAAATGATTATATTCAGCTAATTATGCTCTGTTTGTTCACCCCGCTATGGTAAATGACAAAATTGTCGTAAGAAGTTTGGTATTATTCATTTCAGCGAAAATAGCTCTCGAGGTATGATGCTACGACAATGTAAACTTTTAGTGTGGGACGAAAGTACGATGTCCCACAAAAAATCTGTAGAGGCGTTAAACCAAAATCTTCAGGACTTGCGAAAGAGGAGGAATGGTAGTTTTACTGGCTGGTGACTTCCGACAAACTCTACCGGTGATCCAGAGGGGCACACATGCAGATGAAATCAAAGCCTGTCTCAAGTCATCAAGATTGTGGGCAAAAGTGAAAAAATTCAGCCTAACAACGAATAAGAGAGTCCACCTTTATAATGACGTAGATTCAGGACATTACGCAGAGACACTATTGAAAACTGGCGATGGACGTTTGGACACGGATGCTGAAGGCTGTATTTTACTTACAGGGGAATTCTGTAATTTGGTGGAAAATGATGTGGAGCTCATTGCTATTTTAAATTCTCTGGAGCTATTGGGTGTACCCTTGCATAAACTACAATTGAGATTAGGTGTACCAGTTATGATTATGCGAGATTTAGATACACCCCGTTTATGTAATGGGACGAGGCTTCAATTACACAATTAGGGCAAAATATAATCTGTGCCACCATTTTAACAGGTGTGGGAAAAGGGGAAAGTGTAATCATACCTCGAATCCCAATAATCCCCACTGACCTACCATTTCAATTCAAAAGACTCCAGTTTCCAATCAAACTTAGTTTTGCTATTACTATTAACAAAGCGCAAGGGCAAACATTGCAGGTAGCAGGGGTGCATTTGGAAATGCCATGTTTTTCCCATGGCCAGCTATATGTAGCCTTTTCGCGTGTGTCCAATGCCCAGAATTTGTATGTTTTTGTGCCAAATGGAAGGACATACAACATTGTATATAGGATCGTCCTAAAATAATGATCTATTCTGTGCCCATGATTGCAACGGTCAAGAACAAGCGGAGTAAATAAGGGATTTTAATTAACTGTAAGTAAAATTTAAGATGGAGTACCAATTCGTGGCAAGGCATAACCGATGACTCTACTGACACACACTCCACTACTTCTTTTCTACTCCTACACTTAATCCTGATTTATATGGTGTAGTTTGTTTTTTTTCTTTATCTCTACCTCTATTGACTAACAACCTCAATATGTTCATCGTTTTTATTGTCATATTCCCTGTGTCAATCGACAACCTGAATTTATTGATAAAATCTACATTAACGCGAGCGAAGCCGCGGGCAAAAGCTAGTAATAATAATAATAATAATAATAATAATAGGTTGATTTTCTAAGTGCCTAAAAAAGTACTAGGCCTGATAAAAATATATGAACAGATAAAAATGTATGTATACATATCCTATTTTTTCTAGTTTTCATCAATAAATGCAGCAATGTAAAAGAGTGGTTTGGATTCCCAAGTAAAAGTAGGCCTAGTAGTAGCCAAAACCTACCTGGTATTCCCACAATTTCTGATTTGCTTGACCAAACATTTTATTTTCTCAAGGCGTCCTAGAATTATTCTTGTTTTTTATTAAATAAAACAGGTATTTGCCAAACACAATCAATTTAAAGCGAATCCATATCATAATCATGTGTATCAATATCAATTATGAAAAAATAATCACATTAGTGTGGAGGATATACAAAGTAAATCAAATAATATGATAATAGGGCTGTGAATCTACAAATGCGACGCCACTCTTTCTGAGAACTTGGTATTTCCAGACAACATTTTCATTGAAGCCGCTCTTCCCGGGGTGTTTAGATTTATAGAAAAATGTTTTTGAATCAGCTCCATGTGAAACCATCTTTTCACTTTGTATGTGTTTCCATAGCAACGGATCGGTTCACTGTCATCCATGCTTTTATTTTGATGCACATGCACATAATATTTACTAAGCTGTGATTGGTAGTCCGTATAGACTAGTTCTTAGAAAGTTTAAGTTAATCACTTTCTACGGAGTATGGACTTATGGATAAGAACTATGTAGCCAGAGCAATCTGATACTGTGGCATCATTTTCTTGTAGACCACGGACCTGCGGATACAGAGTCTGACTCAGGTCCTTAAAGGTCTTATTCCTATGTTGATTGGTTTGAATCTTCTCTTATTTTGTGTATGTGAGGAATGTGCAGCTCCTTTCACATAAGTAACTGTGGTTTGTTGTTGATAGTGCTTGTGACTACGCATGAAGTGCCAATATGAAAAATATTTGAACCTTCTTTATGTTATAGCTATTATAATTATAATGATTTATCAAATATGAGGTGGTTGGGGCCAAAAATGATAGCCTTCATAGATTTAGATGGAATATTTCACTAGTTAACTGTTATAAATTCCTGAAATATATCTTCACAAAATAAGTACAATATTCTTCAATGTCAGATATCCCCAAAATCTTAACTGCTTATAAAGAAACACTTGTAATTCAAAAGTTAAGCTAACCAAAATAACTGCTAGCTTTTATTTTCTTCATAAAGTGATTATTAGGATGTTTTGTCTCCAATCACTAATAAATTGCTAGTAAATCTAAATTATTGTTTTCCAATAAATATGAGTGAATCAGCTTATTGTACATCCTCACCTTTTCTTTAACAATATCATTGACAGAAGGGTCCCGTAGGTTAAGTCCAACAAAACCTATGTATATGTTTTTCAATCTGAAAAAATATAATAATACTGAATAATAAAAATATATTTAATATAGTTTTATTTATTGTGCATTTAATAAAATAAAAAATAAAAATTATCTTAAAATTATAGCTTAGACTAAAAATATTTATTTGATCGTTAGCTACAACAATGTTTTTAACATTTATATTTCAAGAATGCTTGTTATTATTACTATCATATTTACTTTAATCTAGTTTTTCTAAGAAAAACATTTTATCTATATATTGATCAGTGATTTTCAAAAATTTTGTCACAAACTATATTAAGCTACATGCAGGTCTACCTTTAGCAGACATAGAGACTTTGGTTACCTGCCTCTCACTACCCCTGCGAGAAAAATATACACACATATACCAATTTTCAGATGTATAAGCTATCAGGAAAAATACCCTAAATGTTAATACATGAAATAAATAATGCTAGAGGCCATGGCTTCGTACATGTATGGATTAATTTTAGAGTTGGACCAATGCTAATTATCAATCCGATCATCGGCCGTTTATGGCCCAATCGGCGGATCCAATGATCGACGCTTGTATCGCCGATCATTTATGCCGATTATTCTATACGTGTAGATATAATATATTTTTTAAATTCTTAAGTCATAAACATAGAAAAAAATGTGAAGTCAAAAAAGTTTGATTTAATTAATTCCCTCGAATGTAAACACATCTTCTATTTTGTGTTTTCATTAAAACTTAAAACAAATGGTGAGCAAATACTGTACCTTATCTCGCCCATTGGGTCATTGGCATCACAGACTCTTCAGTGCAGCTTAATTGGTCAGTTATAAAAAAAGAAGCTCACTTCACCCAAACAAGATCAAGATGCTGATATTTTTAAATAACAATTTAAATTCCACCCAACAGTGAATGTAGTGTATATAAAGTTAATTTGGATGTAACAGTAACGTTTAACAAGAGATTTTTTTCTATTATCTCGAGCAGGTTTTCAATTGGACAGAGAATTAAAGAAAGCCTATAAAAATGTAATTATAAATAAGAAGCAGAATTTTAACTAACACATGTCCAAGTCTCTCTTTCATCTAAACACAAAATATGTGTATTCTCCTTGTGTACAGAACTTTGTGTACCCTTATTAATTTTACTAAAAATTATATTTAAATTTTGTTATTTATGATTATGATTGTTTTAAATGACGGAGTCAGTTGTCCTAACAATAAAATAAACTATATTTTAAACAACTTTTAAGCTTAATTTAGACTTGATTAAAACTAACTTTTAATAGACAGTATCAAATTGAAAACTAAACAAATAATCGGCATCAGTGATCGGCTTAATCAGCAAAAACTGATTGGTATCGGCCTAATCAGCAAAACAGTCGATCGGCCCAATTCTAGTTGATTTATCCCCAACCTTTCGTTTGATATTCTTCCCCAACAAACGTTACCTGTTTACAGAACCACTGTGCTAAGTTTGATATAAATAATATGCTGTGTTAAAATGTAATCGTGAGACATATCCACACCAGAGTGGCACACAAATGCTAATTGATAGAGCTAAAACAGAGAGTTCGCTTAACTCGTTCAAAAGATCAAATCACATAAGTTTGGATTTCTTTTTTTCTTTTATTTTCTAAACTCTGACAAAACTTGCTAATCACCCAAGCAGGGAATCCACTATACGAGCGAGCAACTAAAATCCCACACTTTGCGCTGACTCTGGAATGGCCAAGACAATGGTTGACACATCACATCGAGCAGAATGACCTACGTGTCTGATCGTTTGTTTGAGACCCAGTACTGGGATGTGGTGTTACTCAACTGACTGGTCTTATAGGCGGAGGTGGAAACCCTTTATGACTAGCAACAGTTTATGATTGGGTGTTAAACGTCATAAAACAATGCCTCCTTCCTTCTCCTTCACCCCACCGTACACCATGTTCCTTCATTACAACACACTTCTATTATTCAAGGTTTAACGTAACGGATGCAGTTGTATTAAAATAATTATTGTCAAGGTTTGAAGACATTTCGAGAATGTGGTTTCAAAGGTTGCATAGCAGTTTAGCGTAGTGTTGCAGTCTGTTAATTTTTTCCTATTCTAGCCTACAGAAGAGAGGGTATTGGGAATATTATAGGATGTAGCGTTTCTAAATATTTACTAAGCTATTGATGTCTGGCGGAAAGGCAGGAAATTTAATTTGTTGTATACATTATGTTTAATTTCAGGAGGAGGCAAAGTTGTATTAGGTTGGATTCAATTTTAATTAGGTATCATTTTATTTTGTTTTCCTGCTGACGTCAGTAAAAATAATGTTTTTTTAATAAACTCTTTAAGAATAATTTTGTACTACCTGGTGTGGATTAGCTTTTCTTCAGTTAATAATTTTTTTAATTACTATACATAGTATGTCTCACCATTTTTCATATGAGGCTCTTAAGGTCATTTTGTGGCTTTCTCATAAAGGAACTGTTTTAATTATTGTCCTTGTTAGACATAAATGTAAATTATTATTTTGTGTGTGTGTAGTTATATAGAGTATGTTTCTACATTCATAATTTATGTGGGTGACTCATTATGTAGTTCTCTTAGCTTTGTGAATTATAAGCCTATAATTTGTCCATGTAGTAAAAAATAAAAATTGATCTTACTCTTTGGTGCATGAAATTTGTG
Source organism: Timema podura (assembly GCA_033556935.1). Taxonomy (NCBI): domain Eukaryota; kingdom Metazoa; phylum Arthropoda; class Insecta; order Phasmatodea; family Timematidae; genus Timema; species Timema podura. The sequence continues at coordinate 47,188,630 of JAVRXN010000014.1, forward strand.
TAGGACCAAATCTTTTGGAAAGCTAATCCTGATCTGTATACCTTTGCTTGGTTTAGAATATTTAATTTCTATCTCATGCCTGCTTACCGATATTTTCAATTAATTAAATGTTTATACCGTAATTAATCTTTCCTGTCCTCCAATTAGGTCATTAGCTTAGGATAGGATACAAAATAATCACTCCCCATTGAATTTAGTCATAGATCATATAACAACTTCCTTGTCCATGAAACATATTTAAACGTCATTTACTCAACTTCCATGCATAATAATTAGATGACATATTTGAATATTATTTATTGATCATACATCCCACTAGTATAACATAGATTGAAGCCACAATTATTAATTTCCTGGCATATGTTCATGGAAGCCATATATAATATATCGAAGATATTTGATCATTATTCATAGATTCTAATCTTGCTTCATACTTGCAATACAGATGGTGAGCCTTCTTTAATCAGTCTTGCTCATACTTCATGTTTGATTATGTCATACGTAGCAGGGATACACAATTAAAGCTATCCATGATATTTGAAACTTATATGATCATTTTGTTGATCAGATTCATTCATGCGTTGTCAATACGGAGGATGCATGTCAAGTACAGGGTGGTGGGGGTTGATGGGAGGTTTTATGGAAAAGGTGGAGCTTTTCTACTTACACCTCCTTTTACTATACCCAAGGATCTAAACATAAGGATTTAAGGTATATTTAAAATAAAAGTGAAAACTATTTTACTCTTATTAGTCATCTATTCTTTTAAGTGTTTATAATACATGCCAAAGTATTGATAGAGTAGGTCAGAGCCAAAGTTTTTAACTCTAAGCAAATATTAATTAAATATTTTCTTCTTTTAATTGTCTTAGTCCATTATTCCTCCTAGAATTTATAGTAAGTACACAAGTAGAGATTGATATTCTCAAGAGGTTATTGATTAAATATATCTAGTATATATATATGTACATACATACATATATTTATTAGTAATAGTCCATTTTTACTCAAAGTTTATCAGTAAAGGATGTTGGTGGCTAGTGTGTACGGGTGATGTTCAATAGATTTGTCCTAAAAAGTTTTCTTCTATAAGGGAATAATTCATAAATGTATAAGTGTAAAGTTTATTACAATATTAAGGGCGGTATACACCCCTAAAGACAGAGCTAAAAACGACTGTTGTGTGAAATATTATGAAAACTGCTTAGGGTATTACAACGAATATTTGTATACTACTTATTGAAACCTTGATCATTAATAAACTAAATGTGCTGTTACCGTTACCCACCCCCATCATGTAAAAAAGGGGGGGTTGTAACACATTTTTTCTAAAATAAAATATGTCAGAGTAAGTATTACTAATTTTTACTTAAAATTACAAAACAGGGAATCAAAATTAACAAAAAAGGGAGAAACTGTCTAGCTTTCCCCGTTTCTGAGATAATCATGCACGTTTAATTTCATAGACAAGTGTTAATTCCTGCCAGGTAGGGAGCCAATAAAGCTGTGTTGCTTCACCCCCTCCTTTCCCCCACTCTTATTATCACTATCTTCCCCTCCCTCCACGAGCAGACTGCACCAGTCCACACGACTTCACTCCATGTTGCGCGTATTACTAGTCAAATGGCAAAGTACACAAACGCAGAAATGACAGACATGGTCATGCTGTACGGTGAAGCTAGAGGAAACGCAAGAGCAGCTGCACGGTTGTACCACGATAGATATCCTGCGCGACGTCAACCTTATCACCGGACCTTCACCGATGTCACTCAGCGACTTCGTGAAACAGGTACATTTCAGCTACGAGGGGGAGCTGGTCACCCGAGGAATGTTCGCACTCCAATTGTCGAAGAGGTGGTACTGAATTATGTGGATGATAACGCATCAACAAGCACACGTGCCATTGCGCATCAAACGAATGTGTCCAATTCCACAGTATAGCGTGTCATGCATGATCAGCTGCTGCATCCGTACCAAATGCGCAAGGTGCAAGCATTGGGGCCAGCAGATTATGCTCCTCAACATGAATTCTTCGACTGGTTTCTGCAACAATGCGGAGTGGTTCCTGATTTCTCCACTATAATGTTGTTTTCCGATGAGGCAACATTCACCAGAGACGGCTATTTTAATAGTATAAATATTCACATTTGGAATGACGTGAACCCTCATGCAACTATCATCATGGGCAACTAGCATAGATTTTCTGTCAACATCTGGGCAGGCATTTAGGGTAACCATCTCATTGGCCCTTACCTGATGCCACGACGTTTGACTGGCCACATCTAAAACCAATTTCTGAAATTTGCATTGCCACAGTTCCTCGAGAATGTACCGCTCTCCGTTAGAAAACGCATGTGGCTACAACATAACGGTTTTCCACCTCATTTCACAAGAGCTGTGCGTGACTACCTCAACACTGCATTTCCTGCCCGATGGATAGGAAGAGGTGGGCCTGTTGCGTGGCCGGCCACCACGCTCTCCTGACCTAAATCCGTTAGACTTCTTTCTGTGGGGCTTTGTCAAAGCTTTGGTGTACGAGACAGCTGTTGAATCTGAGGATGACCTGTTAGCCAGGATAGTTGCTGCATGTGATAAGGTTCAAGAAACTCCACGTGTTTTCGAAAGAGTACTCAAGTCATTGATACGTCGCCTCAATTATTGCAATAACGTTAGGGGCCACCATTTTGAACACTTACTATGAATCTGCTTTTGAAGCTAGGAACTAAAACATGCTGTAACTACAATTTGTATTCTTAATGTAGCTTTCAATATTCCAGTGAGTGTAATGAATAAAATCCCACCCAAGTGTGAACTGTGTAAGCATAACTCACTAATGTAATAAATAGCAACTCATCGGAGCTTATGAAGAAGGAAAAGTATCAGAGTTTCTCCATCATAACACACAAACCAGCCTTGTTTACCAAATGTACGTGATACATAGTCACACGTGCCAGTAAAAATGCTTAAACGACCGCATTGCGAAATAAAACTGCAATTCTGGCTGCCTACCTGGCAGACATTTGCACTTGGCTCTGATCTCAAACTTGTGTGATTATCTCAGAAACGGGGAAAGCTAGACAGTTTCTCCAAGACACCTTTTTTGTTAATTTTGATTCCCTGTTTTGTAATCTTAAGTAAAAATTGGTAATACTTACTCTGATATATTTTATTTTAGAAAAAATGTGTTACAACCACCCTTTTTTACATGATGGGAGTGGGTAACGGTAACAGCACATTTAGTTTATTAATGATCAAGGTTTCAATAAGTAGTATACAAAGATTCGTTGTAATACCCTAAGCAGTTTTCATAATATTTCACACAACAGTCGTTTCTAGCTCTGTCTTTAGGGGTGTATACCGCCCTTAATATTGAGGATGGACCCTAGGTTGCTTATGAGAATTATTCTAATTTCACCCAAGAAGTATCCTGCCAAAGTTTGATGCAATGTTTTAGAAACACGTTGTATATTTAAATGGTATATTATTTTATTTGTCTAGGCCTACTATTCCTCTTAGTGCTTATAATATAAAAAAAAGTATCTATAGATTTGATAATAGCCAATTTGTTCATAACCAAAGTTTTGTATTCTTAGGGAGTGAAAATTGGACATGGTATACATATCCAAAATTTTTGCTAAATTTGTAATTTTACTTTCGTAACAATATAGTAGAATATTGGCTATGTTATCAAAATATATATAGTAACACATAACAATTTTAAAACAAGTTCATGAGCCCAAGGGTATTTTTGTTCTACTAGAGTTATTGTAAATTTCTGATTCTATCATCACCATTCATAAATAAATATTATGTTTATTAAAACTATAAAATACATCATAAATATATTCTACTTGAAGCAAAGGGGAAAGTAATATTAAAAATAAATTAAAGTCTGATATTAGTTTTATTTTAAAATAATTTGTTTCATTAATTATTAACTTTATCAATTACATTACAATCAAAAACTAGAGAAACTTTGGAAATCTTGATATTTCTTAAGGGTTTCAATTCAAGAGTTTTGTTACCATTTGATTTGGTGATTGAAATTGTTTTAGTAAAATATCTCTGAGCAATTAAACAAATATTAAGTAGTAAACCTACATGAATATGAGTCTATTTATTTGATTGTGTTGTAAGCTTTAATTTTGTCAGTATAGCTTTTATATTATTTGTTTAGTCATAATATAATTTAAATCTCACCTCAATGCCGGTAATCCACTTAAGTAAAAAGGGACTTTAAGCATTATTTCACAAGGTAATTGTCGGAAACTACCCCATGAACCATCACAATAGACATTACATATGAGATCTTGTTGAAGCTGTTGCAGATAAATATCTTCATTCAAAGAGAAACTAGGTGCGTTTTCGTCAAGGATTAATATATATCTGCATTGAACATAAAATAAAGTTTAGAATATTCTATAAAAAGTTATCATAATTTATTAAATGTAGGAATTTATTTTCTCAATACTTGCTCAATATTTCCTTTAGGATAAGTAAAAATTATGGATTTACGTTCATAATATAGATACATTTTGCAAATCCCATAAATAATTTTATTAATAAAAATTTTAAAATCAAACCAACACAATTCAGCCTAGTTATTAAAGAGAATAAAGACAAAGTCCAAAAAATATATGATTAACTCATTTGTGATTTAGTATTAGAGAGCAAAGTCAAAGTCTTAAGTGATAGTTGTTCATGTACCTGTGTATGTTACCAGTATTATATAATATATTATTTATTTATAATTACAATCCCGGAACAGTTATTGTGTTTATTAGCACGCAAACGTGATAGCCACTCCCATAACAGTTGATAAAATATATTAGCGATTTATAACTACCTGAGTTTGTCAGCCTTTGGTTCCTTACTGAGTTGCTGGATGAGTGTTCTTCCATCTATTGGAGCCTTTGTCTTAATCACTACATACACTCGTTTGTTATATCCATTAATTATATTTAATTCAGACTTGAGCTGTTGTGGCCAGTTGTGTTCATCTCCAGCCAAGAATGTTACTGGCGCTTTTTCTTCTACAGATACAGCCTGTTGATTAGAGTTCAGTTTATATACACCCTGACTATTGGAATGTATTGTATGTGTACAATATAGATTATAACACAGTGTACCTATGCACAGTACACAATACATCTTATATTGCAGTGTATGAACACATTAAATATTATAAAGCAGTGTATGTGTACATTTTAGATCAATATTTATATATTTTAATATATTTAATTTAATATAAGCCCAACATATTTTAAGAATATAATAGAATATGCCTAGAAGGAGTTAAACTTTATTTTTTAATTGGATTATTTTTTTTAATCAAGCATAATTCTAATATATATATGAGGCGTGTAGTTGCAAAACTAGTTCACTCCATAAAATTAAAGAGTTAGCAATAGTGTTGCTATCTTTTCCAAAACCTCTATTGATTTATCATATTCTTGAGATTCAAAACCTGCTATTTCCCCGTCTATTTAAGCTTTGAAAAGTGAGTGTAATTGCAAAACTTGCTGAATCCATGACGTTTTGTTTCAAAACTATTTAAATCCAATCCTTTATTTTGTTTCAAAACTCATTGAATCCCTGTACGGCAATGGCGTGATGACATTGTTATTTTCAAAACTCTTTACATCCCTCCAAATTAATATGTCAGTATTTGAATGTTTTATTGTTTGTAAAATGAGGTGTTGGCTTAACTTAAGTGATTTCAATATAAGTTTTCGATCACCAGCAACTGATGCCTGCTTGGAATGTATCAGACTGAAGGCTCTGGCCACCACAACAGCTTCAAATGACAAAGTGGAATCGCTTGTAAAATTAAGAGTTCACCAGTTGAAATCAAAAGCATTTTATGAAATGCTAAAACATGAAGAAGAGCATACTATAAAACTTTCTTTCGATTGTCAAAAAAATATGGTTTTGCCAAGAGTGCCGGGCCAGTGTGCATATTATTCCAGGCAATTGCACCAATTCAATTTTACAGTTTGCCAAGGGCAATCTGGATCACCTCAACCAAAGAACCAAGTATTTATTTACAATTGATCTGAAAAGGAGAGCTAAGGGCTCTAACGAGATTGCATCCATGCTGTACCACAGACTTTGCAACACTAATTTGGAGAACATAACTTGCATTAAATTATTTTCAGATGGGTGTCCAGGACAAAATAAAAACACCACCATGATTGGTATGTTAGCAAAGTGGCTTTCCTCAAGTGCTTCAGGTGTTAAATTACTTCAAATTACTTTCCCTATCGTGGGGCACTCCTTTCTACCACCAGACAGGGTCTTCGGACGTATTGAAAAAATAGTGAGAAAAGAGGACACCATCATTAAACCAGAACAATATAAAGACATTTTTGCTCTTAATGGTACAGTGATGGATCTGGGGGCAGACTTTCTGATATATGATTGGAAAGGTGCTGTGGAAACTGTCATCAAACCACCAGCTCAATGGCATTTCAAATTTGTAGCTTCTAAAAAGGATATTGTTGAAAAATAATATGTCTGGTGATGTCAAGGTGAGAGGAGAGGTAAATTACAGGTAAGATTTAGGAGTTTACAAATCAATACTGAAAAGTGGGAAATCACTAAATAACTTGAATCCTTCTCAGTTACCGAATGAGGTTCCAGTTAAGGCAAAGAAACTATTTGATGTGTAAAAGTTGTTGATAAATCATTTTGGGGAAGAATGGAGGGGGTTAGAGGACCTCTCATACTATAGGTATTTGATCACCAACATCTCAGTAATGGACAATGATGATGGCAATGGCGTGAATGAAGAATTAAGTGAAATGTCATATTGTGAAGAAGAGGATTTGAGAGTTTAAGCATACAAGTTTTATTCACAGGGAAAAAAGTATCAATTTCCAAAATTGTATTTTGTTTTATACATTGCTTATTTTATTTTAGTTAGTAGAAACAAAATTTTTATATTAAAAGTATGATCATAAAAGATAATTAACACATTTTCATATTTTGATAAAGAATAATTAGAATAAAGGTGAAAAAATATTGGCATTTTGTTAGATTTTTCTTTATCATGGACTTTGAAACTTTTGGTAGCAAAACTTGCTGCATCCCAAAGCTGTAGTTTCAAAACTGGTTTAATCCATCGATTTGCTGCAGAACTCATTGAATCCATTTTAAATTGATAAATTACTCATCAAATACCGAATATACATTTCCAGACTCATTGTTGATTAATAATATAATTATGATCTATCACATGAATACTTAAGCTTTTGATTATGTCATTTTGGGAAAAATCTGTAGGTTTTTTGTCTTTTACTGAAAACCATCTATGGTGGACTGAATAAGTTTTGCATCTGCACGCCTCATATATATATAAAAATATATATATATATAATATAGATAAATTATGTATATTATATAAATATATATATAATATAGATAAATTATGTATATATATAATATATACCTACAGACCTACAGTATTATGTACTCCACTCTATTCAGATTTGAAAATACTTTTAAAATGCTTTATACTTTACCAATAAATATATTAATAATTAACCTTTAGTTTATTTAAAGCTAATACCACAATGCCTAGAAACTAATTATTTCATATATTATTTCCAATCGACACATTAGATGATGATAATAATAATAGTAATGTAAATGATGACGATAATGATGATAATTTCAATTCAATTTAATTTATTATATTTCTGGTTACCATTCATAAGAGTTATGACAGGCCAGCATTGAAAAGTACACAAGTACCTTACAAGCACATATGATAAAAAATAATCAACAATAGCTAAATAATGATACATACTGATGAACATTTATAAAGAATATAGATCCTAGTTATTATGTAGCATGTCATTAACTTAAGATGACATCTACAAACTGTAATCCACAAAAAATACTAAACTACAATAAGGGAATCAGAAGAAGATAATTAATACTGCTGTATTTAGCAATGATTTCATTTGGATGCTACTTACATTACATGGATGTTCCCGGATATGATCACCATGCTTTCACCAACTGTTCTGCTAGCATGGCGGAAGCAAAGGCGGGGCAGTTTCAACGCACGTCTAACCTCTTGACCTCAACATCAAAGAAAGACCAGACGGTCCTCGGTTCATCGCTAGCGACGCCACGAGCTACGACCACTACGCCCCTAGCGGCCTTCCTTGGCAACTCTTGCTCCACAGTCCCTAAACTCCCACCCCCCCTTTGTTCCTATTCCATTGTTTACGGTGCCCAATTTGCTAGTCAAGGAAAGAGTATATAACGAGAGACTCCTAGGCTCATATTTTGTAGTTCTCACTTGGATATCTTCGAAGAAGGAAACTCTGCTCCAGCACCTGTCGAAGATACTGCTGACCATGATGGTTAGGTCATGGGTGTCACCGCCTCGACGCCGGGGGAATCTCTTCTATTGATCCAAGTATTTTGTCATTTTCCAAGTCCTTCAGACTTGTTGAGTTAGTCCATATGACTATGTAAACGTTTCTTAAGTCACAATTGACCAACTTATTTGGTACGTCCATCAGACGTGTTTTCTTTAGTCAGAGTTGACCAACTTATTTGGTACGTCCATCAGACGTGTTTTCCCTAGTTAAAATGACCAACTTATTTTGTACGTCCACAGACGTGTTTTCTTTATTCAAAGTTGACCAACTTATTTTGTACGTCCATCAGACGTGTTTTCTTTAATCAAGTTGATCCCTTTTATTTTGTCCTTCTGATGCTATGTTTTAGAGAGAGACTATACTAAGTAGTACAGTAGAGCTGATTTAATTTTCTGTTAGTCAGAAGTTTGATAGCATATGTTTACTATTTCAAAAGGATATAGCTTAAATACAGGAGCCTTGATCTCTGTATGTAATAAGACCCAGGCTTTAGAGCCCTCTCATTCACAAGTTCTTTATTCAGTATTATGTCCATAAGAATTCACAATATTACATAACGCTGTGGACGTCATGTTCAAATGTTCCTATTTTGAATGGCTACAAGCAGGTTGTCTAACGCCTTTATTTGAGGATCTAGTTAGGTCAGTATCTCACAGCACCATAGTTGGAATCTCTTTTTCTGTGTTATTATTTTGGGTGCGCAAAGTGTGGAACACGGTTAAGTTTGTATGGTGGCCCACACAAATAGTATTTTCTTTCGCCCCTTGGTTGGAGCTTCTTATGTTTTAGAATTTAATGTTGGAGTATACTAAACTTGATGTTTACCCCAGGCCGTGGGTAATGACATAAATGTACTATTGAATGCTCTGGCAGTTCCCACTGGGAAAGGACCAGCCATAGTACTATTTAGTGTAGACACCTGGTTGCCTTTTAGCCATTTACCGATGTAATGGACAGTCCGTACTCTTATAATATCTGAAACTGTTCTTTAATTCTAGTGCAGCCAGCTAGCTAGGACGAGCTTCGGTTAATAACTCTAAAATTATAAGGTCTGTTGTCACAACTTTATTTGTATCTAATTTACCTTGTTTTTGTTTAGATCCTTCTAATGGAGGTTAGGCGCTAGCCCGACTTTGTTGGAATCCAATAATCTCCGTTTACCTAACGTCCTTTTGACTGTTGCCGTGTCGTCTTGCACACGTATTCTCCCGAGCTACGGGAAGTTACTATAACTTTGCCAGTGTCAAACTTAATCTTGTTCATGTATGAAGCTCTAGTTTTCCTTACTTTCTATTTTCATTTACCTATTGTAACCTGATTTCAATTTTTATGTTATTGAATAATACATCTATTTATGTTACCTATTTAATTCTTTCTGTTATAAAGTATGTTCCTATCACTCACTCATGTATTAAAATGTAAACAACCCCTAATCCCAAGTAATAGTAAAATACTACAAATAATGATGAGTGATAAACTATAAATAAATAACTTAGGAGGAGTAAGGATTAAACCGAGGTACTCCACTTGTGGTTGGCCACTTTGATCAATTAACCACGGGGACAAGACCCGATTTTAATTCAGTGTTATATTGTAGTAATATGTTAAATTATTTAAGTTCCTAAATCTATTAAATTTTATTTATTTTTCAGAAATTACCACCTACTCATAGCAGCCTGTTCGATTACCATACATTAATTATGCTAAAGGTAAAAGGATAAGGAAAGTTATTTGCTGTGAGGAATGTGAGGGAATATTTAGGGAAAGACAACCACAGAACACTCATCCAGGATTCAAACCCAAATTTTACCTTCACTGATAATCCAGTATAACACCAGAGTGACGCGTAAGAATACACTACCACCAATTCAGGTCAACAATAGTTTATCGTGATCTTGTAAATTGATTTGTTAAATATTTTGAAATATACAAACAGAGAAATGCGGTCAATAAAAGTGGTACGATATTTTCAATGAAAACTTTTATACTGGATAGTCAAATTAGTTAATGAATCAAAATATTATAAGATTGTTATTTGGCAACTTACCTTCCTCAAGAGTAACAATTTATCATTGTCAAATTGTTGTTCTATGACCACCACTAGACCATCGCTGATCTTCGGAGTTTGTTTACCAATGCTTCTGGCCAATATAAAGCTAGAATTGTTATTAAATAAACCAACACACTTCTCTAAGCTGTCGATAGAAGTGATGAGAAGTCCAATGCTCGAGGCTGAAGAGAGCATTCTAATGGCATTGTCGAGAGATACTGTGCTTATGCATTCCTGAAAAGTAAAGGAAAAATAAAATAATTGGAAACCTTGTAAGTATTTTTGATATTCAAATCTTAAAATATGGTCATACTTTTAAAATTTGAATATATCAATTCATCATTACTACAGATAATTAACAACTTTAGAGATAAATACAGCTGACTCTCAACATAAGTTGGCTGATTAGCTCCATACAGTGAGCAGAAGTGGTTATGTGGTAATACAATCATGTTAAACAGAATTTTGTTATCAATGTTTAATTTACTTTACCGTATATAATATCAACCTTAAAAACATTTTAGAATGTTAAATGGTCAAATTATATTTTATTAGAATAATATCTTACAATGGAAAATACTTCAGACACAAGCCTTAAAAAATTATGTGTCTTAAGAAAGAGAGTTTATGTCAGGAGTCCTTTGCTCTGAGCAAGGAAAAGACCATAGGCTATACTGAAAATATTTGTTTACGAGTCTCGGCTCACAACTAGTGTTGTCATCTGCGCATGCGCATACCCACATTCACGGACGGTACGAATACGCACACAACCTCCTACCTCTTTGTGTTCTTGTATTGCTGGATGCTCTATACCTCGAAGATCACCATGTAGTGTCGTGTGCTGTTTTAATGTATATAGTGTTGTTTAGTAAAGTGTTACTTTGTTCATTCGGACATTCACGTCTACGATATTCTTCATAACCTTAATAACAGGTTATGGGCCCAGCTACACGAACAAAATTAGTCACAAATTATAGAGTGCGTGAAACAGCCATTAACCAAGATGAACACGAACACCGCAAGAATTGAATGGCTTAACAAACAAAACTACGACACGTGGAAACTGCAAATGCAGGCCGTGCTAGTGAAAAACGACGTGGGAATTTGTTATCGGCACAAATGAAAAACCGGAACCGGGGGATAGCAACGAAAAGCCGCCAAGATGTTAGAATGGGAAAGAAACGATCAGAAAGCAAGATCGGACATAATCTTGTCAATATCTCCAAACGAGCTTAAACAGGTAAAAAACTGTGACACATCTCGTGCAATGTGGTCGGTGCTGCGAGAAATGTATCAGTCCCAAGGTCCGGCCCGGAAAGCAACACTTTTGAAGAGATTGAATACACACAAGATGGCGAACGGCGGAGACATACTCAACCACCTTAACGAATTCTTTGACACCCTCGACAAGCTAAGTGACATGGACATTGACATGCATCCAGATCAGTCGTGTGACGAGCTACCAACGCCAGAGGGCCTACGGGCTTAAATCATCGAAGAAAACGATGCTCGTAAAAATAACACGCGCGGCGAAACGTCTGACCCCATGTACATAAACAGAAGTGTTAAACAAAATTATTCAAAAAGGGAACCGGGCGAAAACAAAAGTGATTTCCAATTGAGAAAATCCGGAGATAAAGTGCGATGTTACACTTGCAAAAAGCTGGGACTTAAAAAGTTTGAATGTCGGTACAATGGCAAAAAAACCAAAAAAACATCGGAATATAGAAACGTGTGTTTTCATTCCTCAGATACATCAGCGCAAAACAATAGATGGTGTCTTGATAGTGGTGCTACGACACATCTGTGCCACGATTTGGGCAATTTCCGCGAAATAAGTGTAGAGAAGTGCGGTACGTTAAATCTTGCAAACACCTCGTCGATGAAATTATCGAAAAAGGAACGTTACTTTTTACCTCCAATGTATCGGGCAATAAAGAAAAAGTCACAGTGACCGACGCATCACATGTGCCAGATCTGAGGACTAACCTCTTATCTGTAAGTAAGATTACCGACAGAGGCTTTGATGTTGTTTTTAAAGAAAAATGCGTGGAAGTAGTGAACTCAAACGGGCAAGTCGAACTACATGCTGACAGAATTGGGGATCTATACTCCATACGCCAGTTTGAAGAAGGTGCTCGTACCGCATCGCCCTTTCAAAAACACGTTAGAGTTCCACTCAAATTATTTCACAGATGACTCGGACACGAGAGACATTATAGACACTGCATGCAAAGAGGTCGTGACCGGAATGCATCTCACACAAACAACCACTAAAGCAGATTGTGATGTATGTTAGAAGGGAAAAATGTCGAGGACCATATTTCCTAAGAGGTCTGAACGAAAAACACAATTATTGGACCTCATCCACACGGACACATGCGGGCCGATGAGGACAAGTTCTCTAGGAGATGCAAAGTACTACGTCGAGTTTATTGATGACTCCACGAGATGGTGTGAAGTCAGGTACCTGAAGTCAAAGGCTGAGGTTTTCAACGCTACGGTGGAGTATGTAGCCCTTGTAGAAAATCAGTAGGGAAAAATGGTCAGGTGCTTACAATATGATAATGGTCACGAGTATACGAGCCTAGAGTTTGATCAATACTTGAAGAAGCAAGGGATTACCAAAAGACTGAGTGTTCCTCATAGCCCGGAACAGAACGGTGTAGCTGAAAGGAAAAACCTTACACTTCTCGATGCAGCCAGATGTTTGTTGATGGAGTCCAAATTGCCAAATTATTTTTGTGTTGAGGCAATCAACACCTCTAACTACCTAAGAAACAGCTTACCCACCAAAATCTTAAACGGTCTAACACCATTTGAGGCATGTACCAGTAAACCACCCAATATTTCACACTTGATAGTATTTGTACTTGTTCCAAATCGGTTCAGGGGAAGACGCGACATTGATAGCGACATATGTAGACGATATTCTAATTGCATCTAAAAATCCAAAAACAATCGCTGACCTAGGATTGGGGCTGGGTAAGTATTATGAGATAAAGGATCTTGGTTACTTGAAGTGTTGTTTGGGCATTGAGATTAAACAGAGTCTTTACAACAGTGAGGTTATGTACGGGAACTTCTTGCTCGTTTTAACATGACTGACTGTAAACCAGTAAGTACTCCTATCGACCCATGTGCAAAAATTAAGGGAAGTCAGGGACTGAATGATGAAGACGAGAAGCTTCCTTATCGTGAACTGGTAGGAACTCTTACTTACCTGTCCACATCAACCAGGCCTGACATTGTTTTCGCTGTCAGCTACCTGGGTCAATTCAACAATTGTTATGGAGCAAGTCATTGGAAGACAGCCAAGCGGGTTCTCAGGTGCCTGAAGGACGACAGCCGATGTCGGACTAACCTACAGGACGGATCCAGGAAAATTAAAAGGGTTTGTAGACGCCGATTGGGGTAATTGCGCTGAGGATAGACGATCCTATACAGGCTATCTATTCGTGTACAACGGAAGCTCGATTTATTGGGACTCTAGGAAACAAAGAACGGTGGCTCTATTCACCACAGAAGCTGAGTATATTGTCTTATCAGAATGTGCAAAAGAGTCCATTTATATCCAAAGTTCTATCTGTGAGTTGAGCCTTGACGAATTGGCAGAACTATCAATCTATTGTGATAACCAAAGTTTGCTGAGAATGGCCAAAAATCCAATATTCCAGTCCAGGAACAAACACAATGACATCCACTACCACTTTGTCAGGGACATGTTGCAGGACAAGTCTTTCACTGTCACATATCGACTGAGCATCAAGTAGCTGATTTTCTGACCAGGGCTTTGAAGCATACTTGGTGTACAAAATCTGCTGGGAGGGCTGCCATGACATAAGGATGTTATTTCTTCTCGTGATCCTTGACTCGAGGGGAAATGTTAGGAGTATTTTGCTCTGAGCAAGGACAACACCATAGGCTACGCTGAGAACATTTGTTTACAAGTCTCGGCTCACAACTAGTGTCATAATCTGTGCATGCGCATACCCACATTCACAGACGGTATGAATGCGCACACAACCTCCCACCTCTTTGTGTTCTTGTATTTCTGGATGCTCGTTACCTCAAAGATCGCCATGTAGTGTCGTGTTCTATTTTAATTTATCTTGTTTAGTAAAGTGCTACTGTGTTCATTTGGACATTCACGTCTACGATATTCTTCATAATCTTTCTAAGAGTTTATTATTTGATTGATGAATACAATACCATACTTTACAATACAAATTACAGTCTATTACAATTTACATATTAATTTAAGTTTATAGATATTCACTATCATTACTATTCTATAGGCTTGACAGAAAATCTTGTTAATACGCCTCTTAATGTGTATATAGAATATAGAGCTGAAGGCGCAAAATTATAGATAAACAAGGTAAAATTATATAAATTACATGGCCAATGATAGGCTGTTTCATAAAATAAACTGTGTGGATATAAATCAGCTGTTAATCTGACACAATTGGTATTTTTATATGAAGAGTATTGTTAGACCTAGACTCAAGTATACTTTTTTAACCAGATGATCGCATTAAACAAATTGTGTAGTCGAGTATTACAAAACAATAGGGATCTTCTTCTTCTTGTTATTGTTGTTATTGTTATTGTTGTTGTTATTATTATTGTTGTTGTTGCTGTTATTATTATAATTATAATAATAACTATTATTATTATATTATTATTATTACTATCAGTACTAATACTAAGAGCTCACTTCTGGATCATTAAGTATAATATAATATAAGGTTGATTTAAATTTGAATTTTGATAAATATCTAATATTTTGGCCCAACGAATTCCAAATTTTTGCACCATTCCCACGAAAGCTTGAATTCATAAAACAACTAGTTTTAACTTTTGGCACTTTTGATTATTTTTGTGGTCTTATTCCTGGTCGATAAGCTTTAATTAACATATTTAACATCTAGGCAAGTTGGAGTATTTATACCAAGTATGATATCATACACAGGTATTAACATCTTATATTAAATTTGCTTTCTCATGTTTAAGAATCCAAGTCATCTAAAATATGATGTAGTATGTGTTTCAAAATCTGAAAAAGTTACAATTCTGACCATTTTTTTCATTAATAATACTAGTTGTTAAAGATGGTTTGTGTAAGTGATTCCCCAAATTTCAATCCTGTAAAGAAGGTGGAGGTAGACAAGTGTAAAGTACAAATTTCTTACAATCGATAGTAGGAAGATATGTCTTAGCATAGAGAAAACACCTTTATTTAGAGAGTCTTGCTTAAAGACATGAAGTGTGAGACCTTTTTTAGGTTATCGTCTAAAGTCAGACCCAGGTATTTAACGTAATTTACTTGCTTTATTTTTCCTCCGTTTATTTTTACATCATTATTTTCATTTCTACGCTATTTAGACTTAATTGAGAATTTCATATATTTATTTTTTTGTGACATTCAAAGAAAATCTGTTCACTCAAATCCATGTTGATAATCCCCCTAAATCACTCCATAGATTTCTGTATACTGATGCATTATCTTTACCAAATTTAATTATAGCAGTGTCATCAGCAAATAAATAGATATTAGTTTACATTATACAATTAGGTGAATCATTAATGTATATAAGAAATAGGGTAGGTCACAAAATATATCCTTGGGGAATAACATATGATATTGGTTTTATATCTGTCTTAGATATGTTTATTTGAACATTTAAACATATTGTCCTCTATTTGATAGGTAGTTTTGAAAAGATTGAAGTATGATACCTCTTATACCATAATATTCAATTTTATAAAGAAGAGTTCCAGGATCTACTGTATCAAACGCCTTACATAAATCAATTAAGATGCTTATAATTCTAAGTTACGATAATCTAATTTGTCATATAATTGATTTGTCATGTTAATTAACGTACTTTGTGTTGATTTCCCTTTCCTGAATCCTGCTTGCTCTTTACTTTGTTAATCAAAGTGGGGTCACCGGACTTGTAAACTGGAATAACTTTAGTGACCTTCAGATATGCTGGATATATTATTCCTGTACTGAAGCATCAGTTAATAATGTCGCACAAGGGATTATATAATGTAACAGCACATTATTTTATTACAGCAGATTTGATGTTATCTTCTCTTGTAGATTTACCATTTTTTAGACTCTTTATGTAGGCCCATAGTAAAATTTTGCTTTCAGTTGCAAGAGCCATAAACATTTATTTAGGGTTATGCCTTAGAAAACTATATGGTGTGGGCTCAGTTGGTTTTTGTTGTATAACTTTAGCCAAATTAGCGCCAATATTACAAAAAACCTGTTAAATAAATTTTATTTGTGTTTATCGTCACTGCATATCATGCTGATATATGGGTCTAATATTATGTTTGGTACAAGTGGTTTTTGTGATATTGATAAGGTACCAGGTTCCCTTGATATTGTCTCAGTTTTTAGCTAAATTTAACTGAAAAACAATAATTGAGAACATTTAATAACAGAAGAAAGGATAGTCTTGTCTTTTTTTAAAAATATTTTTTTTTTAATAAATTACCATCCCTATCCTTTTTGAATGCTCTAAATAGTTTGTCTTTCATGCAAATTGATCTTAGAATTCCACTTCTTATCCAAGGCTTCTGAGAAAATTAGGAATTTTTATATTTTTAGGGATTTAATATTGTTTTCATCTATTTTTTTATTGTATTGTTCAACAATTAACTTTAAGAAATTACTGTACTATTCATTCGGGTCTTTTAACATAAGTAAATAATCCCAATTCACTGTGTTTATTGCTTCTACCAAGTGTGTCTGGTGATATATATTCTTGTCAGCTAGTTGAGGGTCAAAGAATTGTGATAATTTATTAAAAATTTCAAAGATATGATAGTGATCAGATATGTCATTGACTATTGTTACTGAGGTAACATAAAATGAGTTAATATTAGTCAAAATATGTACTATAGACGATTCAGGGTTAAATCTTTTGTCATGTCTGTTTGTAACATTAATTAAATTGACAAAACCAAACATTATTACCGTATTTAAATATTCTAGCGAGTGTTTATCACTAGTGCTTTGATAATTTATATTTATATCTCCCATGATTATTACTTCACACTTTTCACTATTAAGTTGATTTAGACAGATTAAGGAATCAAGAAATGTATCTATAGGTTCTGACGGACCAATGATTATTTTTTATGCAATTTTTTTGTGGAACTGACATATTTGATGTATGGGTTATTTCAATCCATAATTTTTCAGACTATATATCATATCTAATTTTATGAGAGATATTTTCTTTTATGTACATACATAGCCCCCCGGTATATTTAGAATATTTAGTTTACAATGTAAACTATACCCATTAGAGTTATACCATTCCGAGTCAGAGTTTTGGATGCTATTCTCTGTTAATCTTATTAGAGGAGGAAAAACGTTAATATTCAGGACCATAAATAGAGGCTTGGGGGACTTGAGGCAACAGATAATAATGGGGCCTCCCCATTTTTTAAAAAATTTTCTCTACTACCTCTAGATCCCACATTCCCATTTTCTTTTAATAAGTCTTGTTGATGTGTGTTGTTAGGTATAGAATATTTTTGGTCTGGTAAAGTTAAAGGTAAGTTGTAGCCTTTAGGTAAACTATTTATAAAGTTAAATTTCAAATTATTAATTACAATGGGCCAATGCAATCACATACATCATGCAATAGTACTGCAATACACTTTGGATTACTAAGATAAAAGACAGAAATAACACTATTAAAAAAAGGAATTAATATTTTCTGTCAGATGCCTTGGATGATGTATTGGCAGGCTTAAAGGCTTATGATAAAAGTGAATAAGTGATAAATGAATACAACATAATACACGTTAAAAAAACAGCACAGTGTAAATACACTAGCAAATTGTGCTTAAAAGTTACTTTATCGTTACCAGTGTCTCTTAGTCTCATATAGCGAAAGTTTTAAGGGATTGGAAAGGAAAAACAGTGAGAGTTAAATATATTGAGATGATATGAATTTGATTAAAGCTTTGGTCTGCTTTCGTTCGAAATATAAAAGAAATCCTCCTCACTTGGAGGACCCTATGCTCGGGGGCACTGGGCCACTGCCCCACTGGTAGTTACGGCACCGTTAAGATTATTATTAAAATTTTCTAGCTCTTTAAAGTGTCTAATTAAGCTACAAATATTCCAATTTAGAATGCTAATTGGTAAATCAAGAGTGTATCTGTGAATGACCGTGAAGTTAACCTAACTATATAAATTTTACTATTGAGTTATTATGTCAACCATTAAGAGATGTAAACATATTTTCTATGGTTCTGTTTATTGAAGGGTCCTAACTTTTGGTATATTTTATTTAATATGAAGGTCATTCTCGTAAGTAATAGGAATTACCCTTTAAGCGTACTCCTTAAGAAGGAGCTTTACAGTTGAAGGGCCAGCCCGCAACCCGCATTTCACCCATTTACCCAAAGGTTATTCTTATTCTGATGATATCTCAACCATCATGAATGATAATAAAATATTTATTGTGTCAAATTTAAGGTATCAATATGCAAAACGATTATGCCAGACTCAAAATTTAATAAAACCTTGGAATAAATAGATAAAAAATTAGATATAAATTAATAAATGTGTTTGAGCTTCAAACTATTAATTGAGAAAGAAATTAAATTTTTTAACTAGGCATTAATTATCGCAACTAGTTTACGCTTGCAACAGTACAATTATAATTGGGTGTTTATATATGAAAAATTGAATAAACCCAAAAAAACAATTTTCATGCCTTTTCGATTTAATATTACATTGGAGATAGATCACTTTACTTCCATTCTTTTCTTGTCAAACCCCCATTAAGTACGCTTGGTTGGTTACAGAAGGGGAGAAGGGAGAGGGCTCGTTTATCTTTCAATGCTCTTTTAATACCGGAAAAGTTTCTAACAAGCCAGCACCGACACAAAGTTCGTCAGGTGCTAGTGCTGTATTGGTTGGAATGGGTAGTATTATAATTTGTTGCGATTTTTTTTTTCTCAAAATAGTGAAAAAGAATGGGAGAAAGCATCCTTCTGATCACACAAAAAATAAAGCAGAGAGGTTTGAATTTTAAAAAGTGTCGAGAAACTCAAAATATAATATCCCTAGAGGAGAGAAGCTAAGAGAAAATACACAAGCAAATAATTTTTAATAAAATTAAAAACAATTAAGAATAGCCCTTACAATTCACACCACTTATCGTGTGGTAAAAAGTGTCAGTATCCTCTTGGCTGGCTTGCCGGTAACAGAGAGGATGGGTTTTGAATCCCAGCGGTTATACTGAGGTAGCTAGTCATAAATGATTTCCCACTCTTCCTTTAGAAAAATTCAAGTACACTTTCTCTAAATTCTATCTTTCTCATCCCTATTCTATTAATGTACATGTGCCGGTATTCCGAAAGGGTAGTAATTTGCATTGTTTTAAATGATATCTGCCCTAACTGAACTATATTGAGGGTCAAACCAAGGCATATTTCTTCCTAGGAGTGGAAACACATGCAACAATCCTACAGGTTTATAGAACATTTTAAAATACCTAGCACACTAATCTATGCTATCTAGTAATTCCTTGATATTTTGATATTTCCATTTTTAAAAAACAACTTAGATGACGTTATAAAAAAAAATTAATCTATCTTAAAGTAAATTTGAACATATTAGACTTTAAAATTTATGAATATATGTCACATAAAATTTGTGTTTTTTATTTAAGTTGCTTAGGTAACATAGTTT
Source organism: Timema podura (assembly GCA_033556935.1). Classification (NCBI taxonomy): domain Eukaryota; kingdom Metazoa; phylum Arthropoda; class Insecta; order Phasmatodea; family Timematidae; genus Timema; species Timema podura. Next base: position 47,208,812 of record JAVRXN010000014.1, read on the forward strand.
TTACCCATTTCCTTATCAGATGATACGCACCCAACTACTCTTTATATTTATTTTATTTATTAACACCGGGTATGACTACCCGTTTGGGTTGTACGCATATGTACTAATTACTCTGTTGGGTCAAGGATGAGGATGTTATTATTTGAGGAAGTGTAAACACATTTTCGTAAAGAGCCATTAAGGAAATAAAATTTATATTTATTTGTTTCTTTCACAAATGGCGTGGTTATAATTTAGGAAAGGTAGAATTTAAAGGAAAGGTGCTAGCATTTGGAAGGAGGAAGAGTTTGTGGGATACAATGTCAGATACCCACACTTGCTAAATCAGACTAAGATTCGAGTACTGACATTCCTGATACAGTCGACTCAACATAGGAAGAGTGGTAAATGACAGTTAGCAGTAGTTTTTTAGTTCAGTAGTTCCAAGGGAAGTATTAATTGGAAGCGTTTGATAAAACTACTTTATCATCAATTATTAAGCAAATAATAAATATTTACATATAGGTTAATTAATATGAGTGACTTTCAATAAATGTTTGCAGTAAAATAAAACTTCTGCTAGAGGTCAGTTATCACTCACTCCTATGGTGAAAAGACTGCTGTACCTCTGAGCTATATAGCTCAGGCAAGACGAACCCGACACCTTTGTCCTCCTGATCATTAGTATACTTTGACTGTGTACAGTGTATGTTCCAAGTCTGAGGTATTTCGCAACCGGTGTATAGTCCATAATGTGAATTATATTATATTACATTTTATTGAATCTTATATAATCCAAGAGAATTTTTAGTTAGTATGATTAATAGTAATAACCATTCACATTTGTTTTTAAACCAATCATTACATGGACTCGGAAAATAATACATCAATGATCGTAATTAATATGAAATCAGTTTAAAATATATCTGATTCAACCTCAGATAAAACAATGAACAACTATAAATATTATTTATTCTTAATTTATAATATTAGATATGCTAATATTTTAGCCGGAAAAGACATATGCTCTAATGAAAATGGTGGCCAAATTTAGAAAATTGAAGATCCACATCCTCTCAATTTATATTAATAAACAACATAACATTAAAAAAAAGTTTAATTTCTTAGAGGTTTCGGTTGTAGTATGAAATTCTCAATGTAAACTAAAGCACTCCACCGAGTTTTGTAGGAATTATTGTCTGAGAGGCCATTTTTCCTATCAATAATTCTACTATATAGTGGTATGTAGTAAGAAAAAAGGCCTTCTAAATGTCATTCCTCCAAAAATCAGTGGATAGTAGAGTCAAGATTTCATAAGGAGGCACTATAAAAATAAATATATCTACTTTCATGTATGCATCCGTCAGGTCACGTGACCTATAGCTGTCAATTTTAATAGATATTATCAATACTTATTAAATAACACTAATTATAGTTTATAATACAATATTTGTAAATTTTGGTCACAAAAAATAATGTGGGTTGCAAGGGATGGTGACATAATATAATATAAAATAGACTGGATTAGGTTTAAAATTGTTATTTTTATCCTGCATTTATTAAATAAATATAAAATAATCATAACACACAATATTATTTTTTGTATTGGGCCATAATGTTAATCAATGACTTTAAGGTTCCAGAACGTTCAACTTTACAAGTCAAGACACAACCACAATATATTGTACTTGTACTATGCCAAAAGCCTGAGTTTGAAATTAAAAACAACACAGTAAATATTTCCATGAGGTCTAATACATCACTCTTGTTTTAGAATTGGTCAACGTTAACAAAAAGGTCAAGGTTCAAAACCCAGCCAGTTGCGCTGGGAATAATTATCATCCTGCAAATTTTACTGTTATATTTCCATAAACCTCTCACCTCATCCCTGTTACAATGCACTCAAACTACCCTAATCCAATTCGGTCATCGAAAGGTCTAGGGGTAACAATATACTAGAGTGCCAATGACGGAGAGAATGGGGCTCGAATCCCTGAATGGCTATACTGAGGGTGTATTTTCTCAAGTAGTTTCCAACTTTCCCTTAGCGCAAATGCTGGTCACTTCATCCATATTCAACCTTCCTCATAACTAACACACTAGCGTAATTAGTACATAATGTGTATAACCCGGGTGGATAGTAAGACGTTGTGCTAAACAAAAATCTAAATAAAATGTAATTTACATTTTAAAGTGTACAAAACACCTAGATAACACCCGCTCAGGGTATCCGGATTTAATATCGCTAATTGAGTAGCTGGAGATAAAGGTGAAATTTAAATTAAATGTACTTACATTTGCGTGGAGGGAAAGAGGGAAACAATTTAGGAAACACTCTCATTGCACCTATCTGGAATACGAACCTTGACCTCACTGTCACCAGAAAACCAGAACCCGATATTTAGTCCACATGCCTATTGATCGGAGTATAAATTATATACATATGGTACATTTAAAGTGACTCGACCTAACAGGCTGTTTTTGGTACAAATTTGGAATAAAAAACACAAAAATACGGTTGTTCATTCAATTTTATTGGAATTTTACTTTTGGTAAAGTATCAAACTGGAAAATAAACATGTCAAATTTAACCTGTCACTTTAAATACTAAACAAAAGAGAAATATATATTTTTAATTAATTAATTATAAGTAATACGCTACTTTAATTTTGCGTTTAGAATTATTTGTACTTTCTAAACAAACATGTGTGTTTGTGGTTAGTTTTGGAAATTATTTAAATCCATAGCAAAATGTATCAAATAAAAATGTATTATTCATGTTTGTTACATTAAATTCAATACTTTAATGAATAAATGAATCACTAGTTCCGTAACCACGCCAAAATTATTTTTATTTTTTGATACCTACCTATTGTCATTACATTATTTTAAATATGGATTATATTTGTTTGGATAAATTTATATGAAAGAATATCTAAAAAAATATTATTCTTTTCTTTTACGGGAAGTTGACAAGTAGGTAGAATTACTATCCTCAAGAAAAGGAAATATATTTCAGGTATTTACGCGAAACTAATAAGCTGTAGCTCAATGCTAAAGTTCAACATCCCCACCCAACTCATTCCCTTTCTTTCTTTTCAGTTGTCCACAAACCTAGGATGTCTGAGACCTTTCAAGGCAGAAACTACCTAACCAACATTTACAAGTTGCCTTTAAATTTGAAGGTCATTTCAATGTTATTTGCAAGTAAACCTCATTCTTAAGGAAAATAGAGCTATTACAGGTCCATAGATATTTGTACCCACACTCACATTTAACAGCTCGAGTAAAGAGATGTCACTGTGAAGGTGTGAGGATCTCATTCACATAAACTTGTCAAATGATTTAATCCTGATTTCTTGAGCGCCTAGATTCCGCTTGAAATTCCTCTTCATCAGCAGATTCTCCTTTGTTGTGCACCAAACAATCTTGCACACAATAGTTGCAGGATACTCTTGCCCAGCAGGGGATTTAAGTCGGTGACAGGCATCAATGTCTGCTTGGCTGATGTCCACCTCAAAGGCTTTGCCAACATTAATGATTAGTGTTTCCACGAACTTGCTTTGTGACTGGGGAATACCCTGAATTTCCACTGTGTTTCTTCGTTTATACTTGTCACAGCTGTCGAGTTGGGATCAAGGCTCACATCTTTCTTAAGTTCAGTATTTTCAAGGTTGTGTTTTGCAATTATATAAAAGCATTCTTTAATTTTCTTCAAACTCCTCAATTCCTTCATTTGATAACTCGCCAACAACGTTCTTTTGATAGGCTAGCTCCTTTAGTTCCTCTTCCGTTAGATTCGCCGGGATGTCATACATGATGATGAGAGGCCTCCTCATCTGTGGCTTCTCACATATTAGGTCCTTCTCTATACATTTGTTTCTCATCAACCCCTCTAAGTCTTCTTCTATCTCGGTTTCAACTACCTATAATTTCCCTGCTGGTCTTATTGACCTTATCTTCAATTTTTCTTTCGCGGGATCCACGTTCTTGAATATCAACTCCCTCATTTGGATTGCCTCCTTCCCATTAATTGACCCTATGAATATTGTGTTATATTTTTTGTTTAGTTACGGTAGAATGACCGTCTGCTTTATTTCCCCAACTTTTGTAACCCTATTGTCGACACTGCACCGTAAGATAATCCTTGCCCTAATCCTATTCTTGCTCCTTTGACCTCCTCTCTTAGATTTTCATTTTCCTTCTCCAATTGTTCAATGCCCCCTTCCTTCTTTGATAAATTTATCATTGCATGAGTAATTCTACCTTTAGGTGCCAGTCACATTCCCCCCTTAATAATTCTACCATTCTTGCTCACTAGCCCGTCTATAAACTCCATTAAGGTTTTGATTATCCTTTCAGCCTCTATGGCCTTTATCTGCTCAGCCTCCATCTCAAAACTTGACTCTTGCTTTTTTTTAATTACCATATCTCTCAGTTACTCCCAAAAGTTAAAAGAGTTATTTATTCAAATATTTAGCTTGACTCTATTGTATAATTTACGTTACTGTTGGATTTATAGGAAATTCCGCACTTTAAAATTGGTGTTAGCCAGAAAAAACTTTTCTACTCTACCGATGATTTCGTTGCCCTGAATGAATCTTTCTAAATCCTAACTATTATAAATGCGAATGTGAGTTTGTTTGTTTGTTTGTTTGTTTGTTTATTTGTTACGCTTTCACGCATAAACTACTTGACCGATCATCATGAAATTTGGCATACACGTTGTCATCCTTACTATTATAAATGATAATGTGAGTTTGTTTGTTTGTTTGTTGCGCTTTCACGCCTAAAATACTAGACCGATCATCATGAAATTTCGCATACACGTTGTCATGGGTACATAAAAGGACATAGGGTACCTTTCATCCAGAAAAAAAAATGCGAATGTGAGTTTGTTTGTTTGTTATTGTTTGTTACGCTTTCACGCCTAAACTACTCGACCGATCATCATGAAATTTTGCATACACGTTGTCATGGGTACAGAAAAGAATATAGGGTACCTTTCATTCAGAAAAAATGCGAATATGAGTGTGTTTGTTTGTTTGTATGTTTGTTATTGTTTGTTACGCTTTCACGCCTAAACTACTTGACCGATCATCATTAAATTTCGCATACACGTTGTCATGGGTACAGAAAAGAATATAGGGTACCTTTCATTCAGAAAAAATGAGAATGTGAGTTTGTTTGTTTGTATGTTTGTTATTGTTTGTTATGCTTTCACGCCTAAACTACTAGACTGATCATCATGAAATTTCGAATAGACGTTGTCAAGGGTACAGAAAAGGACATAGGGAACCTTTTATCCAGAAAAAATGTGAATGTGAGTTTGTTTGTTTGTTTGTTTACGTTTGTTACGCTTTCAAGCCTAAACTAATCGACCGATCATCATGAAATTTCGCATACATGTTGTCATGGGTAAAGAAAAGAATATATGGTACCTTTAATCCAGAAAAAATGTGAATGTGAGTTTGTTTGTTTGTTTGTTTGTTATTGTTTGTTACGCTTTCACGCCTAAACTACTCGACCGATCATCATGAAATCTCGCATACACGTTGTCATGGGTACAGAAAAGGACATAGGGTACCTCTCATCAAGAAAAAATGAAAATGTTTGTTTGTTTGTCTGTTATTGTTTGTTTCGATTTCACGCCTAAACTACTCAACCGATCATCATGAAATTTCGCATACACGTTGTCATGGGTACATAAAAGGACATAGAGTACCTTTCATCCAGAAAAAGGCTAATGTGAGTTTGTTTGTTTGTTTGTTTGTTATTGTTTGTTACGCCTTCACGCCTAAACTACTCGACCAATCATCATGAAATTTCGCATACACGTTGTCATGGGTACAGAAAAGAATATAGGGTACCTTTCATTCAGAAAAAATGCTAATGTGAGTTTGTTTGTTTGTATGTTTGTTATTGTTTGTTACGCTTTCACGCCTAAACTACTCGACCGATCATCATGAAATATCGCATACACGTTGTCATGGTTACAGAAAAGGACATAGGGTACCTTTCATCTAGAAAAAATGTGAATGTGATTTTGTTTGTTTATTTGTTTGTTATTGTTAGTCACGCTTCTACGCCTAAACTACTCGACCGATCATCATGAAATTTCGCATACACGTTGTCATGGGTATATAAAAGGACATAGGGTACCTTTCATCCAGAAAAAGGCGAATGTGAGTTTGTTTGTTTTTTGTTTGTTATTGTTTGTTACGCTTTCACGCCTAAACTACTCGACCGATCATCATGAAATTTCGAATACACGTTGTCATGGGTACAGAAAAGAATATAGGGTACCTTTCATTCAGAAAAATGCGAATGTGAGTTTGTTTTTTGTATGTTTGTTATTATTTGTTACGCTTTCACGCCTAAGCTACTCGACCGATCACCATGAAATTTTGCATACACGTTGTCATGGGTATAGAAAAAAGGATATAGTCTAACTTTCATCCAGAAAAAATGCGAATGTTTGTTTGTTATTGTTTGTTACGCTTTCACGCCTAAACTACTCGACCGATCATCATGAATTTTCACATAAACGTTGTCATGCGTATATAAATGATCATAGGGTACCTTTCATCCAGAAAAAAGGTACTGTTCCTGACGGATAGAAAAAAAATAGCTTTTAGACGGTCGTCAAGCTTAACAACTCGGCATACTGATATGAATAAATTAATTGCAACATTATGCCTAGAGTACAAGAAAAAGGGACCTGTGGTATCCCAGAAGAAAATCTGATATCCCGAATAAAAATCTGTTCCCGAGTTATTTTAGGCACATCTATCTTAAAATGATTAAAAATTATTATATTCAGTTATATAAGCTCTGTCTGTTCACCCCGTTATGGTAAATGATAACATTGTCGTAAGAAGTTTGTGTATTATTCATTTCAGCAAAAAAAACTCTCGAGGTATGATGCTACGACAATGTAAACTTTTAGTGTGGGACGAAAGTACGGTGTCACACAAAAAAAGCTATAGAGGCGTTAAACCAAACTCTTCAGGACTTGCGAGACAGTACAGATATTTTGGGAGGAATGGTAGTTTTACTGGCTGGTGACTTCCGACAAACTCTACCGTTAATCCAGAGGGTCACACATGCAGATGAAATCAAAGCCTGTCTCAAGTCATCAAGATTGTGGGCAAAAGTGAAAAAATTCAGCCTAACAACGAATATGAGAGTCCACCTTTATAATGACGTAGATTCAGAACATTACGCAGAGACATTATTGATAATTGGTGATGGACGTTTGGACACGGATGCTGAAGGCTGTATTTTACTTAGAGGGGAATTCTGTAATTTGGTGGAAAATGATGTGGAGCTCATTACTAAAGTTTACCCAGACTTACAACTAAATTTAAATTGTGATAAGTGGTTGTGTGCAAGAGCAATTCTTGCACCAAAATATGAAATCGTTAACAAAATCAACAATGACATTTTGAAAGAGGTGCAGGGAGAAATAAAGGAGTATTTGGTAATAGATACAATCATGGACACAGAACAGAGCACTCCATATTCCGCTGAGTTTTTAAATTATCTGGAGCTATCGGGTGTACCCTTGCATAAACTACAATTGAAATTAGGTGTACCAGTTATGCTTATGCGAAATTTAGATGTACTCCGTTTATGTAATGGGACGAGGCTTCAATTACACAATTAGGGCAAAATATAATCTGTGCCACCATTTTAACAGGTGTGGGAAAAGGGGAAAGTGTAATCATACCTCGAATCCCAATAATCCCCACTGACCTACCATTTAAATTCAAAAGACTCCAGTTTCCAATCAAACTTAATTTTGCTATTACTATTAACAAAGCGCAAGGGCAAACATTGCAGGTAGCAGGGGTGCATTTGGAAATGCCATGTTTTTCCCATGGCCAGCTATATGTAGCCTGTTCATGTGTGTCCGATGCCCAGAATTTGTATGTATTTTTGCCAAATGGAAGGACATACAACATAGTATATAGGAGCGTCCTAAAATAATGATCTATTCTGTGCCCATGATTGCAACGGTCAAGAACAAGTGGAGTAAATAAGGGATTTTAATTAACTGTAAGTAAAATTTAAGATCCAATTCGTGGCAAGGCATAACCTATGACTCTACTGACACACACTCCACTACTTCTTTTCTACTCCTACTCTTAATCCTGATTTATATTATGCAGTTTTTTTTTCTTTATCTCTACCTCTATTGACTAACAACCTCAATATGTTCATCGTTTTTATTGTCATACTTCCTGTGTCAATCGACAACTTGAATTTATTGATAAAATCTACATTAACGCGAGCGAAGCCGTGGGCAAAAGCTAGTCTACTATATGACTATCAGTTAATAGTTCTTAAAAGTTTATCTTAAATGGTTTCTAACCAAGGCTATTATTTTTTTTAAACTGTTATTGATTGATTATCACTAGAAATTCACCAAGATTTCCTGTGGAAATTTACAATGATCCCAATTTACTCCAGCCTTGTGGTGTTTTCCTTTAGTTGTTTGGTTTATTAATGTATCTTCTTCAAAATTCTTGGACACCTCTCATAATTTTTTGTACAATTTAATTCCACTATTTATAACTAAGAATTTTTTAAAAAATTGTATATAATCAGTGATTATTGATATAACACCCACAATTTTATTCTTTTCGATTTTATTTAACTGTAGTCAGATGCACACACTTCTATTTAGTCACTATGGACAGCCCCACTTCTATACATCACCGTTTTAACTTTTAATTGCACTTTTTATGAAGCGTGACCAACACACGTCCAAACGTCCACACACTATTGTGTCCAATACTGGGGATCAGATATGGAGGTAGGGGTAGGAGGCCGAGAGGAATAACAAGGGACAGATGGCTGAAGGGAGTAAGGAGGAGTGTGGAGGAAAGAGGAGTGGAAAGGTAAAAGTTAAAGGGAGAGAGGTGGTGGGAGGAAAGGAGGCAGTGGGGAGGCTTGTGTTCCAAACAGACCCATCCAGTGGTTAGAAGCTTTTCATGATGATGATGATGATGAATTAATGTTTATATTCGTATTTTACAATCTAGATATTTTCCTTCTATTTAATTTATTTTTTCTAAAATATGGGACAATCTGGTGTCCCGACAATCTCGTTCAGTATAATGAGACATTTCTTTAAAAGGCAATCTCATAATTACGGAACATCTGGCAACATATACGTGACTCAACTGTAATTTGCCCACTTTTTCATAAAGAATCAATAAATAAATTGTATTTAGAAAGCAAATATAAATTTTTGACTTATTTTTAAAAGTATGATTAAGTAATAAATTGGGATTACAGAAAAAAATGTACTTACTTGATGGTTAAAATAATTTTTTAAAGGCACGGGCACTCTTTTGTCCATCCAAATAAGAATTTTCCATTTTGAGCACCAGATAATTCTTTTGTTACCAATTTTCCACACAAACTGATGATCTAAGCTGAACACTAAATTGTAACTTATTTGTGTCTAGGAGAAAATAAAACCTCTAATTTAGTGTTTGGACAGCAAATGCTAGAACTAGAATAAATTACACTTTTTTGGTTTCCATGAATTATTCTTGTTCAACTCGACAACTATGTCATCAAAAGTGTTGAAACCTAAGATTAGACAAAGAGGGCGACGGTGACGGTGCTTCAGTAGAACCCTGTTCTGCTCAAAAGGGTTGAGGGAGTGCATAAGGAGAAAATAGCGCAGGCAGTTGTCATCCAAATGAAGACTTTCAGTTAGAGGAGAGAGAAGTATTTTGGAGACTATTAGTGTTAAGGGAATTCTGTCAAAATGTTTTCCAAGGAGGCCAGTTTACAGTTTGTATTCCTTTAATTTATTTGGTCTTTTTACTGTTGTATTATGTGTAAATAATGAGGGGATCAGACACAGGAATGTAGAAACCCAGAGTGTAGAATATTTTGAAGATTTTTTTAAATGAAGGAATGTTATAATGTCATCCCCAGTTTGGCGTCCCTCTCAACACAGCATACTCCAAAGGCTGTATTTGAGACAATGTTACTTGTCATGTGAAAAACCCTCCCAAAATATAATTTTGAACCAAATTGTTGAAACCATTCATAAAATATTTCTAGTTTTTGAAAAAAATCTTACATCAGTAAACTACTCATGAGGGAATTTTTATTCCAAAAACAACTAGACAATGTTAATTGTTGTCCAACACCACCAAGATACCCTTGGAACCAAATAGTTCTGTTTGTAAAATGTTTCAATTTTTGAAAAACCATTTATCAGTAAATTACCCATAAAAGAGTTTTACCTCGAAAACAAATATAAATCATAAATTTTCATTTCAAATACTTTCAAGATACCTATTTGGACTATTGAAACTAAATCGTTAGGGCCATTTTTAAAAAAATTTCTTGTTTTTGAAAAGTCAGTTATCAGTTAACTACCCATAAATGAGTTTTTACACAGAAAACAAGTATACACTGTTATTTGTCAAGTAAAACACTCCCAAGATACGCATTTTGAACCAAATATTAGAGCCATATGTAAAACATTAAAATTTTTGAAAATCAGAACTAATTTTCAACGAGTTTTTGCCCTAAAACCAATTATATAGTGCCAATTTTCATGCAAAAAAATCCTAAATATGAATTTAAAACAAAATCGTTATAGCCATTTTGGAAGAATTTGGAATTAAAAAAATTACTTATCAGTAAATAACCCTTTATTTTAGGGCTGGGTTGGAAAAATTTTTTGTGGTTAAGCCATTTTATATTTAAATACCAAATTTGAATTAAATCCACCAAATCGTTTTGATTTCTTGGCCCGGGACAGAAAGACAGACAGGCATACCTTGGGACAGATCGAATTGTAAAATCAACTTTTTTTAGTTTGTGTTCACATAAAAAATAAAAATTGTTCATCATCTCGAGATAAATTTTTATCACGATCACAATACTTTCTATTGATATGATTGTAACGTTAACTTACAGTTAGTTACAATTGGATCCATTCCGTTATAATGTTGATACGTAACTATCAAGAATTCATACCACCCGCTCAATAATTCCGACCCAAATAGAATCCCTACGATGGTACTATTCTCTGTTGTAGTCCCTGTAGGCTAATACGGAAAGATAATACGACTCAGTATATTTCATACAGTACAATCTTCTGTAATATTACACTCATATTTGTTCAGGAACTTACCTTTGAAATCTTCTATCACTAGCCGCCACCAAAGCTGGACTACACCGTGCAGCCAATGTGAAGAATGGGGCCGAGCTAACGAAAGTCTACGATCAACGCGTGGTCATTCTCCGTCTAGTCAGATTGAATCTGAGGAATGACAACATGGAGAACGCTAGAAGACAACAATCCACCCGCCCTCTGACGGATGTCAGATGAACTTCCCCAAACAACACAAACATCCAATGATCGCCGACTTGTTCTAATTTTCCGATGGAACAACCCTACAAAGTGACTACGTGACCGAAGACAGCTAGCAACTGCGTGCTAGAAATTACCTCCCCTCTTTCCGTGCAACGAAAATCACTATAAAACAGGCTGACATTGTCTAAAAACTTTGACTATCTAAAATCTACGAACGAGGACGGATCATTGTCGTGGACCTGGACAATGATCGGATAAACATTCATACATCATAAATTGGAACGTAACTATGACTGTTACTTATAAAGAACTCTATTCATTTTCGACTTATAATATTTTCGTGTTAAAATCTTTATTTTGTGTTTTGCTTTATATTTAACTTTTTCTCTTTATTATCTCAGTCGCTTAAATGTAACTTGTATGCCGCCACTTAGGCGCGGTTGGTTAGTTTGTTAGTTTATTAGTTTGGTTTGAAATCCACCATTGGTAATTTTGTATTGAGTGAATTTAAATGTAAATTGTTAAAATGTGTGGACTTTTGTATTTTGCTATTTCACGCGACTGTAGAAATAATATTAGGCTTGTTTTTTTTTTATATAATTTAATATTGTTCTAAATTTCAATCTGTAGTTTTTTCTAAGATATAGTTAGTCCCGGGAGGTTTTGACTTGAGTCTGGAAGTCAAACTCTCGCGTTATGTTTTATGTAATTGTAAATTTTCGTATTGTAACTTGTAATTGTTTGAGGAGCCCATCAGGCAAGAATATTTAATGTATGTTTCATTTTGTGGATATCTTACTTCACTTCACTTTTGGTAGTTTAACTTCTTTTTTGATGTTATATTCTACGTAATTTTGTGTCTCTTAAAGACGACCTGTAATAAATGTAAACATGGTATGTTTACATTCTGCGCTTCACGTTATTATTTTCAGCATTATTCAGAATGATATAATGAGACCACTGTACTTTGCTTTATCTACGTTTATACTGAATAAACCATATTATTGTTATATTTTTAATTCTGCTTATATTTTCCTTTATGTAGCATCACCATCTCCCTTTTATTTAATTGTGGTCGTTAAGTAGAAGGCACGGAGACGGTGTAACACTGCGCCACTCTGCTGTCCTTTTAATTAACTGATCTTCCTGTTTAATTAGTTAATTAATAACCTATATCATTGCTGAAAAATGTTGGAAAATTATACTGTATATTTTTGTTGTTGTTGTGAAATCATAGCCTGAGTTTAACCTTGTATCTCTTTCTGTTTCATAATGGACAACTTGACTACGGACGCTTCGACTGGGGGAGTAGTGACGGGCGAGCCGAGCGTGTTGTCTAAATCTGATGTTTACCGACTCAATAAAGAAAGCCTTATCTCCGAGCTTGCTAAGCGTGGACTGCAAGGTTCAACAGAAACCACCGTAGCAAGACTTCGTGCAGTTCTCGTGGGAATTCTTTCGGAGAGCGATACGTCTCGAGACCAGGCAACAGTGGGAGTGGAGGATCAACATTCAGTACCGGTGAGGGTTGGAGATCCAATTGAAATGTCACGCGCCTTGGTGAGTGATAAAATCCAAAGTAAAATTCTCGTTGATTTTGTAAATCGAATACCACTGTGTGATGGTCAGGACAGCTCATCTCTTTTTTTATTTTTACTTGAGGTTCAAAGGATTTGTCATTTAAATATCGGTTCTGAGTTTGAGTTTATTGCGTTGTGTTTAGGTAAAACTTCTGGATATTTAACTCGTTTATTTTCTGAAGGGCTAGTTAATGGGTTAAGTTGGAAACTTATTAGTCGTAAGATATTAGATTGTATTGTCCCTACTAGAGCCAGAGATAATTTGTGTAAGCAGTATGTACATCGCTTTCAACGTCCTGATGAGTCGTTAAGGAGTTTCATCATGGCCATTTCTGAGGCCGTTGAAGTTTTAGGGTTAGATCTTTCTGAATGTCAGATAGTAGATATTATTTTGGAGAATGTGTCGCCCTTGTCTCGACGTCATTTTGTATTTACTTCTAAACCTAGTACGATAGTTGAGTTACATGAGCTAGCTTCCCTAAGTGAAGGTACTTTGTTGTCTGAAAGTGAGTTTCTAGAAAATCATGCACCTTTTATTATTGACAATCCAGGCGTGGGTTCGAATCCTAGTTACTGTGGTAGATCTAGGAATAATACTGCGATTTCTCAGTTGGGTGTGCAACCTGTGAAGAAGAACCATATTGGCCCGCGAGCGTTGGATAGTAAGTTTTTGTCAGGAATTCGCTGTTTTAATTGTAAACAGTTAGGACATGTCCGGAGCAAGTGTAGTTCAGGAAACTAGTTGTGCGCCGTAAGAATCATGGGTCTTACGAGTCAAGCGCATTTCCATGCCCCCCTTCCCCCGTTGTAGTTCTTGTGCTTGTTTCTTTATGTTGTCTTGCTTTAAATAAATATCTGCCAGGCTCTCTCCCAGATGGGATAGACCCTGGTCAGTTGATTCTTTCTTAACACCCGTGTCGGTCAGGTTGATGTGCCAGACAGACCAGACCGAGACGCGAAGAGCTCATGTGAGCCATCTTAAACTAATACCGACGCCTTAGAATGTCATAGTTTAATGGATAATGTTCGTAAGTTATTGTACTTACAGATTTAATTACTCCATTTTGGATTTACTTAGGTAAATGTAGGATGCCAAGAAATTTTTTTTATAAGTTTATGGGGACTTGTATTTGATCTTTTTGGTATTCCTGTTTTGGGTAAGACTTGGTGTCTTGATATTATTTGACGATTGTTGAGTCATTTAATGAACGGTCAATTAACGTAATCTCATTTTGTTAATTATAGTATTGACCGGGTTTTGATATCATACTCTTAATACTAATGTGGAATCATGCCTAATTTTTATAGGTATATGGGGACCTATAATTAATCTTTTGGCATCCCTTATTAATTTGAGTTTTGTTTGATGGCATTGTGCCCTGGCTGTGAGCCAAATCGTGTTTAAAATTTAAATTTTGTTTACCATTAATGATATGTTATATATCAGTGGTCTGTAGATATAGTGTTTTGTTTATCTATATATTGTTGGCCATGTGTATAGTAATTTACAGGTATTGAACCGTAATTGAACTTGTGGATAGTATGTGTTTATGAAATAAGTGAATAGTTTATAGATTATTATGGCACGAATTTGTTGATGTTCCACTTCATGGAATTTGGATCACGAAATCAAATGTTGTTTTGATTTAGTTATGACGTAACTTTCTCTATTCTATGTTTTGAGACACTCTATTCTAGATTGAGTGCTGAGAATGGACTTATATAGAATATAGTGAGATTATGGTGATTAACATTTGAAAATCTCGAACCTTTGAATAGGAACCTTCAAAAGTGTTGAGGGGGGGGACGCTCCTCCGATACATCTATGTAGGATTTCTATAGGATTTTAGGATTTCTTGAGGATAAACTTTTGTGACTTTGTAGTCTAGTGAACTTTATTGTGAGAACTTGAGATTGAACGTAGAAGAAAGAAGAGATTCTTCATGTGTTCATACAGACAATTAGACATGTGGTTGCGTGTGATTTAACGCCACTTACATTCGACAACAGACTTGTTGTATATGAGTTTTTCGTTGCGCATCCTGTTTTCCTTTCTCTCCTGGTTTCTGGTAAAGTCTACGTAGTGATACCGACGGCTTCTCTAGATGATGGAATCTAGAGCTGAAAAAGATGGATCATCTCATGCTGTTTGGGAAGATGATGTACAAGAAGGCCACCTTGAGCCCTTTGTTTCCGCCTTGCTGAGGACGGATGCTGCATCTTCTTATTCTCCTGGTCAAGGGGGGAGATTTGTAACGTTAACTTGCAGTTAGTTACAATTGGACCCATCCCGTTATAATGTTGATACGTAACTATCAAGAATTCATACCACCCGCTCAATAATTCCGACCCAAATAGAATCCCTACAATGGTACTATTCTCTGTTGTAGTCCCTGTAGGCTAATACGGAAAGATAATACGACACAGTATATTTCATACAGTACAATCTTCTGTAATATTACACTCATATTTGTTCAGGAACTTACCTTTGAAATCTTCTATCACTAGCCGCCACCAAAGCTGGACTACACCGTGCAGCCAATGTGAAGAATGGGGCCGAGCGAACGAAAGTCTACAATCAACGCGTGGTCATTCTCCGTCTAGTCAGATTGAATCTGAGGAATGACAACATGGAGAACGCTAGAAGACAACAATCCACCCGCCCTCTGACGGATGTCAGATGAACTTCCCCAAACAACACAAACATCCAATGATCGCCGACTTGTTCTAATTTTCCGATGGAACAACCCTACAAAGTGCCTACGTGACCGATGACAGCTAGCAACTGCGTGCTAGAAATTACCTCCCCTCTTTCCGTGCAACGAAAATCACTATAAAACAGGCTGACATTGTCTAAAAACTTTGACTATCTAAAATCTACGAACGAGGACGGATCATTGTCGTCGACCTGGACAATGATCGGATAAACATTCATACATCATAAATTGGAACGTAACTATGGCTGTTACTTATAAAGAACTCTATTCATTTTCAACTTATAATATTTTCGTGTTAAAATCTTTATATTGTGTTTTGCTTATTATTTAACTTTTTTCTTTATTATCTCAGTCGCTTAAATGTAACTTGTATGCCGCCACTTAGGCGCGGTTGGTTAGTTTGTTAGTTTATTAGTTTGGTCTGAAATCCACCATTGGTAATTTTGTATTGAGTGAATTTAAATGTAAATTGTTAAAATGTGTGGACTTTTGTATTTGGCTATTTCACGCGACTGTAGAAATAAAATTAGGCTTGTTATTTTTTTTATATAATTTAATTTTGTTCTAAATTTCAATCTTCAGTTTTTTCTAAGATATAGTTAGTCCCGGGAGATTTTGACTTGCGTCTGGAAGTCAAACTCTCGCGTTATGTTTTATGTAATTGTAAATTTCGTATTGTAACTTGTAATTGTTTGAGGAGCCCATCAGGCAAGAATATTTAATGTTGTTTCATTTTTTTTTTTTTTTAGCACCGCGTCTTATACCCGTTCGGGTTATACGCTTAAGTACTAATTACTCTAATGGATTAGGAATTGGGAGGGTTGAATCTAGAGGAAGTGAACCCGCATTTGCGTGGAGGTAGAGTGGAAAACCATTTAGGAAAAACCACCCCAGTTCACCGACCGAGATTCGAACCTCGATCTCCCCGTCCTCGGCGGTCGAGCTCAACACGACTGGCGCGTTAGCCAACTACGCCACCGAGGCGGGTTTGTTTCATTTTGTGGATATCTTACTTCACTTCACTTTTGGTAGCTTAACTTCTCTTTTGATGTTATAATCTACGTAATTTTGTGTCTCTTAAAGACGACCTGTAATAAATGTAAACATGGAATGTTTACATTCTGCGCTTCACGTTATTATTTTCAGCATTATTCAGAATGATATAATGAGACCACTGTACTTTGCTTTATCTACGTTTATACTGAATAAAACCATATTATTGTTATATTTTTAATTCTGCTTATATTTTCCCTTATGTAGATTATACCTTCTCCCTTTTATTTAATTGTGGTCGTTAAGTAGAAGGCACGGAGACGGTGTAACACTGCGCAACTCTGCTGTCCTTTTAATTAACTGACCTTCCTGTTTAATTAGTTAATTAATAACCTATATCATTGCTGAAAAATGTTGGAAAATTATACTGTATATTTTTGTTGTTGTTGTGAAATCATAGCCTGAGTTTAACCTTGTATCTCTTTCTGTTTCATAATGGAACACAATTTGACTACGGACGCTTCGACTGGGGAAGTAGTGACTGGCGAGCCGAGCGTGTTGTCTAAATCTGATGTTTACCAACTCAATAAAGAAAGCCTTATCTCCGAGCTTGCTAAGCGTGGACTGCAAGGTTCAACAGAAACCACCGTAGCAAGACTTCGTGCAGTTCTCGTGGGAATCCTTGCGGAGAGCGATACGTCTCGAGACCAGGCAACAGTGGGAGTGGAGAATCATCATTCAGTACCGGTGAGGGTTGGAGATCCAATTGAAATGTCACGCGCCTTGGTGAGTGATAAAATCCAAAGTAAAATTCTCGTTGATTTTGTAAATCGAATACCACTGTGTGATGGTCAGGACAGCTCATCTCTTTTTTATTTTTAATTGAGGTTCAAAGGATTTGTCATTTAAATATCGGTTCTGAGTCCGAGTTTATTGCATTGTGTTTAGGTAAAACTTCTGGATATTTAACTCGTTTGTTTTCTGAAGGGTTAGTTAATGGGTTAAGTTGGAAACTTATTAGTCGTAAGATATTAGACTGTCTTGTCCCTACTATAGCTAGAGATAATTTGTGTAAGCAGTATGTACATCGCTTTCAACGTCCTGATGAGTCGTTAAGGAGTTTCATCATGGCCATTTCTGAGGCCGTTGAAGTTTTAGGGTTAGCTCTTTCTGAATGTCAGATAGTAGATATTATTTTGGAGAATGTGTCGCCCTTGTCTCGACGTCATTTTGTATTTACTTCTAAACCTTGTACGATAGTTGAGTTACATGAGCTAGCTTCCCTAATTGAAGGTACTTTGTTGTCTGAAAGTGAGTTTCTGGAAAAACATGCGCCTTTTATTGTTGACAATCCAGGCGTGGGTTCGAATCCTAGTTATTGTGGTAGGAATAGGAATAATACTGCGATTTCTCAGCTGGGTGTGCAACCTGTGATGAAGAACCATATTGGCCCGCGAGCGTTGGATAGTAAGTTTTTGTCAGGAATTCGCTGTTTTATTTGTAAACAGTTAGGACATGTCCGGAGCAAGTGTAGTTCAGGAAAATAGTTGTGCGCCGTAAGAATCATGGGTCTTACGAGTCAAGCGCATTTCCATGCCCCCCTTCCCCCGTTGTAGTTCTTGTGCTTGTTTCTTTATGTTGTCTTGCTTTAATTAAATATCTGCCAGGCTCTCTCCCAGATGGGATAGACCCTGGTCAGTTGAATCTTTCTTAACACCCGTGTCGGTCAGGTTGATGTGCCAGACAGACCCGACCGATACGCGAAGAGCTCATGTGAGCCATCTTAAACTAATACCGACGTCTTAGAATGTCATAGTTTAATGGATAATGTTCGTAAGTTATTGTACTTACAGATTTAATTACTCCATTTTGGATTTACTTAGGTAAATGTAGGATGCCGAGAAATTTTTTTTATAAGTTTATGGGGACTTGTATTTGATCTTTTTGGTATTCCTGTTTTGGGTAAGACTTGGTGTCTTGATATTATTTGACGATTGTTGAGTCATTTAATGAACGGTCAATTAACGTAATCTCATTTTGTTAATTATAGTATTGACCGGGTTTTTGATATTCATACTCTTAATACTAATGTGGAATCATGCCTAATTTTTATAGGTATATGGGGACCTATAATTAATCTTTTGGCATCCCTTATTAATTTGAGTTTTGTTTGATGGCATTGTGCCCTGGCTGTGAGCCAAATCGTGTTTAAAATTTAAATTTTGTTTACCATTAATGATATGTTATATATCAGTGGTCTGTAGATATAGTGTTTTGTTATCTATATATTGTTGGCCATGTGTATAGTAATTTACAGGTATTGAACCGTAATTGAACTTGTGGATAGTATGTGTTTATGAAATAAGTGAATAGTTTATAGATTATTATGGCACGAATTTGTTGATGTTCCACTTCATGGAATTTGGATCACGAAATCAAATGTTGTTTTGATTTAGTTATGACGTAACTTTCTCTATTCTATGTTTTGAGACACTCTATTCTAGATTGAGTGCTGAGAATGGACTTATATAGAATATAGTGAGATTATGGTGATATAACATTTGAAAATCTCGAACCTTTGAATAGGAACCTTCAAAAGTGTTGAGGGGGGGGACGCTCCTCCGATACATCTATGTAGGATTTCTATAGGATTTTAGGATTTCTTGAGGATAAACTTTTGTGACTTTGTAGTCTAGTGAACTTTATTGTGAGAACTTGAGATTGAACGTAGAAGAAAGAAGAGATTCTTCATGTGTTCATACAGACAATTAGACATGTGGTTGCGTGTGATTTAACGCCACTTACATATCGACAACAGACTTGTTGTATATGAGTTTTTCGTTGCGCATCCTGTTTTCCTTTCTCTCCTGGTTTCTGGTAAAGTCTACGTAGTGATACCGACGGCTTCTCTAGATGATGGAATCTAGAGCTGAAAAAGATGGATCATCTCATGCTGTTTGGGAAGATGATGTACAAGAAGGCCACCTTGAGCCCTTTGATGTTCCGCCTTGCTGAGGACGGATGCTGCATCTTCTTATTCTCCTGGTCAATGGGGGGAGATTTGTAACGTTAACTTGCAGTTAGTTACAATTGGACCCATCCCGTTATAATGTTGATACGTAACTATCAAGAATTCATACCACCCGCTCAATAATTCCGACCCAAATAGAATCCCTACAATGGTACTATTCTCTGTTGTAGTCCCTGTAGGCTAATACGGAAAGATAATACGACACAGTATATTTCATACAGTACAATCTTCTGTAATATTACACTCATATTTGTTCAGGAACTTACCTTTGAAATCTTCTATCACTAGCCGCCACAAAGCTGGACTACACCGTGCAGCCAATGTGAAGAATGGGGCCGAGCGAACGAAAGTCTACAATCAACGCGTGGTCATTCTCCGTCTAGTCAGATTGAATCTGAGGAATGACAACATGGAGAACGCTAGAAGACAACAATCCACCCGCCCTCTGACGGATGTCAGATGAACTTCCCCAAACAACACAAAAATCCAATGATCGCCGACTTGTTCTAATTTTCCGATGGAACAACCCTACAAAGTGCCTACGTGACCGATGACAGCTAGCAACTGCGTGCTAGAAATTACCTCCCCTCTTTCCGTGCAACGAAAATCACTATAAAACAGGCTGACATTGTCTAAAAACTTTGACTATCTAAAATCTACGAACGAGGACGGATCATTGTCGTCGACCTGGACAATGATCGGATAAACATTCATACATCATAAATTGGAACGTAACTATGGCTGTTACTTATAAAGAACTCTATTCATTTTCAACTTATAATATTTTCGTGTTAAAATCTTTATATTGTGTTTTGCTTATTATTTAACTTTTTTCTTTATTATCTCAGTCGCTTAAATGTAACTTGTATGCCGCCACTTAGGCGCGGTTGGTTAGTTTGTTAGTTTATTAGTTTGGTCTGAAATCCACCATTGGTAATTTTGTATTGAGTGAATTTAAATGTAAATTGTTAAAATGTGTGGACTTTTGTATTTGGCTATTTCACGCGACTGTAGAAATAAAATTAGGCTTGTTATTTTTTTTATATAATTTAATTTTGTTCTAAATTTCAATCTTCAGTTTTTTCTAAGATATAGTTAGTCCCGGGAGATTTTGACTTGCGTCTGGAAGTCAAACTCTCGCGTTATGTTTTATGTAATTGTAAATTTCGTATTGTAACTTGTAATTGTTTGAGGAGCCCATCAGGCAAGAATATTTAATGTTTGTTTCATTTTTTTTTTTTTTTTTAGCACCGCGTCTTACTACCCGTTCGGGTTATACGCTTAAGTACTAATTACTCTAATGGATTAGGAATTGGGAGGGTTGAATCTAGAGGAAGTGAACCCGCATTTGCGTGGAGGTAGAGTGGAAAACCATTTAGGAAAAACCACCCCCAGTTCACCCGACCGAGATTCGAACCTCGATCTCCCCGTCCTCGGCGGTCGAGCTCAACACGACTGGCGCGTTAGCCAACTACGCCACCGAGGCGGGTTTGTTTCATTTTGTGGATATCTTACTTCACTTCACTTTTGGTAGCTTAACTTCTCTTTTGATGTTATATCTACGTAATTTTGTGTCTCTTAAAGACGACCTGTAATAAATGTAAACATGGAATGTTTACATTCTGCGCTTCACGTTATTATTTTCAGCATTATTCAGAATGATATAATGAGACCACTGTACTTTGCTTTATCTACGTTTATACTGAATAAACCATATTATTGTTATATTTTTAATTCTGCTTATATTTTCCTTATGTAGATTATACCTTCTCCCTTTTATTTAATTGTGGTCGTTAAGTAGAAGGCACGGAGACGGTGTAACACTGCGCAACTCTGCTGTCCTTTTAATTAACTGACCTTCCTGTTTAATTAGTTAATTAATAACCTATATCATTGCTGAAAAATGTTGGAAAATTATACTGTATATTTTTGTTGTTGTTGTGAAATCATAGCCTGAGTTTAACCTTGTATCTCTTTCTGTTTCATAATGGAACACAATTTGACTACGGACGCTTCGACTGGGGAAGTAGTGACTGGCGAGCCGAGCGTGTTGTCTAAATCTGATGTTTACCAACTCAATAAAGAAAGCCTTATCTCCGAGCTTGCTAAGCGTGGACTGCAAGGTTCAACAGAAACCACCGTAGCAAGACTTCGTGCAGTTCTCGTGGGAATCCTTGCGGAGAGCGATACGTCTCGAGACCAGGCAACAGTGGGAGTGGAGAATCATCATTCAGTACCGGTGAGGGTTGGAGATCCAATTGAAATGTCACGCGCCTTGGTGAGTGATAAAATCCAAAGTAAAATTCTCGTTGATTTTGTAAATCGAATACCACTGTGTGATGGTCAGGACAGCTCATCTCTTTTTTATTTTTAATTGAGGTTCAAAGGATTTGTCATTTAAATATCGGTTCTGAGTCCGAGTTTATTGCATTGTGTTTAGGTAAAACTTCTGGATATTTAACTCGTTTGTTTTCTGAAGGGTTAGTTAATGGGTTAAGTTGGAAACTTATTAGTCGTAAGATATTAGACTGTCTTGTCCCTACTATAGCTAGAGATAATTTGTGTAAGCAGTATGTACATCGCTTTCAACGTCCTGATGAGTCGTTAAGGAGTTTCATCATGGCCATTTCTGAGGCCGTTGAAGTTTTAGGGTTAGCTCTTTCTGAATGTCAGATAGTAGATATTATTTTGGAGAATGTGTCGCCCTTGTCTCGACGTCATTTTGTATTTACTTCTAAACCTTGTACGATAGTTGAGTTACATGAGCTAGCTTCCCTAATTTGAAGGTACTTTGTTGTCTGAAAGTGAGTTTCTGAAAACATGCGCCTTTTATTGTTGACAATCCAGGCGTGGGTTCGAATCCTAGTTATTGTGGTAGATTAGGAATAATACTGCGATTTCTCAGCTGGGTGTGCAACCTGTGATGAAGAACCATATTGGCCCGCGAGCGTTGGATAGTAAGTTTTTGTCAGGAATTCGCTGTTTTAATTGTAAACAGTTAGGACATGTCCGGAGCAAGTGTAGTTCAGGAAAATAGTTGTGCGCCGTAAGAATCATGGGTCTTACGAGTCAAGCGCATTTCCATGCCCCCCTTCCCCCGTTGTAGTTCTTGTGCTTGTTTCTTTATGTTGTCTTGCTTTAAATTAAATATCTGCCAGGCTCTCTCCCAGATGGGATAGACCCTGGTCAGTTGAATTCTTCTTAACACCCGTGTCGGTCAGGTTGATGTGCCAGACAGACCCGACCGATACGCGAAGAGCTCATGTGAGCCATCTTAAACTAATACCGACGTCTTAGAATGTCATAGTTTAATGGATAATGTTCGTAAGTTATTGTACTTACAGATTTAATTACTCCATTTTGGATTTACTTAGGTAAATGTAGGATGCCGAGAAATTTTTTTTATAAGTTTATGGGGACTTGTATTTGATCTTTTTGGTATTCCTGTTTTGGGTAAGACTTGGTGTCTTGATATTATTTGACGATTGTTGAGTCATTTAATGAACGGTCAATTAACGTAATTCTCATTTTGTTAATTATAGTATTGACCGGGTTTTTGAATTCATACTCTTAATACTAATGTGGAATCATGCCTAATTTTTATAGGTATATGGGGACCTATAATTAATCTTTTGGCATCCCTTATTAATTTGAGTTTTGTTTGATGGCATTGTGCCCTGGCTGTGAGCCAAATCGTGTTTAAAATTTAAATTTTGTTTACCATTAATGATATGTTATATATCAGTGGTCTGTAGATATAGTGTTTTTTTTAATTATATATTGTTGGCCATGTGTATAGTAATTTACAGGTATTGAACCGTAATTGAACTTGTGGATAGTATGTGTTTATGAAATAAGTGAATAGTTTATAGATTATTATGGCACGAATTTGTTGATGTTCCACTTCATGGAATTTGGATCACGAAATCAAATGTTGTTTTGATTTAGTTATGACGTAACTTTCTCTATTCTATGTTTTGAGACACTCTATTCTAGATTGAGTGCTGAGAATGGACTTATATAGAATATAGTGAGATTATGGTGATATAACATTTGAAATCTCGAACCTTTGAATAGGAACCTTCAAAAGTGTTGAGGGGGGGGACGCTCCTCCGATACATCTATGTAGGATTTCTATAGGATTTTAGGATTTCATGAGGATAAACTTTTGTGACTTTGTAGTCTAGTGAACTTTATTGTGAGAACTTGAGATTGAACGTAGAAGAAAGAAGAGATTCTTCATGTGTTCATACAGACAATTAGACATGTGGTTGCGTGTGATTTACGCCACTTACATATCGACAACAGACTTGTTGTATATGAGTTTTCGTTGCGCATCCTGTTTTCCTTTCTCTCCTGGTTTCTGGTAAAGTCTACGTAGTGATACCGACGGCTTCTCTAGATGATGGAATCTAGAGCTGAAAAAGATGGATCATCTCATGCTGTTTGGGAAGATGATGTACAAGAAGGCCACCTTGAGCCCTTTGATGTTCCGCCTTGCTGAGGACGGATGCTGCATCTTCTTATTCTCCTGGTCAAGGGGGGGGAGATTTGTAACGTTAACTTGCAGTTAGTTACAATTGGACCCATTCCGTTATAATGTTGATACGTAACTATCAAGAATTCATACCACCCGCTCAATAATTCCGACCCAAATAGAATCCCTACAAAGGTACTATTCTCTGTTGTAGTCCCTGTAGGCTAATACGGAAAGATAATACGACACAGTATATTTCATACAGTACAATCTTCTGTAATATTACACTCATATTTGTTCAGGAACTTACCTTTGAAATCTTCTATCACTAGCCGCCACCAAAGCTGGACTACACCGTGCAGCCAATGTGAAGAATGGGGCCGAGCGAAACGAAAGTCTACATCAACGCGTGGTCATTCTCCGTCTAGTCAGATTGAATCTGAGGAATGACAACATGGAGAACGCTAGAAGACAACAATCCACCCGCCCTCTGACGGATGTCAGATGAACTTCCCCAAACAACACAAACATCCAATGATCGCCGACTTGTTCTAATTTTCCGATGGAACAACCCTACAAAGTGCCTACGTGACCGATGACAGCTAGCAACTGCGTGCTAGAAATTACCTCCCCTCTTTCCGTGCAACGAAAATCACTATAAAACAGGCTGACATTGTCTAAAAACTTTGACTATCTAAAATCTACGAACGAGGACGGATCATTGTCGTCGACCTGGACAATGATCGGATAAACATTCATACATCATAAATTGGAACGTAACTATGCTGTTACTTATAAAGAACTCTATTCATTTTCAACTTATAATATTTTCGTGTTAAAATCTTTATATTGTGTTTTGCTTATTATTTAACTTTTTTCTTTATTATCTCTGTCGCTTAAATGTAACTTGTATGCCGCCACTTAGGCGCGGTTGGTTAGTTTGTTAGTTTATTAGTTTGGTCTGAAATCCACCATTGGTAATTTTGTATTGAGTGAATTTAAATGTAAATTGTTAAAATGTGTGGACTTTTGTATTTGGGTATTTCACGCGACTGTAGAAATAAAATTAGGCTTGTTATTTTTTTTATATAATTTAATATTGTTCTAAATTTCAATCTTAGTTTTTTCTAAGATATAGTTAGTCCCGGGAGATTTTGACTTGCGTCTGGAAGTCAAACTCTCGCGTTATGTTTTATGTAATTGTAAATTTCGTATTGTAACTTGTAATTGTTTGAGGAGCCATCAGGCAAAATATTTAATGTTGTTCATTTTTTTTTTTTTTTTACAGGTCTTACTACTTGATGTATATAATTTAATGTAAATTGTTGATCTAGAGGAAGTAACCATTTGTAGTAGATACATTTGAAAAACTTCACGAATTTCAGCTTCATCAATGGTTAGATACCACGCTTTGTTTCATTTTTGGATAACTTACTTCACTTTTGTGCTTATTCCTTTGTTTATAATTCTACGTAATTTTGTGTCTCTTAAAGACGACCTGTAATAAATGTAAACATGGAATGTTTACATTCTGCGCTTCACGTTATTATTTTCAGCATTATTCAGAATGATATAATGAGACCACTGTACTTTGCTTTATCTACGTTTATACTGAATAAACCATATTATTGTTATATTTTTAATTCTGCTTATATTTTCCCTTATGTAGCATCACCATCTCCCTTTTATTTAATTGTGGTCGTTAAGTAGAAGGCACGGAGACGGTGTAACATGATAAATTAAAAAATACATTGAGCAAATCATATCTTTTGTTTAAGAAAATTTATTCTTTAGTAACTTACTTTTTTTTATACAAATTTACTAAATATATTTTAGAACAGATAACAGAGGAATATTTCTAATAACATTATTTATTTATTTTTTACACTTTTTATTGATAACTAAAATTAATTGGATTTAAGATTCATATTAATTAACGAATACCAAAATTAGTAAATACAGGTTAAATTTATTTGTTAAAATTTCAATTAATGAATATAGTCTTATATTAATCTTGTTACTTTTTTAATCAATATATTTCTTACCTTAAATAATGTAGATTCTTTAAGTTTTGTTCTTATATGTTGTAATGATTATCATCAACGGAAACTTTAATTTGGTAATACAAATTATATTAAATTGTTAAGAAATCAATTTATATATATAATTATATAAATTTAGTTATTTTTAAAAAATTTGTTTCTTACCTTAAATACTAGAAATTCCCTAAGCGTTTTTCTTATATGATGTGATAAAGGTGCAAATGAATAATTTTCATTCAACTCGACTATGGTAGAACTTTTCTTAGAAGTTAAACATGTGTTTTCATGGACTATTTGCAAGATAACATCCACAAACTGTTCCGGCATCTAAACAAATTAGGGTTAATATAAACATTAATATTTTATAAAAAAAATTGTACCAAAAATCTCATCTCTACTAAAAACTGTAACTGTTAAGCCTCACAATCATTTAGTAGAGGCGAGTTAAAGTCTGTTTCAAAATATATAGACACACACATGCGCGCACACACATGCACACACACACACACACACACACACACACACACACACACACACACACACACACACACACACACGTAAAGTCTTATTCAATAACTTTTATAATTAATTACAATATGTGAGATACGATTTAGTAAATTTACTGTACACATTTTGTCAGCTAATAATTTTTCATATCTCTTCAAAAATAAAATATTGTACCGAAATAGCCTCTCAATAATTGAATCTATATGTACAATTAGAAATATGATGGAAGATAGGCTTATTATTGAAATTAATTAAATTAATTTTTATCAGTTTTGAGAAAAAAAATCAAGGTAACTCAACACTTAGAGACATAAACAATTTTATTGTGTCCTGTAATCATAGCATTTGGGCACGGTATATTTCAATACTTGGTAACATAAACAATTTTCTCGTCAATAGCTTACTGAGTACAATTTGTGATTAATTTGAATCTGTTTGATAATAATTTATGATAAATTGTTTTAGAAATATGATCCTAATTACAAAAAATAGGGTACAGTATTTAAATATGGTTCTTTTTTAAGCCAGTTGAAAGACTGCATTTAATATTGTGACTTCAAACTCCCTGAAATGTAGTGTAATAAAAACGTGGACAACAGGTTGTCTAACTATATTTTAACTAGAGTTTATTATTTGTTTTAAAGGCCCTCTCCACTTTTCCCATCTACCTGAATCTTATTAAGAATAACTATCAGCTGTGCTTGAGCTTGCACAATCATGTTGATTATAAGTATTTATAAATATAGATTTCAAACCCTAAAAGTGACCTTAAATGGCATATTTCACTATGGAACATATCCATAAGAAGACTTTTAAGTCCTTGCATTAACACATGTGTGATAGGGGAGGCCCAAGGTAAAAAAAATTTACTAAAACTTTATTAAATGCAAACAATCGATCCAATTAAGTTAACAAAAGTAAATTCCTCTTTGCACCATTGTACTGTTGGTTTTCTGTGGACCGACAGCTGTAGCACAATGGTGGCGTATTTTACTGTACTGCAGGACATTACTCGAATAACATAAATCTTAAATTACATAAATTAGGGTTTTCAGGTATCAGGAATTGAATCCTATCACTAAGTGAATACTTATTGCTGTTTATTATCGGTACACTATTTGATACGAAAGGCCTTGTAGGGTTAGGGTATTTCAAAATCACAAGTCACCCTGTTGGCACATCCTCCCCTATCTATCTGCTTGAAGGACCACATCCACGTTTCTCTACTCCTCCCGATTGTCCATCATTTTCCATTCGGGACATACTCTTCCTTTCTCCTACCAAGCTATACATACAAAATCAACCACTAATATCCTTGCAATAACTATACACCTTAGATTAAGGTTAAATAAACAATGAAGCTACTTCTAAACAGTATACATTGCACACTTTAAAATCGAACATATATGAAAGTAATGTAATAATCCTTTATAAAGCCAAACTACATCATCCATTAATCCTTTATATGTTCAAACCATCGTCCTCGTCCAGTATGTATTAAAGCGTTCATAACAATGTGTAACTATGAAACTCCTCGTTCACTTTCATAAAGACTCGTACCCTTCCAATCAACACAAGAAGAAGGAGAGAAAGGGAAAGTCGTTTTAACTGTATGATGTTAGCCTCATCAACTCAAGAATTGTGTATCGGGTTGAGCCCTGGACATGTGACGTAATATATAATTCAAACCTGTCAAATGACCTTCTCTATGACGTATATGTCAGGCTGTGATGTTTTCCTAAGCTCCTTAGCGAAAAATTCTCATGATAAGTTTACCTCTAATAAAGTTCTAGAATTTAGGGTACGTCTTGACAATCTTACTTATATTAAAAGGTCTCACTGAGCAATTTGCTGTATAAAACTTTTACAAAACTTATTCATGCTTACTAATACAAACTCTATCAATTACTATGACATCGTTTTGGGAAGAACTGATCGGTATTGGAATGTAGATAAAAAAATTGTATGTATAAGTCGGTCAACTTGAAACGTTTCTCTCGTTCCTCCATCTGCAACATTGCTCTAGTTGTGGGCCCATGTCATCTAAATGTTAAATGATAATAAATCGTTTCTTTCCAAGGTTCAACAGTTTTATTCCACAACTTAAAATAGCGTACAGAGGTGGGCTTGCGCATCCCAAGCGAACGGTTGTAAGAGTGTCAAGCATGTCGTGTTACAGTGACGGACGAGCTTGCCAATCCCAGGCTCGGCAACGCTCTCAAGGCTGAATCGAAACTACTCTCCAGAGCCGCGACAGACCACTGCGTGTCCGATAGAAAATGGTGGGGAGGTCAGCTTGTTACGTCACTGGCACACACTCTAGCATCAATAGATCTTTATTTGCAAGTTGGGTGCTACGTTCCTTTATACTGGTATAGTCAAGAATCAATCATGTCAAGCCATCGATAAAATCCTTCAGCTGGAAATCATTTCATAGAAGGTTATCAAGAATTCCATATAATTGTTTCAAGAATCTAGCCTTGACACAGATATATGTCGAATGATCAATGATTCTCTTTATTTTCATTAGAAATTTAAAATGGAGTTTGTAAGACTCTGTGCAATTATCTGACTGCATATATAAGTATAGGATGCAAACCTTTCGTGGTCACATGCCCAAAGGATCTGCATCATAGCCGTAGTAACGTTATTGCCGGTCTTAGCTTAAGCGTGTACACCCCAGGCTAGTTTTTAAAAGATGTAAATGATGTTGAGACGGTACTTTTATCCTTTATTCGAACTGTAGTTAATCAGATCAAGCTGTAATAACTAGTTTAGCTCTCTTTCGTTGACATGTCTTCCAGATTAATGAGTTCTTGCTGAATAATTAAATTCACATGTAGTCGCTCTCTTGACATATTTATTATAATACCTATCTATATAGAATAATACATTTTATATAATAATCATCCCCGCTTCACGTAATTATTTTATGATTGAAACTATCGTGTTATCGTACAATGAGTAATCCACTCCAGTCAATGGGTCCAAGAGATGAAATAGATAGGCCAACTTGTTAGGTACGTCCTAATTGTTGTAATAGACTTTATTCTTGTTTGGACTTTTCTATTTCATTAAACATTAGTTCATGAAATATCATTCTAAAAAACGATTTGCTTTCGTTTCTATAAATATACTTGTGAGCAATAGGATCCTATGTGGTGTAATGCAAATGATCTTTTCTGAAAATTAGTTGCAAATGTCCATCAGTGTTATAAAACATGATCTTATTAAGATGCACGGTCTCATCAATTAATCAAACAGGATTCAATCATCACGAAGCATTGACATTATTTCCTTTTAATGTGCATCGTAAGCTTTATCAGAACGAGCAAAAGTACTGTAAAGATATTTGCTTCACATTCTTTCAGGTAAAACATCCTCTTTCTTTTATTGACAAGTGTCATGCTATGAACGGGTGGCACCATTACATCGCATGAACATTACATCGCGTTTTGGAAACAAATACATTGCAGGTCCATCACGTCGCATTTCCCCCACCTCTCTACACACAGCTAACCCTACTCTGACGTACAACTAGAGATGACTTGTTGGAAGGATAATGTGCCTGACTCTCAACCCTAATTCCCACTTTGTAGATAAGGCTAGTTACAAGGATAGTGTGCCTGACTCTCCCCTCTAAAGCCTAGTTTATATTGTAACATAACATGTTGGCCAACACGATCCCAACAAGTTGTGTTACAATATAAACGTACTCCCAACTTATTGGTGTTGGGAGAGCTGGTCAGAGAAAAAATTTGTTTTGGATCATTTGTTGGAGATAATAAACGACCAACCCAACATGTTGGCCGAGTTGGGAGGTTCTGCGCATGCGCTATCGAGTTGAATGAGTATCTAATCTTGGTGAGGCATGTATGTGATTATATTAATATCACGAGCTATCAGATAACGCAGCCATTTTCGACTCGGTAGCTGGCTTATTGCTGCCATTTGTACAATTATTATAATTGTATGGTATTGCATATTAATAATTAAATAGCTTATAGCATTGCATATTAAGAATTAAATAGCCAACGCTATTATTTATGCTTTTACGATTTCCGCACGTCTATTATAGGCTCTGCCTTAAAATATGAGTGAATAAAGACCTTGGGCACGGGACGAGTCCTGGATAGCTCAGTGGTTAGAGCATTGGCTTATTAAGCCCAAGGTCCCGGGTTCGATTCCCGTGTCCACGTGTCATTATTCAATTTTCAGAATACGATATCTAGATAGAGTAATCCTCACTAAAAGCAAAAATAATAGCTTTGGCTATTTAATTCTTAACTGTATTAGCCTTGTTCCATTCAACAATCACCAAATTATGCAAACCCCGATTTTAAAAGTAAAACTAATCTGAAAATAAAACTCGTGCCTGACCAAGGTTAGACACTCATTCAACTTGATAGCGCATGCGCAGAACCTCCCAACTCGGCCAACATGTTGGGTTGGTCGTTTATTATCTCCAACAAATGATCTAAAACAACTTTTTTCTCTGACCGGCTCTCCTAACACCAATAAGTTGGGAGTACGTTTATATTGTAACACAACTTGTTGGGATCGTGATGGCCAACATGCTGTGTTACAATATAAACTAGGCTTTAGAGGGGAGAGTCAGGCACACTATCCTTGTAACTAGCCTTATCTACAAAGTGAGAATTACAGTTGAGAGTCAGGCATACTATCCTTGCAACAAGTCATCTTTAGTTGTACGTCAGAGTAGGGTTAGCTGTGTGTAGAGGGGTGGGGGAAATGCGACATGATGGACCTGCAATGTATTTGTACTGAAACGCGATGTAATGGACATGAGATGTAATTGTATATATACGCCCCTTCAATCCTATTGGGTTACGTCAGAGTAGGGTTAGCTGTGTGTAGAGAGGTGGGGGAAATGCGTCGTGATGGACATGAAATGTATTTGTTCCCAAAACGCGATGTAATGGTCATGCAATGTAATTGTATATATACGCCCCTTCAATCCTATTGGGTTACATCAGAGTAGGGTTAGCTGTGTGTAGAGAGGTGGGGGAAATGCGACGTGATGGAAATGCAATGTATTTGTTCCCAAAACGCGATGTAATGGTCATGCGAAGTAATGGACTTGCAATGTAATGGTATACACCCGCTATGAACATGCAGTGGTCCACTTTACTTTATTGTTTAGCGGTACTTATATAGTCTTGATATGTTCGTTCATTGCAATATTATATTTATGATGTGCATCACATAGCTGCATATACTTTTGTTAAGTGATCTTAATCACATTTATGATATCCTCAGAAGCCTTTGTTGCTATGGTATGGGGTTTGAATGCCTCATAAGAATAAAGAACATTGCACTGTTTCCAGACATATATAAAACCTAATCGGTGTCATACCTATCACGAGTTCAGAATTACTGTTCATCCATAAAAAATATAGTAGAAGCATAAAAAAGAATAATTTACCTTAAAGTCACAAACATAGTAGAAGTACGATTAGTTGACAGATGAGAAAATATAATATTAAAAATATCTCTAAGCCTATACCCGAAAATTGTCATATATGGAACTAGTATTAGTTAATCTAATTGTTCGTTCTCAAAAATTTAAGATAAGATCATTGAAAGCATATAAAAATGCCAATAAACTATATTTATGATGCTTAGGTTACTAACTACCAAAAAATTGAATGTATTTTTCAATATACAAAAAACATTTAAGACCTTGCCAGTTTTGAGATGTTGCTGAGAAGTTTATCATATAGTTCCTAAATTTTTTAAATTCCCGTAAAATATAACAACATGTAATGACTTTAGGATATCTATCCAACCAGTAGGGCTTTAAACATAAACACATTGTTAAGTTCTGCACATCAGAGAAACACTATTAATGAATACTGGTGTTGTTTGAGGTACTTCGAGAATAGTAAATAATAGAATACATGTAAATCGGCTCTTATAGATAATCACCTACAGGGTCAAAGGAGAAGAGGTTTATCAATTGAGTATTGTAGGTTTTACGACACAACACAATAACTATCTATATATACAGAATGGAAACAAGCGTGAATCAAAAATGTACGATGAAGACATGCTATAGTACATGTGCATGCTAGTAGAGGTATCCTTGACATATACATCCATTTATGGGTCATGCTAGACCTAGTCAAAGACAATACTCACATACTTCTCAATGCAAATCAGGATCTAGTTCTCATCCATTTGACGTTTTAAAATAACACTTTGAATTGTTTTAGTCCTTGTTGTTGCAGTGAAACCTTGTAAAATAGAGATTAGTAAATTTGAACTTGATTAAATCACTTGACTCTTGTGTGGGAATTTTTAAAAATTAAATTAAAGCCATTCTTGAAACAAGGAATAGTGAGAGAATACCAAGCATATAAAATCAGAAACTACTTAAGCTAGAGGGGGTACAGAGGAGTAGCACTAGGAAACTCATGGGTTTGAGATGAATTATGGTCCTCGTACTGACTGCACTTACCAATCTGAGACCAGGGGCTTCCTGCCCTTGCCTGTGGGATGTTTCTCATCCGAGAATCCTTGCGAAGTGCCTTCTCATGGCATCCCCTGGGCACCGTCCTGTGGATTTTTATCATTGGGTGTCTAAATCTCTGCGATCGTCTTAGTGAGAGTCACTGGTTAGTGTGGAGTCCCACCAACTCACCAGACACACTAAAGCCCACCGCACACGGTGCAGGGTTCATTGCCAGATCACTTGCTTGGTGTTAAGCAGGGCACGCAGCCGGAAAATGACGTCACTGATGGCTCAACTGCTGGATAGCCTGATGGTTTCCCTTGATAGGTCCCGTGCTATTTTCCTTTCTTGGTTCCTTGCTGGATCGGGAGGTGAGCCAATCACCTGATTGAGGTGAGCCTTTGGTCAAGTGACCCGACATGACGATCACCACTGTTTATGTGCAGTCAGTAATAGAGGTGGTTACGTTCATGTGATCTCCTACAGTTTCTGCACCTCCTTAGTGCATCAGTTATTGAAATTATTGCCATCCCTAATTGTATTCGACGAATACGAATTGCTGGCAAAGTATCATCGTCCAAGAAGTCATCATCACCGTCCATGTTTGTTGACAACAGAACTAGCATTCTCTCGCGTTCTCTCGTAAACTAGCTGCATGGCATAGATAAAGGATAGTAGCTGCATGGCCTGCAGATGGGGAGCCTCGTCTGAAGCCAACCCAGCAGCGCAGCATGCACAGCTACGAACAGCATAATCCATTAGGCAATCTAACAACAAACCTGCACCGTTTGTGACAGGCTTAAGCAGCTGGTATCTAATATCTTCGGAGAAGGCTTGTCAGGCTACCTCCACGAGGTCACCGATGGGCAACTTATGCTAAAAGTGCTTTTTTAGGGTTACTACTAGTGCTAGAAGCCTGTGTTCCTCCAAGGAGCCAAACAGGACCACATAGATAAAAGCCCTCTTTAAGGTGATTTCTAAGAGTTTTAACTCCTAGTAGGTAACACTACTATATTCCTCTGAGAAGAGCGATCCCTAGGTCATGGCTTAGCTACTGCATTCACCACTCACGAAAGAATAAGATAACTCCTCCTTCTGATGGAAGGGTAA
This sequence comes from Timema podura, assembly GCA_033556935.1. NCBI lineage: Eukaryota > Metazoa > Arthropoda > Insecta > Phasmatodea > Timematidae > Timema > Timema podura. The sequence continues at coordinate 47,243,079 of JAVRXN010000014.1, forward strand.
AGAAAGCAGGGTGAGGGGGAGTTTCCTAGCTATCTGGTGATTACAGAGACAGATAGTAGGCATTGGGTTATTGGTCCCCAAATTGCTTTTTGTGCACGTTTATGCACGTGGCTATGCTTGAGTGTCATGGTCATGATGGGTTGGAGGAGATTAGATAGGGGTGTTTGTTCTCCAGATACTGGCAGTAGGGCCATACATGGTAAGTGGATACTAATTTGAAAAAACTCTTATTTTTAAAAGGTATCCGACTAGAGACGTAATGGTATCCTATATGCCTGATTCGTGATACCAGAGACGAAGAGAACTTATTAAGATCAGTATAAATTATTTGCATCACAATAACAGGATGTACCCATTATAATATTGTGTCCCATTGTGACATTTAAAAATTAGAACATTTAAGATTTTAACATTATGGTTGCTTATTGATTAAATAATTTCTCCAAAAGGAGCAAATATCAGATTTTTAGTTCAGGTTTAGAACTAATTATTTAAATCTACTCAGGAATATTTCAAATATTTATATTTTTATAAATAAAAGTTGTGCTATCTTGGCAGTTAGATTTACTTTCACCAAAATCTCTTTACTTGGTACTTTAGGTGGCTTATGGTTTCATATAACTGTATAGAGAATAGTAAATAACAAAAAGTTATTTATTTTTACAAAAACCACTTTTACTACATGACTGGAAATTATTTACGTTTATATAGAAGGTATCTCATGATTAAGGTATAATTTAGATTAAATGTAGACATGTAATGTCGTGAAGTGAGAAAGTAGAACTGTATAAGTTGACAAATGTTGGGCTACGACATACCCTTCACTGTTAAGCTGGACCAGATGATACTAACGCTACAATACATGTTCACACCGATGCCTTTTTTTAAAAAAAAAATATTATATACATCCAATAATTTTTAAGGGCTAGTCTGAGCTTCTCTTAATATCCAAAATTGAAATTTGATTGTTAGTGACCTGCTTCGGTATCTATATGGTCTAAGCGTAATGCTCGCAATAGACTAGACTGCCAATAACAGGGTGATCAGTTTTCGAATACCGGTTGGATGTAATGGTGGTTTTTCTTAAATAATTTTCACTCTCCATCCATGTAAATGAGGGTATACTTCCTCTAAATTCAGCCTTCCACATCCTTAAATCATAGCCGTAATTAGTTCATATGCCTGCAGCCTAAAATTAAAAAAATATCTATAATTATTTAGTAAATGTCACTCAGCATAAACTTACCTGCAGTCTTGGGTTGTAGTGTGACACAAACTTCAAACTCTCAAGTTTAACACAATCCTCATTGTTATTAAATACATCAGGAGGATAAGACTTTAAGCCCATAATTTCTACGCCTTTTCCTCTGATGATACCTATATTTTTGCAATAGACAACCTCAATATCTAGAAACAAACAAAGATTTTGAGATTGTGATAATTAAGGAAATAGTGAGCTTTTGGTACTAATTTTATTCATGTCTATGTTATGGTGTACATCTTATTTTTTCTAAACGAATATACTCTTAAGTTCCTATATTCTCACAATAAATCACATATTTTCATTTATAGATAAAAGTTTTCTTTTCTTTATAAGATCTTAATACATACATAGCTATTTGATTAAAAGCACATAATACTTTGAAAGACATAACTAAAATATTCATAAGATATTGAGTTATTAAGATCATTGGGTATCAGCACTTATGACATTTAACGATGTCAAGAATTCAAGTCTAGATAGGCTATTTTCTAAGCCTAGTGTACTCAAATTGGCTTAGCATAATATTAAGAAACTTATGTGAATTAATATGCGTTGTCAAAGGGAATCAAGCCTCGTAATAATGCACTTATACAAAATTGTTGGTGCAGCTGTATGTTACTATATTATCCGCTATGGCATGTCTGTAGGATGTAGACGATCTCCACATTGCAGTGGGCTAGGTGTTAGGTCAAGATTATACAGACTATACATTATCTTACATTGACAATATCATATCAGAGCAGCCTAATAGATTTTTGCTGTACGATTATTTTTTGGCTAGTTCTCAAATGAGCGTTCCGCGCAAGTTGTGTATATCATCTGTAATAAATATTACATGTAAGGGAATAAAAATAAGTAGTACTGCTGTAGGAAAGACAATTTTTTTAGCTTTAATCTCAGAATCAACTTTAAGTGGAACTAGGTGGGAGGCCATTATTTTTATGAAAAATACAATTAAGAATAATGAAATTAATTACTTAATTAAAGGCTATTTAATCTCAATAATTACCAAAAATATATTTATTGATAGCTTGATTGAGTGACTAAAATAATCAGTATTGCTGGTTGTGCCTCCTACTATTCTCTGAAACATGCTCTCTGTAGAGGAAAGGCGTTATATTTATAGTTATTACGTTGTGTAATATACTCTATAGCAGGGATGTGTACAGGTTAAGTTGGTCAATCTGGACTGAATTGACTAGAGTAGTTATGGCAGGAAGTAATGGACAACATGGTCAGGTCTAAGACTTTATCTTTAGTCTTTGACTGGGCGTTGTAACGTGCGCGAGATATGTGGTTAGTATCCCCGATAAAATATGTGTATGTGTGAAGACATAGCAGTTTGGCGACGAGGTGATTGATACGTTAACCCATTATATAGTTAAGCCACCGAAGAGTTCATAATGGCAGCGTTTATATCAAGTTTCACGGAATTCGATACTACCCAACCACACACGTGGACGAACTACGCAAAGAGGTTAGAAAATTTTTTCATTGCTAATGACATCATCGACAATAAGAAAAAACGGTCTATATTGTTTTGTGTGATCGGGGATAAAACATTTGATTGCTTAACTGCGTTAGTGGTGCCAGAGGATCCCGATTCTAAATCATTTGGTGATTTAGTTAGTGTTTTAAACGGCCATTTTGCGCCAAAACACAATGATATTGTTGAAACTTTCAATTTTAGTAAAAGGAATCAGCGACCCAGCGAGTCCATTGTGGAATATGTTGCCGTTTTGAAAGAGATGGCCAACCATTGTAACTTTGGAACATTTAAAAAATCGAATTCTGCGTGATCGTTTAGTGCAGAGGGTCGCGGATGAGACAGTGCAGCGCGAAATGCTTTCTAAAAATGAAATGAAGTTAGATGAGGCAATTTCCTTGGCAGTAAGTAGCGAAGCAGCGGCACAACATCAACGTGTGATGCGGCCAACTTCCACAACACTGGTTGGGTACCAAGACCAAGAAACAGGCCCAATGGAAGTACACAGACTATCTAGAAACCATCAATCTCAACATAGAGGTGCCAATAAGCAGCAAAGATTTTCTCCAAACCAACAACAGGGTCAACGGTGTTATCGTTGTGACAAAGAGCATCTAACCTCTGAATGTCCTTGGGCAAATGCGATATGTCTTTTTTGTAAGAAGATGGGCCACAAAGAAAGGGCATTTAGGTCGAAGAGACAAAATGACGTCAAACGAAGAGTGCAACACCCACAAACGACCATCTAGCACCCATGAAACCTGCAAGATCAGAATTAGGTATGGCATATCAGCTGTTTTATATGGGATCTGAAACTAGAGACAACCCACCCTTTCACATAAATGTGATGTTAAATGGAACTAAACATCATATGGAGATCGATTCAAGAGTTGCCCTAACAGTTATCAGCTCAGTAACCTATGAAAAAATATGGCCTCTAAACCAAAACTATGAGTTCCGATATTTAGCTTTGCACCTGGGGAACAAAACAGCCTCTTTGTATCCTGGGTTGGTGTAATGTGGAGGCCACATACAACGGTCTGTCTGCTACTCTGCCTGTAACCGTGGTGGAAGGAAATGGGCCAAGCCTCCTTGGGAGAACTTAGTTCACTGAGTCGGAAATTAAAATGCAAGGAATTCACCATATCACTGATAGTAAGTTCTTGGAGACAGTACAGAAACTGTCAGCTTTTGAAGATAACAAACTAGGAGAATATGTTGGACCACCAGTTTAATTAAAAATGGACCCCTCAGTTTAAGCTCAGTATCTACGGAGCCGTCCAATACCACTGGCACTGGCAGACGATGTCAATCAAGAGATTACAAGGTTAGTTGATGAAGGGATATATAAACCAGTATCATTTTCAAAGTGGGCTACACCCCTAGTGATTGTGCCAAGGCGAGATGGATCCCTACGGTTGTGCGGAGACTACCGGAGTACAGTTAATAAAGCTCTCATGCCCTGACAAATACCCTTTACCAACTGCAACTGAAGCTTTTGCATGCTTAATAGGTTGTACCATATTTTCTAAGCTTGACCTTGCACATGCTTATGCCCAAGTTAAAGTGGATGAAGAATCTTCTAAAGTATTGACGGTTAATACGCCAAAAGGCTTGATGCAGGTGACAAGAATGCCTTTTGGAATTAGTGCAGCACCAGGGATTTTCCAGAGGCTTATTGAAGGTCTATTGGCAGGTATACTAGGTACAGCTGTACTTCTGGATGACATACTTATATCGGGCATAGATAGAGAACAACATGATTCCAGAGTACAGGAAGGACTACAAAGATTGAGTGATACAGGGTTGCGGTTAAGGAAGGACAAGTGTAGGTTTGGAGTTCCAGCGGTGTCATTTTTAGGGTTTCAGGTAGATGCCCAAGGCATTCACCCCCTACAAGATAAGGTTGAAGCCATACACAAAGCTCCATCACCTTAGAACAAAACAGAACTTCAAGCTTTCTTAGGACTTCTCAAATTATATGAGAGATTCTTAATGGACAAAGCTACTGTTTTGGAACCCCTACACCGTCTTCTAGATAAGGATACACCATGGCAGAGGACTCAAAACCATGGGAGTGCATTCAATAAAGCAAAAGCCATGTTAACATAAGACTTAGTTCTGACGCATTATGATAGAAGTAGATCCTTGATAATATTGTGTGATGCATCTCCTTACGGGGTTGGAGCAGTCCTCTCCCATATTATGGATAATGGGATGGAAGCTCCGGTAGCGTTTGGATCAAGAACACTGTCACAAGCTGAGCGTAACTACTCACAAATCGATAAAGAAGCTTTGGCGGTTATATTTGGTGTCAACAAGTTCCTGCAGTTTCTCTTGGGCTGATCTTTCACAATAGTCACAGATCACAAGCCACTTCTAGGATTATTTCATCCTACCCACCAGACGCCAAGTGTTATGACACCGCGGATGTTACGGTGGAGCTTAATGCTAGGAGGTTATGCTTATAACATTATTTACAGACCAGCGAAACACCATGGAAATGCAGATGGGCTTAGAAGACTCCCAATGAACACTTCAGAAACTGTGAATATAGAATCCAGGGGCATTTTTATGCTAGACATGGAAGACCCGCCTATTTCAGTGGTTCAAATTTCCAGGGAAACAATAAAAGATACTGTGCTTTGTAAGGTTAAAGAGTGGATTTTACAGGGTTGGCCCGAAGAAGAGGTGGGGGAGGTATTCAAGCCCTACACCACACGATGCTCTGAAATATCTTTGTCACAATATTGCTTACTTTGGGTTAGCAGAGTGATATTGCCAAATAAACTTCACAAAAGTTTCTCCATTTGCTTCATGGTAGAAATCGTAGAAATCAAGGGGTGGTGCAATCAAAAGCAGTAGCTCACACCTATACATGGTGGCCTAAAATGGACGCAACCATAGAGGAAGTAGTGGGAACTAGCCAAACCTGTCAAGAAAGCCGGAACAATCCCCCAAGGGCCCCAGTACAGTCATGGACAGCACCAACAAGCCCGTGGATTCGTCTACACATTGACATGGCAGGGCCGATACAAGGACAAAACTTTTTAACACTTGTGGATGCACATTCTAAATGACCTGAGGTCAGACAGATGAAGTCTACAACATCAACGAGCATAATAATGGAACTAAGAGACATTTTTGCTACACATGGGCTTCCATCAGTCCTAGTAAGTGACAATGGTCGTAATTTTGTGTCTGAGGAGTTTGAACGGTTTCTTAGGCTCAATGGAATTAAGCATTTAACAACAGTACCATATCACCCTGCAAGCAATGGGCAAGCAGAACGTATGGTTCAAACTGTTAAGAAACCTTTGGAAAGAACGACAGGTGACTGGCATACTAAGCTCGCAAGAATCCTCCTAATGCTTTGGACTACCCCCACTGCAACTACAGGCCAAAGTCCAGCTCAGCTACTAATGGATCGGCAACTCCGAACACGTTTGGATGTGCTACATCCAGATAGACAAACAACAGGCTTTGCGGCACTGCCTCAAGATACGGAGAATATGTGAGTCTTCACAAAAGGAGCAGCAGTCTGGGCAAGGCAGTGTGGAGTAAATAGGTCTAAATGAATGCCAGCAGTGGTCACTGACGTGCTAGGGAGGAATATGTACCGTGTCAGTTTTAAGGAGGGACTTGGACAAATAAGACACATAGACCAATTTCGAAAACGCTATGAAAGAACACCTCAACCAGAGGATGCCTCGGAAAGGCCACTTTCCCAAGTTGAGCTGGCAAAATACCCAGATAAAGACCTTGTGACACATCATAGAGCAAGACCATTTCAACAACCACTACCAACTCCGGCAAGAGAAGACCATGAGCAACCACCAGTAGAGGACCCACAACCACAGAAACAGCAACCAGCAGCACTGGTGGACAACACAGGTCAACAGCCAGCAGCACTGATAGACAACACAGGTCAACAGCCAGCAGCATTGGTGGACAACACAGGTCAACAGCCGACAACACCAGAATCATGGCCTCTTCTGAGGCCACGGAGACAGTTGCGTACTCCTGTGTACCAGAGAGATTATGTGTAGATATCTAGGAGGGAAGGAATGTAATATACTCTATAGCAGGAATGTGTACAGGTTAAGTTGGTCAATCTGGACTGAACTGACTAGAGTAGTTATGGCAGAAAGTAATGGACAACATGGTCAAGTCTAAGACTTTATCTTTAGTCCTTGACTGGGCGTTGTAACGTGTGCGAGATATGTGATTAGTATCCCCGATAAAATATGTGTATGTGTGAAGACATAACACGTTGTTTATTTAAAATAATTTGGTTTCTACATAAAATATTATTTTTCTTACTTAATGTCTAAAAAGCATTAACATTATCATTTTAAATCAAAGCTACATTGCGAAAAGAAGAGACCGTCTAGGTCTTTGAGCTACTGTTCACAGACTAATGTCTATATTGAATCATGTTTCAAATATTACACTTGTCTAGGCCCAGCCTCCATTGACAAATAAAACGTGACCGTGTCAGTGCGCAACTCTTTGGCGCATTACTTTGTGAACAATTGAGATGGTTTATGTGTAAGCAGTGTGTCATATATGCAACAGGCGTTAACGTATGTGACGATGGTGGTGGTAGAACCTTAACATACTTGGATGAAGGTGATTGCTTTAACCAGCACCTAATTATAGCTCAATGATATTCCAAACATGTTTAAACTTATTTTAAATTTGTTGATTTAGATACAACTAAAAAAGTGTCACAATATGTAATAAGTGTTGTATGTGGGAGGCTCAAATAGATGTATAAATACATATGAAAAAATAGTATTTGACTTTTCCCTTGATAGGTATGAAGTGAAGAAAATGAAACATGTTGGTTAAAATAGGCAACCAAAATAATAATATTAATTATTCTGAGTCTTTCTCAAGAACTGAGTCAAGAAATCAAACAATTTCAATAGTATTAAGCTATATGTGTTGACTAAACTTAACTAAGCATAAAGTAACCTTTGTGGCTTCATAAGAACAAGGACTAGTAAATAATGCTTCTTGAAATTTTATCTTTGTGCATTGAGTTTTTGAAAAAATAATGGCTAGATTGTATCAGGTTTTGTTTTTGATGAATTGTAAATCTTTTTTCTAGTAGTGGCCAAAAGATAAATAATAAGAATACATATGTCATTTTACATCAAAAGTGCCTCGCTATTTGGTGTTATATGGCTTAGCCCTACTTTGTGCAGTAAGATATTGACATTGATTTTTACATTAAATATAACTATCAGTTTATTACTTAATGGTAGTATAGTGCTACTATAAAATATTAAACCCTAAAATTTAGCTATATTCCTAACTTAAAAAAGAGTTTTTGTTATTTTGAAAATTAAATTATAAGATGATTTGGATGGATTAATTTATAATTAGAAAATTATAACTGAAATAGAGGCTATCATATTTTATAGTGTTCATTTTTGTGTAGACAAAGATTATATATTCTCAACATCATAAGGTTATAAACCAGCACACTTCTACATCATAACTTTTGACTGTACATAAGTTGAGTCTTCATCGTGATATTCAGTAAATTCGGTTACATGATTTGTTTTAAATAAGCCCAATCCTTTATTAAATGATATATGTGAATAAACTTTGTATTAAAATTTTGAAAACCATGTTTGATTTTTATTTAGTCCATATCTTTTGCGCTAATGCACATTAAATAACAAGTGTATAATCTCAAGATTTCAAAATTTTGTCACATTCTCACCTTGTGCGTTTTCACTTGTGCTATTATCTTCCACACAGGGTTTTTATAACAATTTCTATATCGATTCATAGATTATATTGTGTTATTTTTAGTCATATGCAACTCAACAATTTAAAAAAAAAAAACTACACATGCATATCGTGGTAAAGACATAAAACTTTATGTAATCAATGGACCAGCTCTAAAGGTCATTTAGATACAGGGAACATTTTTAATTTAAGTTGTAGGAGTTTCTGCATTAATGTTTTCAAATGTATTGTGATAGAATAATATGCTATTTTAATTAAGATAAACTGGCTTGAAACAAATAATTTTGTTGACCTAAGTATAATATCTACATAAAAACAATTGAATAATGTTTTGGGCATAATTAAGGTACTAGTCGGGCCTCAATATAGCTACAAACGTATCATTCATACTCTGCCCTTTGAAACAAAAGTTTGGACAGGCTTGCTCTCTTTTGCTGTTTTTTTTTCTCTCTCTTGGTGTAATTAGTTTGATTAGTATCGGTTGACCAGTGAAATTACGCAAAATGAGTATAAATTCTAAAAAATCTGGTTTTATAAAAGTAAAATAATTCCAAATTTGTTTAATTCTTGGCAAATAAATAAAAAAAGTTCTAAATAATTTTAAATGAATAAAGTGGAAGGAATACAGTAGGTTGTTTTAAAATTTAGGAAAAGGTTGAAAGTAATTGAAGCCTAAGTAATTGTATATATTTAGTGAAGACTGGGCTTTCTTGTAAAAATAGTTATTTAATGGAAGATAGTTTAAAATGTATGGAAATTCTGAGCACTTGTATTTAATACTGGGAAATTGTTCAACATTTGTGTAATTTTCTTAAATAAATAGGATATGGCTTGAATCTTGGAAATTACTTTAATTGGGTTTCATATTTTTCGTTTGTATGAATTTGGCAGTTTCATGAGAAGTAATTTAAATTATGTAAAATTTGTAAGGAATTTATCTGGATATTGAGAATTACGGTAAGTCTAAAGTAATAGAAGAACATAATGATTGAGCTTGAATTTGTAAAATAAATTTGAGGAAGAAACCACAACAAAGACGCTCAGCACTGAGGAAAATGGAAGATGCCCAATTGATATCTGTCTAGGTACAGATTCGCAAAAGAAGAAGAAATGTTAGTTATTCAGATTGTTTAAATGGTTTGGATGGACAAAAAAAGAAGCTTACATTCAATAATAAGAATAACAATGCCATTGATTTATTTCTGAGAAATAGTTACAAACGGTTTTACTCTTTGGAAATATTCTAAAATGAATTGTATGTTGGTATTTATTTTAATAGGGATTAGTCATTTTAAATAATAATTATTGGTGAAAAATGAAGCAATTGATTAGAAATTAAACAGATACAATTAATGTACCTTAAATATTGACGTAGCCTATTATTTAAATTAGATTTGAAATATTTTCTTAAATATTTTGATGCTAATGAAAATATCCATCACTGAACATAAATTTTTGTTTGAATTAATTAATAACTATTATATTTTCTAAAACAATTAAGCTTATGTTGTGGCTCAAATATAATACATACAAATAAGAATTCTTATAGCTAATGATTTATAGGAATACTGTGTTTTTGATCAAAATAATAATTTGACAATTTATTTATATTTTATTATATCTTAAATATCTTTAAGGAAAAACTCTTTTCACTTTTTGAGGTAATATATTTGTGGTGTTATATTTGAAATAAGGTAAATGAGAGGTGGATAGAGACATTTAAAGGAATTAATACAATATGGCTTTTACAATGAAAAGGAGAACAGGGTTCACACTCTTCATTATTGCCATTTATTCCTTTTACATGTTCCTATCTAAGTGTCCTATTATACTTTATAATTTTTCATTTCCTCCCTCTTGTGTTTTTTGGTTTCCCCTTTTGGGAAGTGTCGTTACACGTCTCACACTTCTCCCTGACGAGTTCCAATGGAATGAAACATAGGTCGGGAGATTGGACGGTAATGATCAATTTTCTTCAAGAGGCAGCCATTACCTCTTTGTTCAAAGACAGCAATGTAGAGTGTGAATTGTGTTTGTTTCTTTTATATTTTTCTATCAAACTCTTTTTTACTTTCTTCCAAATATAATACATTTATATACTGTTATAAATTCGCATTAATGTGGATTAAAAAATAATACTACATAAAAGAGATTGATGACAAAATCAGAAGAGTGACAGAAATAATTTATCAATAAATCCCAATTGAAATTAAAAATAATTTAAATATAAAAATAAGTTAAGTATATTTACATGACTTTTTCATTCATAATTCACACATAATTGATTATTTTTGTAAACGTAACATACTTTTGTTTTGTTCTCTGGCTCTCAGTTAAGCAATCATGCATTCATACTTAATAATATTGGTATTCAAGCCTCCTATAAATACATCCTAAACATAATAATCTATTTTATATTAATTGAATAAACCATTTTGGTTTAAGTAAACCAATACATTTTTTTTAATGTGTACATGTTGTAAAAACCTAATAAATGTCTACGTGTTTGGATATATTTACCCTGTGGTTCTCCATAAAGAGATGGGTCTATTAAAACTTGTTGGATATCAACAGGTAAATATACATCCTGTGAGCTTTCACCTTCAATGAATAAAACTACCTGAATGAGATAGTCAATTAAACTGCACCAATTATTCCTCCACTTGATCGTACTAGTACAGCCTGTGAAAATAATAAAATACTTTATATATAAAAACTACACTTCATATTTTAAAGAAATTTAAACTAAGTGCAATACAATTTTATTAAGGTAAGTTCAGATAATATTAGGCATTTTATTTTGAATCAAAAATTTAGGGAATTTTTTTATTAATACTCACTAATAATAATATACTTTATTAATATTTTATGATTATGTAACGATAAATGTGCAAATAAATATAAATGTGTTTAGATAAATTCATGAAATTATAATTAATTAATTCAAATAATTGGGTGTTTTTAAATAAACTGGAATAAGTTTTATATTTCTATTATATTCTATATTTCTATAATATATATATTATATATTTTATAATTCTATGCCATGGAAAATTCTGAAAATAAATTGAACAGTGATAATACTAATTCAATATTTTTAATAATATGTACATTAATAGTTCCGTTATATCAAGAAGATTTTAATTTTCTTCTAGTTTTATTAGCTTATAAATGAGATTTTTTTATATTTTGGCATTGAAATTTAAAGCGGACGTTATGTAGAAACTGGTTTTGAAAGATGGTGTTTGCCGAAAAATATTCACATAATATAGATAACTATATTAATCATTAAAAAAACATTAATGGGCTATACATTTAAAATTAAAGGGGTAAATTTATAAATATTGAAATTAGACAAGGCATAAAATTGTTTAAAATATTTTTGTATTGATTTGGATTAAGAGATTACATGAAAAAGATGATTAAATGATTTATTTACACACAAAAATCTCATTATTTTGAGTTAACTCAAAGTTCAAATACGAATTTAATTTTGAACGATTTAGTGTGAATTTCTGTCAAAAAATGAACTATTCGAACTATTTATTATTATCTCCAAAAGGTTAACTAATTTTATTTAAGTACCGCATCTTACTGCCTGTTCGGCTTATATGCCTATGTACTAATTACGCTAATGAGTTGGGCTGAGAAAAGTTGAATTTAGAGGAGGTGTACCTACATTTGTGTGGAGGGATAGTGTAAAACTCTTTTGTAAAACCACCATCAGAACACAATGTTGGCATCAAACCACAATTTCCCTTTCATCTGCATTGTCATCTATTGCGAGAGTGATGCCTAGGACCATGAATTCAGAGAATCAGGTCATAGTGCTATTAATATTGAAAAATATAATTTGAAAATGCTAATTAAAATTATTTTTATTTGTATTTGTTAAGTAGAATGAATGTAAAAATTACATTAAGTGTTTTAACTAAACCTATTTAAATAGTCTTCTTTGATTTTTAAAAGAAGTTTTAATAGTTTTTAGTTACTAACAAAGATTTTGAGGCTAAATTTTATTTGGGCGTACGAAATTTAATGTTTTTTCCACCATCCCTTTTTGTTTTTACTGACTATTAAAGATGTATTTCCCATTATTAAAACAAATTATAGACCGAAGAAAGAGTAATATAAATTCAGGAAATAAAAAAAAAGTTTGCTTCATCCCTGGTATTTTGGTATTTTTTGACCATATACTAGGTAAGTGGTGGCTTTATTGTATCAGATCCACTTGGAAGCCACCTCACGCTGTTTGATTGTACCTAGTGGTAGACATTTTTGTGCTGTGTTTTTAAATTTTATTCCCACGTGACTCTTGCTATGATTACTTGAGCTATCGTTGGTGAAATGGAGTTCAAGATGGAGTGGAGCTTCCAATCGTACAGTTACATGATGGCTACTTTACATGTAATTAAAGGTGAACTAGAGTCAAAACAAGGACTATAAAAAGTATAATTTTGAAAGTACTTCAGAACCTAACCCATCGGTACCAGATACTCTAAAAATGTTGAGGACTTGCATTACTCTACCCACATTATGGTACTATTATTCAATTGTAATAACCGCCATCTTCATGATAATAAATTAAATATATAGATATCTTCCCTATTGTGTTGTGACTTATTTGTGATAGTAAACTTTATTCGCAGTTGTTTCCAAGGCATCATGCAAATTTAGACACAGGGGGCAGAAATTGGTGTTGTCATTGGTATTATTCATAAAGGAAACTAGTTCAATGAGATGGCTGAACACTGAGCTGTAGCAAACAGTCTTTATTTTTTATTTTTAAATGTTTAAAATCTGTATTTATATGTGGTAAAACATTTATTTATATTAATTTTTATATAAATTTCATCGACCCTTTGTTACCGTTCAGTGTACATTAAGCTAATTGAAATCATTAATTTTATTACTAGGCCAATATATGCACAATTGTTACCAAAAACTCTTTTAATGTTTCCTAAATTATTATTTTTATTTATTTATATGGGTGACTCCCAAGGTATGCCACTACCTTCAATTTAGATATCTATGGGCACTATAAATTTTTGAAGCAAGTATCTAAATTTAAAAATAATTATTTTAAAGATCATAGTAAAATAATTTTATATATAATAAAAAGGACTTAAAGTCTAGCTTTAATTGTCATATAATATCAATGTTTTCTTAGAAAAAAAGATCTTGTAGGTAATTTGCACTAAGAGATTCTAGCTAAATTATCATTAGAAAAAAATTGAAGATAAACCTTAAAAAAACACATAAATCCCTTCATGTTTAAACATATTTTTTAATCTTATATAACCTGGCAAAACATGACCAAAATATCAAATTGAAAAAAGTTACTTAATATAATTGAATAGAATATAAAATTTAACATTTGATATGATGCAATATTTTTAATTTTCAATCTTAAGATGATGTATTAAATATTTAATAAACTTACACAATTTTAATTATAGGTACATTATATATTTATGTTTATTTCTTTGTTTATATCCTAAAGACAATTTTATTAATCACTGAACTCACCCTGTTCTCCAATTTGAACATTCAATATTCCTCTAAAATGATCTTGATACTGATATCCTCTATTTTCCAATTCATTATACACCTCATTTGCAGTCAGGTTAAATGTATTTTCAGATGAGACAGCAACAGTTTTATTAAATTGTCGTTCTTTATTTTCAACTAACACAATTCTTCCACTTAGTACTAAAGTTATTTCATCAAGCACTATTTCAAAACTTCCACTGACTTTTTGAATGAGAATACAAAAATGGAGTGCACCTTTAAAATAAAAATGTTTATCAAAGTTAATATCAAAATCTTTGAGACTATATATTATCAATATAGCATTAACTTTCTGTAAGCCATAGGTTTACCTGTTAGCAAGTTCTTTACAAATATAGATATACATTGAATATTTTTAATATGATACATCGGTATATTAAATATCTATTCAAAACTAAGCAATTAAACTCTAAAGGTGGCCCTTCTAATAAATTAGATAAACATTCAGCCTTACTATCATAATGAACTGAATTTCGTTCGGAAGATCTTTCCCACTTTTAAAATTACAAGGGTTACATATGTATCATGCGAGATTTTATCATTGTTCTTGCTTCAAACTTTAACAATATTGATAGGTGATAAATATAGTTCCCCTACGAGAAATTCATTCATTTCAGGTATAGGTGATGTTAATTAAATGATTATAATTTCATGAATTTCATCGATTGGAATCACCAATGTTACTTACACGAACATTTCGTTCAGCAATGAATCATACATAAATTACAGATGATAAAAATCATGCCTGATAACTACAGGCCTTTTTCCTTCATTAGTCATTTAAATGTGGTATTTGATTTTAGTTAAAAAATTCACAAAATTTGCGTTTAATGATTAGAGCTATGCATTATCTATAGTCACAAATATAAGGCATAAATTTGATTTGATCAGTGCCATGCATGATTATTATGTACATGGCTCTTTATCATTGGCCAGAAACAGAGATCCTACTTCTCGACAGTCATTGATCAGGACCATGCATAACATCCATCAATATGATTAAAATGATGAATGATGATTGATCAAATTTTGTTTAAGGATGATGTATGACTTTAATTGACTATCAAATGTCATTTTAGACATGGCTATGATAATGTTTGAGTATGATATAGGGCACAGATCAATGATCAAGTGTTATTTAAATATTAATCCATACTCTGATAAATGATAAAATGGTATGAAAGTATTAAGTATAATTCTGATCAATGTTAAATTGATGTGTGTGCCTGTGATAAATGAACGATGATCAATTACTGTGTAAGTATGAGGTATTGATCTTGAGCCATGATCAAATGTTGAAAAAAAAACATAGCTACAATCATTCACAATTGGTCGTGGTCCCATCGCTCTTAACAAATTGTTTGTAAAAATAAATACATAGATTTAGTGCTATAAATATAATATTTTATTTCATTTATTTTAGATTTGTTTACTCTCTGAAACTATTTGAAAAAAAATTGTTAGTTGCCAACGACAATTCTTTTTTGTTAAGATTTAAAGTCACTGTAACCTAAACTAGATGAAAGAAACATGCATACACACATACACCCACCCACATGCATACGTACGTATGTATGTACATGCGTACATGTATGTATGTATATATGCACATTCACACATACATACATACGTAATACATACATACATGTATGTACATACGTGCACACACACACGCACACACACATACACACATACACACATACACACATACACACACACATACATACATACACTTATACACACAAACTCATACACACATATACATACATACATACATACATACATACATACATACATACATACATACATACATACATACATACATACATACATACATACATACATACATACATACATACATACATACATACATACATACATACATACATACATACACATACATACATACACACACACACATAAGTAAATGCTGAAATTCTTCGTCTGCTAGAAAGACGTTCGAACAAAATATTTTGTTTTTCATAATTCTCTTAAATATTCAATCAACTGTGTTGAGTACATAGCTTGGAGCCATGGTCGACTCAACCCAAATGATTAACTTTGCTTGTCCAAGGGAGGTTGAGTCAGCTGAAGTCATTTTCATATTCGATGTGGACGTCTCCATCAGTGGGACTGTAAATCTAAACTGTGCGACCTCTCTTGAAATGGTTTGCCACTAAAAATCTGAATCATACAGGCAGGACTATGACCCCCTTGCCTTGCAACACCCTCAGCAGTTTCTTATAGAGGTTAATTTTTCCACTCCCCCCAAGTCCGACCAAGAAAATGCAGTTAGATGAGATGTAGGAGGTGTAGATGGCGTCTATCTTCACCGGTATTTGGAGTAGTCATCTAGGTTACTTAAAGTCTCAGCCTGAAACATTTCGGGAAAGTCTGGTGCATTTATAGACTTCTATGCAGGGTGACATGGAATTGGCAGTGGCACAGGGTCCATGCACCATGTGCTTGTTTACTATTTCATTTAACCCTGGTACTTACTTTGTTAGGTCTGGTATTTCTACTTGCAAACGATCTACATGGCTCCTGTGATTGCTATCATCTTGGAGGTGTTTTTGTTGCTCTCGAATACAGAATAAGTGAATCTTTTTTTTACACATACATCTACAATGTGCTGTTGAATTAATTTGTCTGCATTCAAGTATGGATTGAACATATCATGCACAGCAATAAGATATCCATACTATTACATCTGCGTTACATGCTTTTATGAGTCTTCCATTGAAATATTGTGATGCCATCACAACTCCCCAAAGGGTAGCAGCATTGTGTAAGTCATGGGCTCAAAGCTATTGTGGGGAACCCTGATTGGTTGTGTCCTTGTCGTGGCGGGGTCATTACTGTCAGGTCTCACTTAAATGGTGGTTCTGCATTGGTATTTTTTAAACACTATGACAACTTCTTTGAAAAGGGTTCTTTGTATAGCTGCTGGTATAAGAATCCATAATACTTTATTGCAATTGTCACTTTATTTGTAGAGACACGTATTTGTTTTAGTTCGACATCTGTCTCCAATTCATCTTCATACAAACTTTTATGAGCCTTTGATAATTAATTGTTATCATCATAAATTTTCCAGTGTGATTCATGACCAACCGCTTACATTCCACGCTCCCCGCGATGTATAATTTCTGCATTATGGCATCCTCAGTGTTAAATGTATAAAAGTGCATATTTACGTTGCTCCCATTCAGTAGGGCTCCGTGCCATGGCTTTATTTTATATATGCCCATTGATACTGAAATTATATGGCCCATATACCTGGGGTGCTCCTATTTGTGCTCCTATAGAGGGAAATAAAATGCTACTGTTGTATGGTCAAATATTTTTAATGTATATCTTGGAGTCATGGTCTTTGATTGTCATTAGTACTTTTAAGAACATTGAGAAAGGTCGGGAAGACAGGTGTGTCAAATTAACTTTAACTTTCTGGTAGCAGGTAGTGAACTTTCAATCAGGAGGTGTTTCTCCAAAGAATTTGTTTGAGCCATAAGAGGAGCATTTCATATCCACTGTTCCAAAGTATTCTTCTTCTACCTACTCTAATTATGAATTATTTGCTTTATATTTTCTAATATTCACCATCTTTCTTCGCTTTTTGAACTGTCCTTTCGTGTCTAAAAAGTGCTTACGTTTGTCTGGGGTACTTTGTTTCACCCTTTTAATTCTCCTTTCTTCTTTATTCTTGTGCGGTCACTGTAATTTATTTAAGTCATTTTCATTAACCCTCTTCATTCTCCTTTTTTTCTCTGTTCTTGTGTAGTTACAATTGTTCTACTAACATTTAGATGTTCTTGAGATTTGGTTAATCGGCTCAACCTCTCAGGAGTTTTTTCATGAGCAAGATCTATATTTGGTCTTTCTTTGTCTTTTGCTAAGCAAGATTGATTTTCGTTGGTAGACCAGGCCAAGAGTTTTTCCCTTTTTTGGGAAAACTCTTTCGGTTTATTTATGGATGGCCTTCCTCTCTTGCCTGATGGTTTCTTCTCAGAGACCCTCAGGTTATTCCGTGTTTCAGGTGGAGGAGAGTTTGAAACAAGGAAAGGCTCCAGTATTGATTTCTCATAAATATTGATCAAGTGTAATCACATCTGTAAATGGTCATTACCTCTGCTTTGGGGTTGCGATGATTCAGCTTTGTAGTCACAAAAGTAATGGCAAATACTCAGCAATCCAAAGCGTTAGGCTGGTTTTGAACCGTCTCTTAATGACAAAGGGCCGATGGGGAAACAGTTGCTTCTGGAACTTCTTTTGTTAAGGTTACAAACTCTGAAGTTTGAGGCTGTCATACACATGAATGGATTGACCATCATATAATGTGAAGATCCAGTGTTTGATCTGCAATACTGCTGTTTGGTTCCCAATATATATCTTGATGTGTGGGCCTGTCACTGGACTCACGAAATATAACGCAAAAAAAATAATATTTTGTGGCCTAATTAGCATGTAGAATGACACTATCTCATGGAAAGTGTTCATTTGTTCCTCGGTCAAGTATTTACCCTGGACAGTCATACTGATACAGGCAAGTATCAAGGAATTGATTCCAGGAGTATTCTTCGTGATTCAAAATAACAAATTGATTATTGTGATTGAAGTTTCCAGGTAATACCAATTTGTCCTAGACTAAATGAAGCCAAAATCCTTCACTAGATCTTCATGTGGTAGAGGCTGGGCAACGCTTGTGGCTAACATAGGAAGGGACTGAGTAAATGCAAGGATAAGCTTTCTTTACCATTTCCAATGTCCTCTTTGTAAGGTGAAGGAGATGGTAGGGGTCAGAAGAACCCTCTTCTCCTTGAAGTGAAAAATCACCCCTAAGGGCAGATGAACCTTTCAGAATTCAACGACATAGGATGTAGAAGGCAAGGGGAAACCACATCATTAAAGACTCTGGTGGTATCCCTGGTCCCATTGGACAAAACTTTCATAGAAAGGGTTGTTCCTAAGAGGAAATACTCCGGAGTAATATGTCCACAATATTATCCCCATGTGGGTACTCTCTCAGGATTAAATTGAGATGGTAGAGTAAAGAATAACACGAGAAAGAATTAAACACCTAGTTTAAGGATTGGAGATTGGATGTTAGAACAATAAATAGAAAAAGAAAATTTAGAATGTGATGAAAGAAATTGAGAGATATAACATCAGCATTCGGTGATTAATCAAAGTACGGATGGGAAGGAGAAGGGGAGATAGAGGCTGGAGAGTACAAGACGATTTATATAGGCGGTAAACATAAGAAAGTAGGAGCCATACTACTGTGTAGGAAAGTTTTTTTAGGAACTGTTGAAGTAACAAGACAAAATAATCTAGTCAGTAGGATATATGACACCGTAACTTGGCTGAAAGATCTAATTAAGATCCTCCTGGTTCCTTTACAAAAGAAGTGCAATGCCAAAGAATGTTAAAACTTTAGAAAATTCGTTTTATATGTAATATTACAAAAGTTATGACAATGATAGTGCTGGCAAGAATAGAAAGGAAAATATAGGAGAAGGATCAGTTTGGTTTTAGAAATGGAAGAGGGAACAGAGAGGCAGTTGGTTGTTTGAGAATGCTAGCAGAACGAGTTTTGGAAGTGAACAGGGAAATGTGTATTTGTTTTATTGAATGGGAGAAAGCGTTTGATCGAGTTGACTAGAATATACTACTGCAGATTTTGAGAAACATTGGTTTATATTGGAAGAATAGAAGACTGATAAATCAGCTGTAAACAGGACAGAATGTTGTGGTAAGAGTGGAGTAGGATGAAAATGAAGAGATGAGCAATGGAAGTGGTGTGTGACAGTGATGTTGTATGTCACCTGCGCTTTAAATATACATGCTGAATAGGTAAACGGAGAGGGCTCTAGAAAGCGATCGAGGCATCATAGTTGGCGGAGAGCGACTCAAAACCACTAAGTACGTGGATGATTAAACTGTGTTGGCAGAGTAGGAAGAATAACTGCAGCACATGGCGAATGGTACTATAGAGGTTGTAAAGGAACTTGAAATGAAGGTAAGCATCGGTAATACCAAAGGAATGATAGTTGGAAAGGAAGAAGGCAATGTGTCATATCCATTGAAAGAAAGAATCTAAAACCAGTAAGGTTGTTCAAATATTTGGAAAGTCTGGTGACTTGGAATGGATACTGTATGATGGAAATTAAAAGCAGACTAACCAAGGGGAAGGGAGGGTAGGGTATGGTGATGGGATTACTGACAGCGGGAAGAATCCCGATTGAATTAACAAAGAGTTTTGTGTGGAGTGTGGTGATGTATGGATCTGAGACGTGTTAAATAAGAAATGGGAACAAATATATTTTGAAGTGTTTTGAAATGTTGTTGCCTAGATGAGTGGAAAAGTTGAAATGAATGGATAGGGTGAGAAATGAGGGTAGGATAGGAAATGATCCTGATGAGGATGATAACAAATAGAAAAATGTCTTGGTTGGGCCAGGCACTATGCTGGGATTGCTTAATGAATAGGATCGTGGAGGGGAAAATAGAGGGAAAAGAAGAATATGAAGAATGTTTGGAATGCTAATAAATATAAAAAAAGAATAAGATACAAAAGGATGAAATAAGACTCAGAGTAAAATGGAAAATGCACAGTTGTTACCTGTCTAAGGACAGATTTACAAAAGAATTTGTGTGAATATGGAAACACAAACCATCAATATGAATATGCCTAGATTATCTTATAGCTATGGATAATATTAAAAGTTTACAAAAATTGTATGGCACACCACACTCACTTTATTGCTTATATTCTAAAAATGAAGCAATTTTATAAATTAATAATAGACATATTATACATGTCTTCTTAGCAACGCCATACTATAAACCATAGCATTCTAGATCTTTTATTTGTGCACCATATAAATATTAACATTTAAGGAACGGCGATTTTATAGAACTACAAATTGCAAAGAGAGATCACAAACAAAATATATCAGATCATTTTCAGGTTTCCAGGAAAATCTATGCCAAATTTCAACCTTATATTTCAACAGGTAATCTGTAATAAAACTCTGGGCAGGGAGGGGAGAGGGGGGGAATTAGACAAACAAACATTGCATGGATTAAACAAATAAAATGTGCACTTTTTTTCCAGTTATTTTTGCAATAATGGTGAATTGTGATTATAATAAAGGATAGGATAGATGGATAAATATTAATCTATGTTAAACGTCTACTGATGAACTGACTGGAAAAGAACATACAAGAAACAAAATCCACTTTTTAGTTTAAAGGTTAAAGAACAATTTTGGAAATATTGGGTACTTTATGGGTAATAAGTGAATGAATTTTGGATACCCATTTTTCTACCAATTAAGGATCGGTTGAATTAAAAAAAACAATGATGGAATCATTATTTACCAAACTTTAAACACCCCAACCCCCCACCCTATATAAAATTCTTGAAAACTAAATGGCAAATTACAATTTTATTAAATTTTGATACCATTTAGGGTCATCCGACTTGGATTTAAAAAAAGTTACAACAGTTTTGTGTTTAGCAGTGTTAGAAGCATCCAGAAATAGAATTTAAGTGTGATTGGACAGACCTGATTTTTTGGGAGGTAAGGTAAGTATCTAGAATTTATGGGGGCACAGGTTCACCCCCTTTTTGGATATTTCAGGTTTAGACTTTTTCATATTATTCTTGGAATCCCAGGAAAATCCAGGACAAGAAGTACAAAATAAAGTTCTGGAATTAAAAACCGACTGTCATGGCATGTTTTTTATATTATAGATAATGATAATACCAACTACATTTTGGAAATGATATTTAATAATTAAATTATCTTTATAATTTTTTTTAATGTTACACTTAAAATTCAATTTCTATTGTGTTTCCAAACTATGAAATCAACTTTACACTTCAAAATGGAACGAATACACTGCATTAGCCCTGTATGTGTTTGCATTATAACCATCAATCGAAAACATACACAATATGGTATATAATGTATAACATTTTCAATTGATGGCTATATATTATATATATATATATATATATATTTTATAAGCTAATGAAGTTCTTTTAAAATATATATTTGATTAAATATTACCATAAAGTAAATCACTTTCAAAATATTAACAAAATGGTGGGGATAATGGGGAGATCGGGGTTCAAATCACGGTCGGGTCTACTGACGTTGTTCTTTCCTAAATAGTTTCCCACTATCCTTTCATGCAAATTTGGCTAAATTACTTATGAAATATATTCTTCCTCATCCCTAAGCACAAAACTGATAATGGTCCATTCTTTGAATAATATAGAACTAGGCACTATAAAAATTAATAATTTTTCAAGATATCGTTAAAATCTCATTAATATCTATATTAATAATAGTAATAATAATAATAAATTACAGCTTAATAATTATTATAAATAATCAAAACTATTATTATTATTATTATTATTATTATTATTATTATTATTATTATTATTAAAATTATCAAATTTGTTTTTTGTTTTGAAAATAATTTCAAATAAATTTGTATGTTTACCTTTCTCTGGAATTTCAAAATGTTGGTGAACGTGAAGATTTTGAAACATCACAGATGTTTCAGTGAATTGCTTTCGTAGCCTATTGCAAAATGTCTTCCAAGTTATTTGCTATAAACCATAAAGCATAATTTAAATGTTAAATATTATTTAACAAATACACTTTTCAAAATATAAATAATATACAGACTGTTTAAAATATTTAAAGTCGAATATTATAAATAGTTAAAAAAAAGAGCAAAATTTAAAAGTAGCTTTGATATAAAAACCTTCAAATTGAATAAAATAAAAATATATAACCTGTTTATTTATAACAAATTTCATTCCGAGAAAACACTCTTAATTGCATCCATACAATAACAATTAAATTATTATATCATAATTAAATAACATAGGTATTTTTTCATCAAAAGAGATAAAAATTGATTTCATATTGGTTTAAAAGTTCCAAGAAGTTATTGACATGCATTTATTGATAAATACAATAGTATTTTCTTACTCTTCTGTAAGAAAATGCTACCAGAAATATTTTGAACTATGAAAGTATAGATAATAATTATATGAGATGAGTGTTAGACTTACTCAATTTAAAATATACCTATTTTGAGATATAGATGGACGTATTTTAGAATACCAATTTATTTTTAACTATAATACCTTATTATATGAAAAAAAAATAGTTTCAAAATTTAATAAATATATATATGAGTAGAAATTTTTCAATGTCATATAGGACTCTATTTAGTTTTAATTAATACACAAATAAGTAAATATTTAATAATTTCATGTTCCTGAAAATTTAAACAAATAATAGTTATTTTTATCGGCATATATATATTGAAATAAATATATTATTTAATGAATACTCAGCCTGTTAACTGAACAAAAACAAAGTATTAAAACTTAATACAAATTATTTTATCTTTCAATTAAAAATGAATGTTTAAACTATTATATACATAATAATATCAATAACTTTATACAAGGGTCGTCCAGAGAGTAAGGTTACAACACTTATGTAGGATCACTTCTAAAAATCCAACTGGTTTCTGTTGTAGATCTTCTATGAATCAAGTGAAATAAAGAACTCAATGATTGTATAGGCAGTTCAAGGCTTTCTTCTTGATTTGAGATCTCAGAACTGTGTTGAGGAGTATGTGAAATTCTTGAAAACGGCCATAACATGTTTGCACTTTCATTTAACTTCTTCTCATCCTCATTCATCCTAATTTAATTTAAATCAACTTCATAATCACTTAGTAAATCAGGACGTTTTGCTCGTTTAAAATAAGATTGCAACTTTTATAATTGAAGAAGAGCTTGAATTTATTTCATACCTCATGCGATTCCAATCTCAGATAATCCCGGCTTAGTATGTTCAGTGGTTTTTATTTTAATTGGTTATAGTAAAAACATTGATTGACTTGGCCATTAACAATCTTTGATAAGAGAGAATAAAATAAATGGTATGAAACTCTGCACAAAATTTCTTACGCCCTTGTTTAAAAATGGAGAGATATAAAAACTCGTAATATATGTGAAATGAAATAATATACACCAGAAAATCTGAACAAAAATTGCACTATATTTATGTAAAACATTTTTTGACTCCCGGTTATGAATTTTATAATTTTATTTTTAAAGTATTAAAGTCCTCTTTTGTATATTTGGATAAATAAAAATATTGATATTGGGTCCACAAAGGTAAAAACTTTGTATTAAAATTTAGACTTGCGTTTAAAATGTTTGATATTTTATTATGTTTATCGCATTGATATTAAATTTCTCATTTATAAATTTAGTCCAATAAAAAATATAAATATCTACTATTGCATCTAAAATGATAGTGCTAAATCATTGTTTTACAAACATTTCGCCTAAGAGGTTAAAAGAGAAAAGAACATAACATTTTTAAGATACGTATATCTTAATCTTTGGCATTAATGAATGAACTATTACTTTAAAACTTTAGTATCTCTGTATAACTAAAGCTCATAAAATTGTATTCATAAATTTGCCAATATCTAAAAAAAAAAATTGTTTTACAAAAATCTATTTCAAATACAAGTTTTTTATTTTTCATAGTACAAGTTATTAAGTATCTCAAATATTTGAGGAGCTACAGAAATTTCTGCTCCTGTAAATTACCCTAAAATATATTTTCATGGGAAAATTAAAATAGCCTTTTTATTTATAATCTTAACCAATGCCTTAATACGAAATTTAATCAAAATTGTTAAAGCTTATTTTGAGATGATCGATCTTTTCTCTTTTCGACCTTTACTAAACTACTCTTAATTTTAGGGTTAAACACACATAGAATGATGGCATTGCAAAAACCCACTTTTTAGGGTTTTGGGGGTCATGAAATGTCAGCATCTATTAACATCTCTGGACAGATTTATTTTATGGTTGTAATACTTTATCTTTAGTGTTGAGATATATTTTACGGTTGCAATACTTTATCTTTAGCGTTAAGAAATTTATATATATTTGAGTATAGCTTGAAAATTATTGGCTTTTAAAAATATGTTTCAAATAAAGGACCTTTATTTTAAATAGACCTACATATTTGCAATGAAAAGTAATTTCATGTCTCAAAGAAATACGGAGCTATGATAAAAAATGAGAATGTATGCATCAGAGCGGAACCTTTAAACTCATTTTGACGAAAAATTGAAGGTAGCCATTTTGACTGAAATATTGATCAATGCTTAGTAATGAAATTTAATTAAACTCGTAATTCCCGATTTTGATTAAATCAATTTTTTCTCATTTCACACTTTTAGAAACCACCCTTAATTTTAGGGTTGGATATCCAATATCAAAAATCCCTTGTGGATACCCTATGAAAACCCTATATACCAAGTTTTAGCTCGATCGGTAAATAAGTTTAGGCTCTAGTCAAAAGTACAAACAGACAGATGGAAATTCAAAAACAACTTTTTTGGATTCTGGGGCAGGGGGTCGTGAAACGTCTAACTTCATCCATCAAAATCTCGAGTTCGATTTTTATGACGATCATTATACTTTCTCTACTACCTGTAAGATAGCAAGAAAGTAAAAAAAGGAAAGATGGCTCAAAGTAAACCTTATCTTATTAATTTCTTCTTAGTCCAACCATCTAGTAACTAAGAAAAAGCTAAGATCTCACCCTCAAACGTTTATGATTAATCCATTGATTCCTAAGTTTTTCCAAGTAATTTTTACATTCACAAAATCACCTCTACCACCCTTACTTATAAAGGAGTAATAAATTAATCTTGTAGGTTTATCTTATTTTAAGAGTTCTATTCTAACAAATACAGGACTACCTAGTGGGGCGTATGGCCCCAATTTGACCTTTGACCTTGGCGCTGAGTGGCTGGATTTTATCACGTGACCATGCTCCCCTCGCTCTATGATTGGCTGTTGGCTTTCCCCTCCCTTTGACCCCCTCGCTCTCTGGTTGGCTGTTGACTTTCCCCCTTCCCCTGAACAGCGCCCCTGACCCCTTTCCAGTGTTCCAAACACGTTGGTTCTTGTTCTTTTATTTTTATGTGTGATCAATAGTTTTTTATATTGTTTATTATGTGTGATCATAGTTTTTTTATGCCTGGGTAGGATTGGGATGGGCGTTGGAGATCATTTTTTATTTATTGGCGTGTGATCCACGGCATCGGACACGGGAACACACAGCACGAATATCTCCCGACGGCAGCGTAGCGTAGAATGAGACAAGCTGGCAGCTGTTTGCCGGCCTTTCACTTCCTGGAACACACACCACGAACCTTTCCCAACGACCGCTTAGCGTAGTGTGAGAAATGGTTCACCTGCCTTGAGACCTCTTTCGCTTCCCCTTACACACCCTTCTTCAAGGCATGTGTCGCAACCATCCTATATGGTAATGGAGATTCCCTGTGTCGCAACCCCCTTGTTGGTAATGGGTTTTTCCTGGTGACTGGCACCAGTTTGGCGGCTCTAAAAGACAAGTCGAGAAAAGAATAGATCACGACCCTGAATGATGTAATCCTCACCCCATACCCCATCTTTGTCGCAACCTCTCCCCAACCCTATGTGGTAATGGTTTTTTCCCAGTGTCACAGCCCGGTGCCAGTTTGGCGGCTCAACAAGACAAGTAGAGACAAGAATAGATCACGACCCTGAATGTTGTCGTAATCCCCCATCTATGTGGTAATGGGTTTTTTTCCTGCAACAAGAGAGCATTGACACAGCTCTGATTATGAGGCCTCGGAATGCTTTGTTAGGGGCCTCTATCCCCCATCGCTAAAGTCTACTAAAATTGGTTGTATAGTATCGTCCGTCGATATGCGTGGATGTAGGTATAAGCCATGGGGATGATTAAGAAAATGTTCGGGAGGGAGAAATACCTACAGTTTACACAGAGGGATTCGATTCACCCCCACCAGAATTAGATGAGCCTGACATTTAGACTGAGTGCACACTGGGATTCTAGCCTTGATATCTTTAGCACAGCTAATGTCTGTTAGAACGGCTGTACTTCCTGCACCCCTACCATTTTGCTGGTCGACGATTTTTCTAGAACAGGTAGAATGTGTACCCGCATTTGCTTCAAACGTCAATCACTCCTGTCACCAGACGTCTAGTGATGCCTTAGACCATGCGACCATCGATGCAATTATACAAAAATTATTATAAAATTTATCGCTACCTAAGTATAAAGTGAAAAAAAATGGGGTGTGGCCTTGTCATGGACACGGCCGTGTGTTGTACGTGAATACGTTTTTGTAACAGCTGTCGATTAAAACTCAAACGAACATCGTAGCTTCTCCGAGTAAAAAGTTATACTAATTGCAAATCTCGATACGCAGCAAAATAACCTTAAAATGGCGGCGCTTCCCCCTCCACCACGCGCGATTCGTCACTGTTATCGCTTATCGCAATGAATTCTTTGATCCTTTAGCTGTCCAGTGGTAAAATTTAATTTTTGATGTAGAGGAAATATTCGAAACTACAACACCAAACTGTATCCCCCGATTTTGTTATCATTAGGTTTTTTGGCTTGCCCCCTTATTGTAGCAAATTTAAAGACGTATTCACGTCAAAAGAAACAACAGTTTTATTCCTCGAGCCACTTATTACAAAAGAAAATATAATTTAATCTTCTCATCTATATTTTGTCAAAATAATATATGCTTCTTACATTAATTCATAGGTAGTATTGAATTGAGTAACTTGAATTTAATGCTCGCAACTATATTTTGACAAAATAATATATAACTCTTACATTAATTCATAGGTAATATTGAATTGAGTAACTTGAATTTAATGTTCGCAACTATATTTTGACGAAATAATATATAAGTACATACATTCATAAGTAATATCAGTTTGAGGAAATATAGAATATATCTGCATTTGTGTGAAGTCCAAGCGATACGGTCGACCTGGATTTAATCCCCTACCTCCCTGCTAATAACCACGAAGTTAAGCTTATCGGTATTTAGAACTGCGTCTTACTACCCGTCAGGGGCACAAGCCGTGGACGATGAGGGAGGAAACTGGCCTCAGTACACACGCATGACAGGGATTCAAACTAAGCTCTTCAGGCAGGCGTGAGATAAGAGCTGATTTTGACCAGGCGAAATGTGTAACAGCATTTGCCAGGGTTTGAAATGTTAAGTAATTAGCGTTTGTTGCCCTTTAAGGGACATGAACCCTTACGTCACAGGGCGAGATGTGTTCCCACATTTGCGCATCATTGACACCTAAACACAAGTGAATCGGTGATTGGAAAAAGGATAACATTCCAGTTTACCTAGTTCTCTTTAAAATGAAATAAACAGTTTCGTGACAAAACTATAAGTTTTATCGAAAAGGTTACCATTAGGCAATTGTAGTCCTGGTCAATCCTAAAATATCAAAGTGGAATTATAATTATTTTATTAATGATTACTTATTAAAATTGTTGGAATGTTAACCTTTTTCCACTCGATGCTTTGACAGAAGGTAAATAAGCAACTAATATCAGTTTTATGACAAAAATATTTAATAGTGATTCAAACATTAATAATAATAAATTTTTAACTCGATATATTAAATTTAAATAATCTGGAAGCAGCTGCGCCCTATGACTGACAAAGTATTGGTATGCTATATGGAGACCCACAGGTTTGGTCAGTAACGGTCTATAGTTCTCTGCGCTCATGTTTTCATAAACGCTTATTTGATAAAGAGCCGATACTTGATTACATTATATGGCGGCGGTTTTCCCCCTAAAGACTATTTTCTTTCGAATAACAAAACGTAAGATTTATACGGTGTTGGAAACATTATTAAAGTATAGTTCTACTTTTTATGTGTGTGTGTTGCATAAACAAATAAAGGACTTATTTTCAGTATTTCACATTTAATTAGTTTAGTGCAGCTTTGAAAGCTTCTTTCTACCGCGTCGCACGTGAAAAGACTGTAAAAAAGAATGGTCAAATGATATTAATATAAGTTTTTCAAATTCACTTTTTAGTAGAAAAAGGTTAACATTGCAGGAATCTTATTCTTTTTCCATTCAACGAAACTTCATGGCCGATTTTAAGCATTAGAGGAGACCAAAATATCTACTTTTTTAATTCATTAGATAGATTATAAAAGGAAACTACAAAATGACCATCTCAGTTTAATTTATCATATTTATGAAATGTTATATTTTTTCCAATCACCAATTCAAGTGGGAGTCGAACCCTCCAACACCGTCTGAATATCTTTGCCCGAATGAGAGAGACATAATAATAAAATTTGTGAAGTGCCGTCATTTGCGCAGAGTTGAAATGTGAAAAAGTCAAAGCTACTATTTATGCTTGCTCCTGTTAGATATCATTGACGGGATTCAAACCCGGGACTTTTGGCGTATCAATATATAGTTTGTACTAGCCTTTGTAGACCTTGCAGGGACTCGAAACCCCTACATCCTCCCGTAACAGGGCGAGATGTGTACCCGCATTTGTGCTGCTGGAAAAATAAACATGACCGACGGTCCTCGGACCCCTCTCTCCCAGCAAGCACCGGAGAAAGGCGTCCGTCCTCTGCGGAAGATTTAGCGCGAATGAAAGATAACGGTATATAGATGCCTATTTACGTGGATCGGGCAATCACCTATGTGGAAACAATAATATCGACCAATAGAAACCGCCACCTTTACATGCGGCACACCGCCGTTGAAGCGACTATAAATAGACCTTGAAATCATTACATTCGGTCATTGTGATTAATATATGCGGCTAGTAAACATCGTAATGAGTTTAGACGCGCTGGAAAATTGGATAAATTCAGGCATGTTTTGAAAGCGTTTTGTATATTTTAATGGTCACTATTTTGCTTATTACGTCTTTGCTGTACGGTGGTATTTGTTCCTTTGATAAACTGTCAAGAAGACGCACTCCCGATGCCCGCAGCGTTGGTAGCGCGGATAGCCCAGAACCTATAGCGCTTTTTAGCGAGGACGGAATTTGCCTGGCGGATGGCGACTGGTCCATGGGTAATTAGCTTCCTGCTATATATTTAGATAATTGGCAGTGTTTTTTTCCCACGATACTAATTAATATGTGTTTATTACATTTCAGACTACTGGGATCCATATAATCTATACACAAGCCTGAGGGACCGATGGAGCCGGCAGAGGGTTTAGCGGCGTGTGTGCGGGCGCCGCCCCTTGAAAGCAACGAAGCGATGGGGTTTGAACCTGCGCCACTTCTAGAAGCGGTCTGTGGTTTGCCAGGCACCGCTTTCTTCACGCGGCCACCGGAAGGTTACGGCCCCCAGGACCATACCGACGCCAGCGGAAATGCGATCCCTGTTGTTTGGGGTGAATTGGACGCGACAGACCAGCTGATATGTAAGTTTGCCATTATATATATTTTAGTACCATCTACAAGTAACAATACTATATAGCCACTAGGTTAAAATAGACAGCTTATTACGCAAGAGTTATCCACGTCCTCTCTTCTCTCAAACCACTGTTGTTTTGCACATTTTGTCAGCTGACCTTTGCGAGAATATTAGCTCTTATTTTAACGGTACAAATATGAAAAGAAAGAGAAAATTATAATGGTTGCTTTAGCTGTGTTTGCAATGTGTTGGATCAAATTCAACCGTCACCTTAGCGCATTCGATAGCATGTCTGTATACTAAACTATTGGTCCAGGGTTCGATTCCCAACACGGCTAAAAATGTCGGCTGATAAATTAACAGATAGCTGGCCGTATTTGTGGATTTCCTAGTCTTTTAAGTTATACGCATTTAATTAATTAAAAAGTGACCCAAGCTTTAGGCTTGAAAACAGTAATGGATTTAAATTAATTTATAATATTCAGTGGAAAAAATTGCTTTATTTAATTCTAAAACAAAATTATTTTGACCAATATAAAACTTCATTCTGACCATTAAAAATTACTTTCTTCTATTTTTACCAATTTGTGTTAAGACATGTGTTCCCCAATACTTTATTTAAAACTAGAGATTTCTTTAATCATTAGCGCTATGTGGTAAACTTACTTACTCATAGAAATAATAGATGGCGTTGAAATACAGTTAAGAGCCGAAAAAATGTTGTGCTCGCTCTGCTGTAATGTAGCCACCAAGGCAGGGAGACGGTTAACGAGCCCAAACTGCAGCGAGGCAGACGGGGCCCACGGTCCTCCCACAACCCGTGGCGGTGGCGACAGCGGGACCATCATCGGCTCCACGATCAGGGATTAATGGCCAGGTAAATCAGATTGAAGGAGCATTGTCCCAAGGTGTTCGTCTTCGAATCGTCGAGGAAAGAATAAAACAATTGAGGCGTTTTTCTTATACTGGTTGAGAAATCAACCGTACATTTTGGTGCAAGCGATCGTGATGCATTTAGCTGGCTTGAAGAACAAATTACTAATTTGCTCAATCGGCTGCAGGACAATGGTGTCAACGCCTATGATCATGTAGGCTTACTTTTGAAAAGCTTTGATACTCCTTGGATTCGATGTTGAGTCCTGTATTCGTCTCTTTATGAGGGCGGATCAGTTAGACGCTCGAGCCATGCTTGATAACGTAACTCGCGTGTTGCAAATTAATAGCTGGTTCTTGAGTACGGCACCAGTGTACGTGAAATTCTGCCATTTTAAGGAGCCTCATGGGAGTTTACGTCATTGTTATAAACTCTCCCCAGCTACCACGTAGTCGAAGAAATCAAGGGAATCATTACGATTCAAAATGGCGACGATAAATTTGCCTTGCCCGTGCAATGGTTGTCACCAAGAATGTGTGTGACTTTAAAAGAAACCAGGATGCATGGACATGAACACCTATAAACAAATAACGGAGGGCCGCAATTTTCAAAAATACAAAGCAGAACATTTACGCCGTAGTGCCCGTGGGAATCTTTTGAAAGGTGGTGGAATCACTGAACTGAAACAATTTCCAACATACCTCTCGGAATACAAAATCACCGTTTTCAGGTAACGTTGGGGGAGACATGTCCTTTATGAGCGGCCTATTCCTCCCGAACATTACTTTAAGGGCTACCTTGATTTGTATTTTCATAACGATAAGCAAAACCATTTTGATGGCATAACATCCTTGACAGCTGCGTTTAAGTGCTCGTACATTTGAACCCTCCTTAACCAAAATAAAACATAGGAGGAGGCCCAAATGACTAAATAAAAAAAGGGCCAGAAAAAGGGGCAATAGGAGTGAATGGTTAAGAGTTCTGAATTTTGAATATCTGAAGACGAACATTCGAATCTCAGAGCGCTCAACTCACACCAGTTGCGGGAATAATATTTAGACGGCCTTCCTCAAAGTAAATCAAAAATATATTAATATAGATATGTTCAAAAGAAAAGATAGGGAAATACACAAAAAACACTGCCTAAGGGTTTCATGACAATTTAAAGAAAGCTTGAAGATATTTTGTTGCTATCTATTCATAAATATATTTAATTGAATATATGAGTATAAAAATATGATTATGAATGAGACAATAAAAAGAGTAGCTAATGAAATCATTCTGATAGAAGTAGAGTTATAACACAACTATATCCATTATGAATTAGACTGCTTGGAGTAAAGAATAATTTTAAAGTTAAATACGGCTTCAAACTCAAAACCATAACATAAGCAAAATTTCATAATAACAATACTATTTCTTTCTGCACTGACCAGTTTGCAAATATACATAACCTCCGTAAAAAGCCAATTACAAAAATTATATCTCTCTCTTAACAATTTATCAAATGAGTCTATAGCTTCCTTCATTATTTCCTACTCCTATACACATCACCCTAAACTATTTGCATAATCATAGTAAGTTAAACAGATCATTCCCAGAATACATATTTACTATTAGCGAAACCTGTGTCATTACCCAATAATTATCTAAGAAAACTTTCCGAGCAAATTATCAATATTAGCCTTTAATTTAAGTTTCTTTCCTTTATTAATTAGATAAAAAGCTATCATCAAACTAACTGACATTTCCAAAATAATTCAAGTATAGATATTTACAAAAATCAAAGCATCGATATCCAAGTATCAACATTTACAAAAACTAAATATCGATATCAAAGTATCAACATTTACAAAAGTCTAAATATAAATATTCCTACAAACATCTAAGTATCGATTTTTGCAAAAAATCTAAGTATCGATTTTTCCACAAAAATCTAAGTATCAATATTTTCTAAAGTTTCTAATTGATCTTTATCAGAAGAATCCAAATATTGATAATCCCCTAAAATTCGATATATTTCATACTTGACAGAACTTAACATCGACATAAGATTTACATGACATATAAATTACCCATTTCAAATATTCCCTAAGTAAGTCTGAAAAGAGAATTTTGAAAAGTTAAAGACAAAGAATATTATATTAAATTAATATTAAGCAAAAATTGAATTTGTTCTTACATTTTATCAACATAAAGCCTAAGCTTCTCATTCCCTCAATTAAGACATGACCAAAAGTGACGACAAGTTGCCCCGTCGCCACTATATATACAAAAAAACTCAGAGAACGTAGGAGAACAGGATATTAGGAGGGGGAAGACCTATGGATCACCAAGGAAGGGATGCGCATGACCAAAACTGCTTCCACTATATTCTTCATGGAACTGGACCTTTTCAGAATAAGGTAGAACAGCATATATTCACAATTACGTTCTTTGGAACACTTTCACTACGCAGCTAGTGGGCGCAGTTTGAACCTTGAGGCGGGCGGCCGGTCTTTATCGCGTCTCGGCTAAGCTCAGTCATGTTTGTTTTTGTTTATCTCCGACTCGTAGTACATCGAAGCTAGGATGGTGAAACCGGGTAGGTTGTATACTTTTCTTGACATGACTGTTCTACTCTTGTAGCTAAAAGCTACACTTTTGCCGCGAGTGCCGTGTGTTGTTCAACACAAAGAACTTCCTCAATTACGAATCCGCGTGCAAAGAGTGCTACGCTAAAGCGGTCTGAAGTGGAGGTTGAACTTTAACCTGTAAAGACTGTGGGCGTTGGTTCACAAACCAGATTGGTTTTGATAACCATAAACGTCCCAGTTTTTGTATATGTCACATATCGTTCTGTGATGTTAAAAAGGTTGTGAGGTACGCGGGGAATTTTTCAGTTTGGAAAAATCAAATTATTCACATAGGTGTTATGAGACTTTTTGTAGAGTATGCGTGACCCATCGTCCTTTTGGCCATTTCTATTATATGAAGCAAGCCCCATCCAAGCCGTCATTGGAAAAGAGCAATTTCATGTTTTAATTCTATGATTTTGAATAGAGACAAGAAACGCTTCTTCAAGGTGCGGTCAACATGTTCTTGCACGAATCTAACCTCTGTGTCGTGTAGACGTGCTGCAAGGCCTGCCTTCATATAGATGTAAATGACCATCATTGCACCGAATGCGGGGGCGATAGGACGCGCATATTCAGGGGTGATACCAAATGGCCCAATTTTTCGGATTTATAGACTAAATTAAAGCCAAAATTTTTAAAGATATCTCCCTCCTAGGGCATAATGCGAAGGGCTATGATGGGAATTTCATTTTAAAATATATGATGGAGGTAAAAAAAATTGACTCCAGAGCTCATAATGAATGGTGGGAAAATCATGTCCATGCGTTACGGCCCGCTCCACTTTATTGACTCACTGAACTTTCTCCCAATGTCGTTGTCCAAGATGCCCAGGACATTTGGTTTGGACGAGTCCTTGGTCGAGGGAAATTTCCACCATTTTTTTCAATAAAAAATAAAACGTGGGTTATAGGGGTCCCTAGCCGTCAAAGGAGGACTACGACATCTGTGAGATGTCAGTTGAGGGAAAGGAGCATTTTGAGAAGTAGTATGATGCGCTGGTTAAGGAAAATTATGTCTTTAATTTTAACCGAGAGTTGGAACTGTATTGCGTGAAAGATGTAGAGATCCTACGGAAGGCCTGGGTAAATTTTAGAGACATGCTTATGGAAAAAGCAAAGGTGGATCCTTTCAGAGAAGCGTGTACGATCACAGGATCAGCCATGTTGATTTACCGCCTAGGGTGACTTATAGACGGCGTTGTTAAAGCTGGAGATACCATCGACGTCTTCCAGTTCCGGAGCATGTTATTGGCACGGGTGCCCTCTCTGTTATCCTGACAGTACCACCCCTACAAAAAAAACAGCCCCCACGAGACCATAGAGACGCGCTATGAAGCGACCATGGCTTGCTTGTAAAAATTTAAGAATGCCGGCTACACGCTCGTAGAGATGTGGGAGTGTACGTTTAATGCGATGGACTTGAAACAATGTGTACTCCAGCACGAGGTGTACAGTCCCAGGAACGCATTCATTGGCGGGCATACAAATGTTATCAAACTCTTCCACGAAGCAGACCTTTCTTGTGGAGAGAAGATCAAGTAATTGAATGTGTGTTCGTTGCATCCTTAAGTTTTCAAGTACAAAAAATATCCCATCGTCCAGCCCAAAATTTACTTGGAACCAAATTGTCCGTCTCTAGATAGTAGAGGTCATAGCCAAAGTTACCGTGACGCCTCCGCGGGATTGATTCATGACCGTATTGCCTACACGGATGCACGACAAGTTAATGTTCATCATCTGCAGGAAATGCGGGGAGGAGAAAAACCAAGGCGCATGTCAGCCCAACGACAAAAAAGATCGCTGGTTGACAGGCGTCTGGGTGATTGACGAGATCCGGAAAACCGTTGAGAAAGGCCACAAAGTTGAAGCAGTACACGAAGTGTGAGAGTACAATCTATCTGTTTACGATCGTCAGACACGTTCTGGCGGATTGTTTCAAGGGTACATTGTACTTTTTTGAAAATCAAACAAGAAGCCAGCGGATGGCCAAATGAGAAGTTAGCTTACACTCAAAATTATGAGGAAAGGAAAGGGGGAAAAACTTCATTTCGGCTCTGTTTGTAAAAACCCTGGTCTCCGCACACTGGCTAAACTCTTTTTAAATTCACTATGGGGAAAGTTTGGGCAAATACCCAATTCACCACATGTGGCCGTTGTCAACGACTATCAAAGCATCCACAAGTACCTGACGGATCCGTATATCACCGTGGACAGCGTCATTGATGTAAATGATGAGGTTAGATTACTCAATTACAAGGATGCGTGTGACGCAGTGCGCCCTAACCCCAACATGATTGTGGCGGTGGCATGCACCGCGACAGTTATGGCTAGGTTGTACTTATACAGCATCGTTGAGAAATTGGGGTACCTTGTTTTGTATCACGATACAGATAGCGTTCTATCCACGGAACGCCCCGGCGCTTGGAGTCCACCGACATGAGACATTTTAGGTGACCTTACTGACGAACTTCAAGATTACGGTCCAGGAAGCTATATTAGCACCTTTGTATCTGGCGGTCCCAAGAATTACGCGTACTGAGTTTTTGTTGGTGGCGATCCTGCCAAAACAAAAACAATATGCAAGGTTCGCGGGATCACCATAAACTACGGCAACCGGAACGACGTTAATTTTGACGTTTTGAAAACATTGATCTCTATAATATAAAGGAATGGACATCTGTGGCTGAAATTTTCGAGCTGTCGTCTGCATACCATTGTGTAAGAGAGAAAGAAACTTTTGGGTATCTCTTTATCTCTTTCACCCATTCGAGGCAATGTGGCATTTTGACATAATTCATTAATTTGATTGAATATATGAGATATATCAATGTGTGAGTGGTTAAATTAAATAAATATGTTAGTTAAAGCTTTGAAGAGCATATAAGAGTTCAAAACTCGTTAGTTTTTTCTTTAAATAAGTTGATGAAACTTAATATTTACAAAGATTTTTTGAAGGAAACCTACTCGTACCAGAATCTTACCCTATAGTTGTGTTTATACCTCAGTTTTAGCTTCTGTGGTGCTGACTGACAGCTCACAGCTGACTTCTGATGGCTTTGAAATCTACCAGACCAAATTATGTATCCCTACGCCGAGCCATATGATCTGCAAAAAACATGTCTTTAGCAGTTGTCACTTCTGACAGTCAAAATTTAGGTATATACCTAAATGTTGACTGTCAGCTGTCAGCCGTGAACTGTCAGCCAGCACCAAAGAAGCCATGGGGCTACTATAGTGAGGATAAAAGACCTTTCAGAAGGAAATTTCTACTTATGTTTTAAATTGCCGTTCATCCTACCAAAATATTATATATATGATAGTATTCTGGTACGAAATAAAGCCTTACAGATTGGGATTATTACTAAAATCAGGGTTTAGTAGATACTGCTTTCTACAAGCCAATAACCTAAATTATTATTTGAACGTAAGACTTCTACACAAAGTGTGTCATTCAAACAAATGTAATACAGTTTTTAGCTATCTTGTTTCATTATAGTTATCAAAATTTCAACATAATATAGTTGTTGAAAGATATGAACAAACTTAAAAAAACAGGTATTATTATAATAATACTTTCCACAAGCCTATAACCTAAGTGATAGTTTGAATGCATGGCAACTATTCAAAGTTTTTCATTCAAACAAATGTAATCAAGTTTTAAGTTACTTTGTTCATTATATTTATCGAACATTCAATATAATATGGTTTCTGAAACCAATATACAAGCTAATAACCAACTTTAAATATAAGTGTAGTCGTGGCAGACTGTAAACAACATTGATGATAACTACATAAAAAAAGAAATATCTAAGATTTTATTCATATTTGTACAGTATTACCTGTAAAACTGGATTGTAAAACTGGAATTGTACATCCTTTAATATAAATGTTTCTTCAGGAAAGTGTGGTATAATACTTCACTATTCTCAAACAATACCACTTTTATTCATCAGAGACATGTTTTCGCATAAGAACATTTAAAGAAACTATTAAATCTGTCCCCCCCCTCAGTGTAGCAGATGATACACTTGAGCGTCACGCTTTTGTCCTTGGAATATGCATGTGTATGGCCATCCAATTATATAATAGAGATCAATGTTTGAAAACGATGGCCACCGAACATGCCGCGGAAAGATACATACAGATACCGCACAAAATTGTAAGAAAAGGTCTTGCGACTGTAAGTACCGTTTCACAGAATAAAGTCTACCGGCCAGTGTCACCAAACGATAAATAACCGATGATTATAATACGTTGCCGTTTGGATATCAGAGTCCTTGTAAACGCGCTCGTGACGACTAAGAGGTGTTCATTTAGACGGGATGAATAATCATATTTTTCCTTTCTCTCTATCTTACAGGTAGAGAAAGTATGGTGATCGTCAAAAAAATCGAACTCGAGATTTTGATGAATTTTGACGTTTCATGACTTCCTGAATCCGAAAAAGTGGTTTTTAAATTTCCGTCTGTCTGTCTGTCTGTCTGTCTGTCTGACTGTCTGTCTGTACCTCCAACTAGAGCCTAAACTATTTTACCGATTGAGCTGAAACTTGATATCTAAGGCTTTCATGGGTTGCCCCGAGGGGTTTTTGGAATTGGATATCTACCCCTAAAATTAAGGGTAGTTTACAGAAGGGAAAAAAGAGAAAAAGTCGATTTTCTCAAAATCGGCTCTAACGATTTTGATTAAATTTCATTTATGAACACTAATAAATATTACAAAAAAAAATGGCTACTCTCAATATTTCAGCAAAATCGCTTTAAGGGTTCCGGTCTGATGTGAAAATTAACATTTTTTATAATAGCTCCGAAACTATTTGAGATATGAATTTACTTAGCATTACAAATATGTATATATATTTATAATACAAATATTTTATTCGAAACATATTTTAATAAAATCAATAATTTTCATTCTATACGCAATTATATATATATTTTTAGCTTTTTGGACATTAAAGCTTAAGTATTGCGATCATAAAAAAAACTAACCTTAAATGTTGATGGATTTCGACGTCTCATGACCCCCCGAAACCTAAAAAATAGTCTTTGCAATGCCGTCTGTCTGTGTGTCTATTAAAACTTAAAATTAAGGGTAGTTTACTGAAGGGCAAAAAGAGAAAAATTTGGTTTTCTCAAAA
The DNA here is from genome assembly GCA_033556935.1 of Timema podura. Lineage (NCBI taxonomy): Eukaryota > Metazoa > Arthropoda > Insecta > Phasmatodea > Timematidae > Timema > Timema podura. Next base: position 47,282,157 of record JAVRXN010000014.1, read on the forward strand.
TCGGCTCTACCGATTTTGATTAAATTTCATTTATAAACATTAATAAATATTCCAAACAAAATGGCTACCCTCAATATTTCGGCAAAATGGCTTTAAGGGCTCTGGTGTGATGCGTCAATTAACATTTTTTAAAATAGCTCCGAAACTATTTAAGATATGAAAATTACTTAGCATTACAAATATGTATATATATTTATAATACAGATATTTTATCCGAAACATATTTTTATAAAATCAATAACTTTCAATCTATTCGCAATTATATGAATTTTTTAACTTTTTGGACATTAAAGTTTAAGTATTGCGACCGTAAAAAAAAAACTAACCTGAAATGTTGATGGATGTCGACGTATCATGAACCCCGAACCCTAAAAAATAGTCTTTGTAATGCCGTCTGTCTGTGTGCCTATAAAAACTTAAAATTAAGGATAGTTTACTGAAGGGCGAAAAGAGAAAAATTTGGTTTTCTCAAAATCAGCTCAAACGATTTTGATTAAAATTCGTATCTAGGCGTTGATTAAGATTATAAATAAACTGGCTATTTTCATTTTTCTATGAAAATGATTTTTAGGGTACATTACAGAAGCGTTAATTTCCGTATCTCCACAACTATTGGAGAAACTAAACAACTTATCATTGCAAAATTGTAGGACTACTAGAAATAAAAAACTTTTATTTGACATATATTTTTATAAAAGCAGCAGTTTCTGATATATTTGCAAATATATTAATACAATTTTGTGAGCTTTAGTTGTAAACATATACTACTTAAGTCTTAACGCAATAATTCTCCAATACCATGGAGTAATTAAATATAAGTATCTAAAAAAGTATGTTATTTTTCCTTAAATCTCTTAGGAGAAATGTTTGCATAGCAATGATCTATCTCCATTTTAGACTCAATAGTCAATATTTACATTTTTTCTTGGTCAAAATGTATAAATGAATAATTAAATATCAATGCGATGACTTGAAGATCTGCAACACCTTATAAAATGTTAAAACTTTAACCAGAATCGTAATTTTAATACGAAGTGTTGACCCTTGTGGAAGACATTAAACTGTTTGAAATGTTCTAAGGTGGACAAAGATGCGCCTCTTTTCTCATTGATTCTATATCATTGTATATTATTTTATGCGTGTTCTTATGTGGAGTGGTGATGATACAATGTACATTATTCCGTTCAGAAATCTTACGAGTTTATAGAAAGAGTGAGAAAGTCTGTGCGGTGCGCCGTACCATTTATTTTCTTTCACTCTAGACAGTTCCACTGACATACCATTTTTCAAAATTTTATTACTTTCTCTCTATCTTACAGGTAGAGAAAGTATGGTGATCGTAAAAAAATTCGAACTCGAGATTTTGATGAATTTTGACGTTTCATGACTTCATGAATCCGAAAAAGTTGTTTTTGAATTTCCGTCTGTCTGTCTGTCTGTTTGTCTGTACCTCCAACTAGAGCCTAAACTATTTTACCGATTGAGCTGAAACTTGATATCTAGGGTTTCCATAGGGTTGCCCCGAGGGATTTTTGGAATTGGATATCTACCCCTAAAATTAAGGGTAGTTTACTGAAGGGAAAAAAGAGAAAAAGGCGATTTTCTCCAAATCGGCTCTAACGATTTTGATTAAATTTCACTTATGAACATTAATAAATATTACAAACAAAATGGCTACTCTCAATGTTTCGGCAAAATGACTTTAAGGGCTCCGGTCTGATGCGTAAATTAACATTTTTTATAATAGTTCCGAAACTATTTGAGATATGAAATTACTTAGCATTGCAAATATGTATATATATTTATAATACAAATATTTTATTCGAAACATATTTTTATAAAATCAATAATTTTCAATCTATACGCAATTATATATATTTTTTTAGCTTTTTGAACATTAAAGCTTAAGTATTGCGATCGTAAAAAAAAACTAACCTGAAATGTTGATGGATTTCAACGTCTCATGACCCCCCGAACCCTAAAAAATAGTCTTTGCAATGCCGTCTGTCTGTGTGTCTATTAAAACTTAAAATTAAGGGTAGTTTACTGAAGGGCAAAAAGAGAAAAAGTCGATTTTCTCAAAATCGGCTCAAACGATTTTGATTAAATTTCATTTAAAAACTTTAATTAATATTCCAAACAAAATGGCTACCCTCAATATTTCGGCAAAATGGCTTTAAGGGCTCCGGTGTGATGCGTCAATTAACATTTTTTTTAAATAGCTCCGAAACTATTTGAGATATGAAATTACTTAGCATTACAAATATGTAAATATATATTTATAATACAGATATTTTATTCGAAACATATTTTTATAAAATCAATAACTTTCAATCTATACGCAATTATATGAATGTTTTAACTTTTTGGACATTAAAGTTTAAGTATTGCGACCTTAAAAAAAAACTAACCTGAATTGTTGATGGATGTCTACGTCTCATGACCCCCCGAACCCTAAAAAATAGTCTTTGCAATGCCGTCTGTCTGTGTGTCTATAAAAACTTAAAATTAAGGGTAGTTTACTGAAGGGCGAAAAGAGAAAAACTTGGTTTTCTCAAAATCTGCTCAAACGATTTTGATTAAAATTCGTATCTAGGCGTTGATTAAGCTTATAAATAAACTGGCTATTTTCATTTTCCTATGAAAATGCTTTTTAGGATACATTACATAAGCGTTAATTTCCGTATCTCCACAACTATTGGAGAAACTAAACAACTTAGCATTGCAAAATTGTAGGACTATTAGAAATAAAAAACTTTTATTTGACATATATTTTTATAAAAGCAGCAGTTTCTGAGATATTTGCAAATATATTAATACAATTTTGTGAGCTTTAGTTGTAAACATATACTACTTAAGTCTTAACGCAATAATTCTCCAATGCCATAGAGTAATTAAATATAAGTATCTAATATAGTATGTTATTTTTCCTTAAATCTCTTAGGAGAAATGTTTGCATAGCAATGATATATCTCCATTTTAGACTCAATAGTCAATATTTACTTTTTTTATTGGTCAAAATGTATAAATGAATAATTAAATATCAATGCGATGACTTGAAGATCTGCAACACCATATAAAATGTTAAAATTTTAACCAGAAATCGAAATTTTAATACGAAGTGTTGACCCTTGTGGAAGACATTAAACTGTTTGAAATGCTCTTAGTTGGACAAAGATGCTCCTCTTTTCTCATTTATTATATATCATTGTATATTATTTTATGCGTGTTCTTATGTGGAGTGGTGATGATACAATGTACATTATTCCGTTCAGAAAACTTACGAGTTTATAGAAAGAGAGAGAAAGTCTGTGCGGTGCGCCGTACCATTTATTTTTTTCATATATTTTTCTGCATGAAAACACGCATATTTTTTATTGATTTAATTTATAAACCCGGGATACTTGTTTATATTTTTTATCCGCCAGTAGAATCCTTCACCTACCTTATTATTTCTAGTCAAATAGTATTAGTTGTTTGCATATATTTTAATTCTACTCAATTCTATTTTTTTGCTTGTAGATATTTTAAATTGAATCCATGTGGTTGTGTACATATATTCAAATAGTCTCTAAACTGGACTTTGTAAATTAGTACCCAGGTCACTATTCTAGCTACGAGCTCAAGAGATTGATTATTGTTTCCATAATATATATATACTATAACTATAATTTTTTGTAAATAAATATTCCAAGTATACTTTTCGTAGTATGAGATATATTTGTAAAATCTTTGATTTGTGTAAACAAATATTCCAAGTATAGTTTTCATGGTGTGAGATATATTTGTAAAAACTTTTATTTGTTAGATGAATAGTCAAAGGATACTTTTTGTGGTGTGAGATATATTTGTAAAAACTTTTATTTGTTAGATGAATAGTCAAAGGATACTTTTTGTGGTGTGAGATATATTTGTAAAAACTTTGATTAGTGTGAATAAATATTCCAAGTATACTTTTCATAGTGTCAGATATATTTGTAAAAACTTTTATTTGTGTAATTAAATATTCCAAATATACTTTTCATGGTGTAAGATATATTTGTAAAAGCATTGATTTGTCTAAATAAATATTCAAAGTATACTTTTCATGGTGTGAGCTATATATGTAAATAAGTTTTCCAAGTATACTTTTCATGGTGTGAGCAACATTTGTAAATCAATATTCCAAGTATACTTTTCGCGACATGAGATATATTTGTAAATAAACATTCCAAGTATACTTTTCGTGGTATGTGATATATTTGTAAATAAATATTCAATGTATACTTTTCACGATAAGAGATATATTTGTAAATAAATATTATAAAAACTATTATGTTTGTGTTTTAATGTCTATACATCCACCCTCCTATCATATAAATACAGGTGTCTGTACTTCCCATCTCTGCTGTACTCAATACTACACCACTACAGGCACGTAAAATATCCGAGCGTTTACTAGCACATATTAATTCCAGGGGCGATATCACTTGGGACGAAAACGGGGAAGTGAGTATTCACAATACGCCTCTCCGTGGATTCAATATTGTGGATTTAGTCAACGATCTCGTCAGAACAAGAAGACAAAGCGAGCCGTCGGGGTGGCGAGAGTTTCTCACGGCGCTTCATAAAATAAATGTCCCGAAAGAATTTATTGTAAATCTGAAACGTTTGACGCCCACAGATAGTGATAATGAAAATGAATATTTAGACATTTATGAACCTGAAATTGTCCTTGTTGAGTCAGTTAATGAAGCTTGTTCAGCACTTGGTATTTCTCCTGTCAAGGTGCAGAAGCTATCAGTTGAAGCCAGACCCTCAGTGATAAAGAATAAAGTTACAAAAATTGCTAAATCTGTATCAGAAAAGTTAAACAAGTCTTTTGAGTTGAACATTTTGACCGATGACCGTTTTTCCAATAAAACACATTTTAATCCAGATAATGAGTATGAGCAATTAATTAACAAGCTTAAAGATAAAATGAAAATTGCTTCTTCTACTCAAGAAAAAATTAACATTTTGAGTTTAGTTCCTAGCAGATGGAGTATTGCTAGAGTTCAGAGCGAGTTTAATGTCAGCCAATACCTAGTCCGCCAGTCAAGAAGTTTGGTAAAAAAGAATGGGATTTGGCCGCAAATTGGGAAGAATCTGGCTAAAAATAAACTTGATGAAACTTCAATGAAAACTATACAAGATTTCTATGAAAATGATGAGTATAGTAGAATGATGCCAGGAAAAAAGAATTGTGTGTCTGTTAGAGTACCTGATGGAATGGAGGTTTACGTTCAAAAACAATTAATTTTTTGTAATCTTAAGGATCTTTACACATGTTTTAAAAAAGTACCCAAACATGAAAAAAGGGTTTTCCAAGTTTTCAGAACTGAGACCCAAATTCTGCGTGTTAACTGGTGCATCAGGCACGCATTCATTCTGTATGTGTATCATACATCAGAAAGTAAAATTGATGCTTGGAGCAATGAAAGTAGGAATGGACTACAAACATCTCCTTACCTATATGGTCTGCAATATTGATAATGAGTTGTGCATGTTGTCAAAGTGTAATGATTGTCCAGGAAGTTATGGACTGCACGCAGTACTGGAAGAAGGGTGGGAAGATTTTGAAAAAGTTGAAACAGAACTTAAATTCAAACAATGGGTTTCAACAGACCGTTGTGAGCTGTCTACTTGTGTTCTTCCATTTGATGAGTACTTGGATAGGCTAGTGGAAAGGTTTGAGCAACTTAAGGTCCATCATTTTATTGCGAAGAAACAACCAGAATTCCTCAACACAAAGAAGACAAATCTGCAAGAGGAAGAATGCATACTAATGGGAGACTCTTCTGGAAAAATTTTCTTTCGTAGTACAAGACGAGGTACAATCCTACCATTGGTCGATTAACCAGGCAACGTTATACCCCTTTTTGTTGTACTTCAAAGAAAATGGAGAGTTAAGAAACCGTTGTTTTTGTGTAATCAGTGATTCATTGGAACACAAAACCACAGCTTTCTAAACCTTTCAAAAAAATACTCATGGACAGTATAAAATCATCCCTTCCTCAAGTGAAAAAGTGCTCTACTTTTCTGATGGGTCAGCTGCCCAATATAAGAACAAAAAAAATCATAAATTTGTGTCACCATGAAAAAGATTTTGAAGCTCAAGCCGAGTGGCATTTTTTTGCCACATGCCATGGCAAGGGACCATGTGATGGAATAGGTGGGACATTTAAAAGGATTGTAAAAAAGACAAGTCTTCAGAGGACAGTAAATAGTCACATCATCACACCAACAGATATGTACAAATATTAGGTGGACAATATAAAAAAATAGAGTTTTTCTTTAGTTCAAGACAAGATATTGAAGAGGTTGGACTGCAACTTCAGACAAGGTACCAACTTGCCATTCCCGTACCACAGACTAGATCATATCATAGTTTTATTCCTGTTAGCCAAAGTGTTCTTCACGTCCGCATTACATCCCTGTCGGAAGAATTCAGAATTGTTGCAGTCAGTAAGGAAGTTCAGGTTCAACAACAGACTGACCTACTGCCAAAGCTTAGGGATTACATCTGTTGTTTGTATGATGAGGATTGGTGGTTGGGAGAGGTTCTTGAAATAAAAGTTCATGATACTGAAGAAGAATATCGAATACAATTTTTCCATCCTCATGGTCCTGGCACATCTTTCAAAATATCAACCAGTGACTACAACACATGGGTCCAAAAAAATAATATTCTGTGTATTCTCACACCCTGTGAGTTGTTCTTGGCAGCTACTGGAAGAGGTCATAATATCACACCATAGATGAATGAGCACCTGTCGACTCTTCTTAATGAAAAAAAGACGGTAAAGCGATAAACTTAAAACACTAAGTGTGCCTTAAAAGATAATCTTTGTTTTTAGTTTGAATTATGTTTTTGTAATTCAGTAATTCTGTCAAATTTAAATTTTGTCAAAAAATTATAGGCCTACTGTAATTTTCAGCAAATATATGTCTATGCCTGCTTATCCCAGTTTTCAATGGTGATTGAGCTTTGTTTTATTGTTACTTCAAAGGATTGTGGCATCTGAACCCCTTTAAGTAACAAGATGAAATATTTTTTGTTTTAAAGTACTCTATGGGGGCTTTCTATCCTGGCAATTTTAAATTTTTGACACATGTCCTACATTACTTTTTTGGGCTCCGTAAAAGCTATTTTTTGAAAATTTTCCAAATTCTGCAATTTTTTTAGGTTGAAGGACTATCAGTGACAGTTCAATTTTTTTTGCACATACTACTCATACATAAGTGTAACAGGAAAAAATATTGGCCTGTTACTATAAATCCTTCATTATATTTTTCAAGCCCAAATTCCGAATAAATCCATTTAAAAAATGAAAATTTAGGCCTAAATAACTATGCTTAGCTTTAACTCAAATCTAATTTCGTCTAAACTAAAAAAGTTCATTCCTTAAGCTTTCAAATGAGCCCTAGCTGTCATCCCTGATAGTTCAAATAAACTTAATGCAGATTTTAGAAAATAACCCTAAAATGACACTTTTTGCCTGTTTGTGATGTAAAAAATAGCCTATATTTCAAGGAGTAATTTTTTTTAAATATAACAAAAATTGTTTTGAAGTCTAAAAAATTAGTGAAAATCTCCTACCCTAATTTCATCAAAATCAAAAATGGTGTGAAATTTTTTTTTATTAAAATATGTTAATTTAGCACGGAATGACCCAACAGCCAATCAGAGAGTGAGGGGGTCAGAGGGAGGGGAAAGTCAAAAGCCAATCAGAGAGCGAGTGGAGTGGCGTGGTCAAGTGACCAAATCCAGGCAATCAGTGTCAGGGTCAAAGGTCAAATTGGGGCCATAAGCCCCAATAGGTAGTCAGAGGTCAAATAACACATAGCAGGTGTGTTTAACATCACAGTGTACTAGGAATAAATTTAGAAAACCCATACATTACACACATTTCTTCATATATAAATTATCAATTCCTTTTTTTGTTCATTATTTTTCTTCACACTTTGTTAAACATGCATTACTCAACAAAGTTGCTGTCTATAATTGCTAATTGAAACTCTTTGTCAATGAACAAGCTATCCTTGCAGATAGTAACTTCTGACGTTCAGAGTGGGCACGGTTAAAATAAGAGAGGTCATCGATCTGACAATGTCAATCATTGCTATTAAAAGTATAATATATTTTAATTAAACTAAAAAAAAGAGATATATTTAAGTGTTATTTATTCTTATTGCTCCGATAGCTTAGCTCACTTGGTAGCGTGTCTGCCCAATGGTTCTGATTTCAATTCCCTGCATGCTAACCATTTAACCATAGTTGAATATGGGTTTCCACTTTCACAGTGCTGAACCAGTGGCCTCCGGACTAGGAGTTGTGTATGTTTTATATATCTTTAGTTTATTGTAATATTCATACACTTATAATTTCAGTCAGTTCAGAGTGCACTCTAATCACCTTTAATAAAAAAATAGCTATTAACATCTTATAAATTGTAATTTTATCATAATTATACATCTTAAACTTAGCTCATATAAAATATTTATTTATGTTACTTTATGAATATTGGTAATATAGGATATATGTAAGTAGTAATATTTAACAGTAATACTTACCAACAAATAGGAAAGCGGCAGAAATACTTTTCCTCCAATCTTGTGACCTGCAAGCATTCTGTCTTGCTCTTGGTTTAAACAAATTGTAAAATGGTGATTCACAGCTGAACTAAACCCTTCCTGCAAACAAAATTGCAGGGTACAAAAATAACATTTTATCGTAAAAGGGAATATGACCTTTAACAATAATTCAGAGTTAAAAAGGTTTAGTTTATTGTCATGATGTATCAGGTTTGTTAAACGCAATGGGTGTGACAAGTCACGATTCAAATGAGTGGGGTCTGTTTTGGATAATTCTAGAAGAAGTCTCAAGAGTGTATTGCTCCACACTGGGAATTTTAATGGATCAATTAACATTGGTCATTCAATCCAGGAAACATGAATATACTGAACAAATTTAAAGTTACTCAAATATGGTGACCATCTATGTAGACATTAAAATGGTTAACCTTTTAGTTGGCCAACAAGGAGGGTACACTCAATATTTTTGTTTCTTTGGTCTTTGGGATAGTTGTGCCAGGGACAAACATTGGATTAAGAAAAACTGAACAGTAAGAACATCTTTAAAAGTTGGAGGGTAGAATGTCATAAACTAGCCTTTAGTAGATAGAGAAAAATTCATATTTCCTACTCTCCACATCAAACTTGGCTTAAGATGTAGAAGATAACTGCTTTAAGGACATTTGTGAAACATTACCCCGAATTAGTTACGAAAAAAATAAGAGCAGGTGTTTTTAATGGGCCTGAAATTAGAACTCTGAAGAAAGATCCACATTTCCCTAGCTCTATGAACGAGAAAGATACATGGAATTAATTTTTTACTGCTGTTAATAATTTCCTGGGGAGCAAGAAAGTAGAAAATTACAAAGATATTTTCGAAACATTGCTAAAACATTTTCACCAGCTCATTTTCTCAACAGCCAGCTTGATCGATTTCCTAAGAATCTAGGTGATTTGAGTGATGATTGAGGTTAAAGGATTCATCAAGATTTAAAAATAATGGAAGAGCGACACCAAGGAGGATGGGAAGAAACTCATATGATGGCCGATTACTGTTGAAGTCTTTAAAGGGACTGTTGGAGTATGGCATACTCAAGGAACTCTTCCAAAATAAAATTTCTTCCATGAAAAGGTGAGTAATTTACTATTTGAAGTTTATGCTACTATATTTGTCTGCTAGTCGATTCTATTTTAAAATATATTATAATACTATTGTTAATACATTTGTTTAGCTCATAAACCATTAGTCCGAAATACACTATATTTGCCCATTTTTTGATATTAAAAGTTCTTTAGAGAAAAAACTTTATGTGATAGGCAGAAACCCATATCATTTTTAGTTTCAGCTCATAAAAATACGTTAAAAGAAAGTCTCAGATTTAAGTCAACAAAATCTTGTTGGCCAGTGTTATATATTATAATGTATCATCTAAAAATCTATAAATTTATGTTTGATCTTGACCTATAAAAGTTGTGATGGTGTTTTATGGACCTTGTTAAGTTTCTTGCTTTAGATTAATGGAAGTAACAACTAAAAGCCGTTTAACCTTAAGCTATAAAATAATATATTCAAATATAAAATTAAACATTATAATATATATTATTTCATATCTTATATGCTATGTATAAGTAAACTCCGATAAGAAATACAACAAAAACTATTATTAATTCAACTCTACTTTGCATCATTATATCTGAAAGTAAGTGAATGCTGATGAAGATAACACACAAGGTTTAATTGGATAGTATCGCCTTAAATGCTCGTAGATTGTAATTAAATAATCTCATTTCTAAATTTGTATTATTCAAAAGTGTTGATAATATAATTAAACCAGTATTAATTGGGGATGTTCAAACACAATGTTTTGTTTAAAGGGTTAAAAGGTGATCAATTCATTGTCAAAATCAGATCACTATTGTTCGAGTTTAAATCGCCAGGTAGCAGGTTGAGTATAAGCAAGCCCATTTCTTGACATCCAAGCTATATTGCAATTTACTTCGTCTCTTATGAATAAGCACAGGTGGATACAAACCAGTGGAGTATCCATATCTAGCAGGTTTTCCCAATTGTACTCGTGGTTCCATGTCACGAGAGATGAGAGCGAGGCTGTACCTCGAGATACTGGATACTGCACTGGAGGGTACAGGTTTGATACTTTGGGCAACAAACCTGCCACATACAACCTAAAATAAATTACAAACAAACATTAAAGCTGTATTCCATTATAATATTACAAAACATTACTATTTGCGTGTATTTGAAAAGTTCTGAAAAATATGAATCCAATTTAACCTATGTTTAGAAGTTAATACCTTATTATAAACAACAATCAGAACTCACTTTCCAAAAGCGACCAACAGGAACTGGTCGCTGTTTGGATGTCCTCGTAATGCCAGAGGAATGTGAATACTCTCAGAGCCAAATGATCTTCTCATAATAGCTTGTAGCAGCCCATGAGGGGCTATTTCAATAACAATAGCATTATTTGGAATACATTTGGTTGATTCTTCAAATAACACTGGACTAAGCAGATTATTTGTGTGGTACTCGGCCGAAGAATATTTAGCTAATGGAGTTTCCCATTCACTTTCTGGTACAGACGAGCTGACCCATTTGGAAGATCGTAGCTTTGGTTCTGTAATCAGCTGAAAAATATATTTAGTTTAACAACAAGGATTAAATAATTTATATGAGGGAAAAATTTTCATTATTGTAGTACGGAATACATAATAAGAACTAGTTATATGTGTCACTCCCAAATAATTAAGAACACGTGCAGTAAAACTCTAGTAGCATAGCATTTTAATCACTCCACACATCACTGGTTTAGTAATGAATAATGTAATTTAGCCATTTGTTTGTAAATTTGTACTAAAATATTTAATACTTTTTATTTTAAAGAAATAATTCAGTGAAAATTTTACAAATGAATACAAAAACATTCCATTATTCATACTAGTTACTAATATATATTTCAGAATTTGGTTTACATAAGGTCAGACAATAATTAATTGAAATACTTGATGACACTGAGATAGTTATTATGTGCCTTAGGGACCAAATTATCATTTAATAGTCATTCTATAATGTGTACATTTATTGATGAACTAATAAAAAGCAGATTTTCATGGTTAGAAGCTCTAGGCTAACTTTAGGATAGTTGGTTTCCTATTTCCATACTGTATCTTTAAACAAGCTATTTGTATGGAAATTCAGGTTTAGTTAAGGTTTTTCCAGGTTGTTTTCTCTCTATTTTACTGATGAAGTGCACAATTGCATGGTGTCAGAAGAAAACATGTCAATTCAGTATGTTATAAGGGCATTACTACCACTGGCAACTCTAGAGTTTCGCATGTATACATGACTTAAGCTTTATTACGGTAGTGTACGTCAAGCAGCCTTGCTGTGTCGGCACAGAGGCACAGACGTAAGCTGATACTCCGCGGGTCAACTGTTTGAACTTAGGGTTTGATAATTTCGTTGGCTGGTCAGTGATGAAGCATCTGAGTAGCAAGGGCTGGGATGTTTTGATAAGCTTGCAAAGAGAGCAATACATTCAGTAGAGTTCTTTTCGATTACATTATCTGACAGGATATCCGTCAATTACGTCCGTAGTTGGTCCATCATTATGAAAAATTCAAGTTTTTATGATTGCAATCGTTTGTTCTGGATTGTTCCGCAAAAATTTTCGTTTGTCCATTTTGATAAATCCACAAATGATGTGTTGTTATTGGGATATGGGGGGGCAACTTCACGATAGACCCCCCCCCCTCCATACACTTTGGAAAATTGACATTTACATGGTTGCGATAGAGTTTGTTCCGGATTGTTCCGCAAAAGTTTTGTTTGCTGTTTATTTGTTCTTGCACAAGTGGTACGTGAATTTGAAGCTTTATTTACTCATGAGGGGCCCACTTCATGGAACCCCCCCTCCCTAAAAAAAACTTTTAAAATTTATGGTGTTTTGATTGCACTCGTTTGTTCCTCGCTTGTTCCGGATTGTTAGACACAAATTTTTGTTTGTTCCGTTTTAAAAAGCCCACAAATAGTATGTTTACATTGGGGGGAAGAGGGACCAACTTCACGGTAGCCCATTCCAGTTTGAATAATATCCAGGCACTTATGTTGAATTAGTATATTTTTAAATGATATCGATATTTTATAATGCATAGATGCTCAAACCTATTCTTTTTAATCAAACAGTTGTAGGGATGATAAGATAATGTTGAAAATTAACTATGTATCCTAATTGTTTGTCATGTTTGTAAAATCCACATAACCGATTAGACGCTGAAATTAAACGGTGAAAAGTTGCGTTGGGATGGGAATTTTTTTAAAGTAAATTTTTGTAAATCAATATTATATTTACGAGAATGCATGAGTTTAGCTGTTAAAATACTTCATTGCATAGCTATTTTTAGTTTCCATTTGTAAAGAACGTTTTTGATTTAGTCATGTGCATTCATTTCGAATTTTTGTTTAAATTCTTAGTTTTTTTTTTGGCAAATTTGTAGCAATTTTTTTAGAATTTCAGGCTATTCTATAGATATTTTTAATCACTTTTTTGAAAATTTATTCTGGTTCCGCTTAGTAAACTTTGATTTGAAAAAAATATTTTTATCATCCAGGAATTTCTTAGTCTTCTTCGTGTCAGAGTTGGAATAATTGACATTTTCTTCCAATCATGTCTCTTTGCGGTCAAAGATACTATTTACTACATCTTAACAGTAATAGTAGCAAACAAAAGGAAGGTGCGATGTCAATACATTAGGGTAACCTAGTTATGAGCTCTCTTGAGGGGGTAGGGGAAAAGGGAGGTAAGATCTCGTGTATCTTTTGGTAGTTTCACAACTGCACAAATAGACGAAACCGAAATTTTGGAGCTTAGGAGGAAGTGAGGCCCATAAAAATACTTTTCTTTACTATGAGTTTGATGGCATGCAATAAGTTGTAAACCAAGATCTCCCTAGTTTTTGTATTTCTGACTTGCTTCGCCTTTTTATTGCTTTTTGTGCATAATGAGTGAATCAAAGGCAATAATTTTCATACTTTGACACAGAGGGTGGGATAATTCTTTACTTGGCGCCCTGTGTGAGCATACAGGTCGTAAACACAAAAGGCCATCATCACTAGTTTATTTAGCGTTTGTAAGAGATTTAAGAACTAACAAACTAAAATATAATGCACAATAATCTGGAACAAACTAATAATGTAATAAAACCAAAAATACAAATTTTGTTATATTTTATCTAGTTGAGGTAAGGAAATGGAGCTTAGTATAGTGATAAAAATATATTAATTTTAAAACTATCAACATGAAATAAACACTTTTTTTTAAATAAATTCAGAACAAAATAAAGATAAACATGTTAAGGAACTCAAACAAACTAACAACAAACTTTAATAAAAAATGTTCAAGTTTTGAAAGAATGTGAGAGAGCTACTACTAGAAAAATTTATCAAGGCCTTACAAAAGTTATAAATGGAAATCTTCGCAAAAAGAAATCTAAAATGAACCAAGAACGAATTATTGATTGCAAAGATAAAATATCGATTTTTAAAAGTTGTATGTGTTCATGTGGCGAATATGGTTGCCATAAAGGTGTCAATACACGCTCCTAGTGTAAATAAATCTTGTGTTTTCCTGCCAAAACGAAATGTGCGTTTATTTTAAGGAACCATCCGGAACAAACTAAAAACAAACGATTGCAATCATAAAAATATGGATTTTTAAAGGTTGGGGGAAGGGGTCAACTTCATGAACGTGCAATACAAACATACAATTTATGGGCGTATAAAAACATATCAACTATTTTTTTCGGAACAAACGAAGAACAACTTATTGCAATCATAAAAATTTTTTTTTTAATGTTATTAGGGGAAATGGACGGTGAGGCAGTTTCATGAAGGTCCAAAGTAAACATAAAATTTGTGAGCGTATCAAAACGGAAAAACTGATTTTTTGCAGAACAATCCGGAACTAACGAAGAAAAAACTATTGTAATCATAAAAAAGTTTTTAAAAGGGGAGAAGGGCGAATTTATGGATGTCAAATATTAAAGTATGATAATTAATTTTGTGTACGTATCAAGACGGTTTTTTTTTTTTTAACAATCTGAAACAAACGATCGCAAACATAAAAACTTCAATTTTAAAAAGTGGGAGGGAAATATCGTAAGTTGGCACTACCAATGTAAACATATCATTTGTGAGATTATCAAAACGGAACAAACTTAATGTTTGTGGGACAACCCGAAACAAACGAATGCAATCGTAAATACATGGATTTTTTAAAGTGGAGGGGCTATCGTGAAGTTGGCCCCGCACGAGTAAATAAAGTGTCACAAGTTCATGTCCCATTTGTGCAAGAACAAATGCGGAACAAATGAGCCTTTTTGCGGTACAACCCGGAACAAATGATTGCAACCATAAAAATGTAAATTTTCCAAAATTGGGGGAGGGGGGCTGCCGTGAAGTTGGTCCCACCAATGTAAACATATCATTTGTGGGCCTATAAAAACAAAACAAACGAAAATTTTGCTGAACAATCCGGAACAAGCGAAGAACAAACGATTGCAATAAAAAAAACTTTAATTGTTAAATTGGGGGGAGAGGGGGACAAACCGCAGACGTATTTTTTTTCACAGTTGGACCTACCCATGGTATAAATGGTGGGATTATTTACATTTGGTTAAGAAAATATTAAATATCTATCCATTCCTGTTATATTATTTTTGACAGAGGTATCGTTCTCATCAATAATCTAGGTATGTCATTATCACTTTCCTATACAACTCAAAATTCTTCATTTTCTATTGAATTAATCTCACAACTATCACCTTCCTCAGAACTTTGGAATTCTGAATCGGTACATTCAACATCAGAATACTTATAGCTAATAATGTTATCAATTGGGGAGGGAGGGAGTTCTTCCACACCGGACATGTACTCCGTATCACATGTCTTCTCTGTAATAGAAAATAAATGGTACGGCAGACCGCACAGACTTTCTCTCTCTTTCTATAAACTCGTAAAATTTCTGAACGGAATAATGTACATTGTATCATCACCACTCCACATAAGAACACGCATAAAACAATATACAATGAATATAATCAATGAGAAAAGAGGCGCATCATTGTCCACCTAAGAACATTTCAAACAGTTTAATGTCTTCCACAAGGGTCAACACTTGGTATTAAAATTTCGATTTCTGGTTAAAATTTTAACATTTTATATGGTGTTGCAGATCTTCAAGTCATCGCATTGATATTTAATTATTCATTTATACATTTTGACCAATAAAAAATGTAAATATTGACTATTGAGTCTAAAATGGAGATAGATCATTGCTATGCAAACATTTCTCCTAAGAGATTTAAGGAAAAATAACATACTATTTTAGATACTTATATTTAATTACTCTATGGCATTGGAGAATTATTGCGTTAAGACTTAGTGTATGTTTACAACTAAAGCTCACAAAATTGTATTAATATATTTGCAAATATCTCATAAACTGCTGCTTTTATAAAAATATATGTCAAATAAAAGTTTTTTATTTCTAATAGTCCTACAATTTTGCCATGATAAGTTGTTTAGTTTCTCCAATAGTTGTGGAGATACGGAAATTAACGCTTCTGTAAAGTACCCTAAAAATCATTTTCATAGGAAAATGAAAATAGCCAGTTTATTTATAATCTTAATCAACGCCTAGATACGAATTTTAATCAAAATCGTTTGAGCAGATTTTGAGAAAACCAAATTTTTCTCTTTTCGCCCTTCAGTAAACTACCCTTAATTTTAAGTTTTTATAGACACACAGACAGGCGGCATTGCAAAGACTATTATTTAGGGTTCGGGGGGTCATGAGACGTCGACATCCATCAACATTTCAGGTTAGTTTTTTTTTTACGGTCGCAATACTTAAACTTTAATGTACAAAAGTTAAAAATTCATATAATTGCGTATAGATTGAAAGTTATTGATTTTATAAAAATATGTTTCGGATAAAATATCTGTATTATAAATATATATATACATATTTGTAATGCTAAGTAATTTCATATCTCAAATAGTTTCGGAGCTATTTAAAAAATGATAATTGACGCATCAGACCGGAGCCCTTAAAGCCATTTTGCCGAAATATTGAGGGTAGCCATTTTGTTTGGAATATTAATTAATGTTTATAAATGAAATTTAATCAAAATCGTTTGAGCCGATTTTGAGAAAATCGACTTTTTCTCTTTTTGCCCTTCAGTAAACTACCCTTAATTTTAACTTTTAATAGACACACAGACAGACGGCATTGCAAAGACTATTTTTTAGGGTTCGAGGGGTCATGAGACGTCGACATCCATCAACATTTCAGGTTAGTTTTTTTTTTACGGTCGCAATACTTAAACTTTAATGTCCAAAAAGTTAAAAAAAATTCATATAATTGCGTATATATTGAAAGTTATTGATTTTATAAAAATATGTTTCGGATAAAATATCTGTATTATAAATATATATACATATTTGTAATGCTAAGTAATTTCATATCTCAAATAATTTCGGAGCTATTTAAAAAAATGTTAATTTACGCATCAGACCGGAGCCCTTAAAGCCATTTTGCCGAAATATTGAGGGTAGCCATTTTGTTTGGAATATTTATTTATGTTTATAAATGAAATTTAATCAAAATCGTTGGAGCCTATTTTGAGAAAATCGACTTTTTCTCTTTTTGCCATTCAGTAAACTACCCTTAATTTTAAGTTTTAATAGACACACAGACAGACGGCATTGCAAAGACTATTTTTAAGGGTTCGGGGGGTCATGAGACGTCGAAATCCATCAACATTTCAGGTTAGTTTTTCTTACGGTCGCAATACTTAAGCTTTAATGCCCAAAAAGTTAAAAATATATATAAATTGCGTATATATTGAAAGTTATTGATTTTATAAAAATATGTTTCGAATAAAATATTTGTATTTATATATATATACATATTTGTAATGCTAAGTAATTTCATATCTCAAATAGTTTCGGAGCTATTATAAAAAATGTTAATTTACGCATCAGACCGGAGCCCTTAAAACGATTTTGCCGAAATATTGAGAGTAGCCATTTTGTTTGGAATATTTATTAATGTTCATAAATGAAATTTAATCAAAATCATTAGAGCCAATTTTGAGAAAATCGACTTTTTCTCTTTTTGCCCTTCAGTAAACTACCCTTAATTTTAAGTTTTAATAGACACACAGACAGACGGCATTGCAAAGACTATTTTTAAGGGATCGGGGGGTCATGAGACGTCGACATCCATCAACATTTCAGGTTAGTTTTTCTTATGGTCGCAATACTTAAGCTTTAATGCCCAAAAAGTTAAAAATATATATATAATTGCGTATATATTGAAAGTTATTGATTTTATAAAAATATGTTTCGAATAAAATATTTGTATTATAAATATATATACATATTTGTAATGCTAAGTAATTTCATATCTCAAATAGTTTCGGAGCTATTATAAAAAATGTTAATTTACGCATCAGACCGGAGCCCTTAAAGCGATTTTGCCGAAATATTGAGAGTAGCCATTTTGTTTGGAATATTTATTTATGTTCATAAATGAAATTTAATCAAAATCGTTAGAGCCGATTTTGAGAAAATCGACTTTTTCTCTTTTTGCCCTTTTGTAAACTACCCTTAATTTTAGGGGTAGATATCCAATTCCAAAAACCCCTCGGGGCAACCCTATGAAAACCCTAGATATCAAGTTTCAGCTCAATCGGTAAAATAGTTTAGGCTCTAGTTGGAGGTACAGACAGACAGACAGACAGACAGACAGACGGAAATTCAAAAACCACTTTTTCGGATTCAGGAAGTCATGAAACGTCAAAATTCATCAATATCTCGAGTTCGATTTTTTTGACGATCACAATACTTTCTCTACCTGTAAGATAGAGAGAAAGTAAAAATATTAGGGCCTAAATTATCATCTCAATATGTATATTATTTATTCTAATAAAGAACAGGCAACTTATGATTTTGCAATAGAGATAAAGCGTATTATAAAGATAAATATGTTTTATACATCTATATAAGTTGTAATTATATATATATATGTATATATATATGAGAGAGAGATAAAATTGAACAAAACTGATGATTACGTTGTTCATTTGTGCAAGTCATGTGATATATAATAATATATTATTTCAAAGTGTGCATATATTATATAAAGCTAAACTTCGATAAGGACTTGAATCAGTTGGTGAATCAGGCCAAAAATATGTATTCAAAAAATTACTAGAAACTTGCAGCAATAAACTCGAGTTTACAAAATAAAAGGTAGGTTTATTAATAATTTACCTATACAAATAATAAAAATATATAATCTTTACATATTTTTAGGTGGCTTGCCACATGAGTTCTCTTTCTATAGTTTCCCCATCCACTCTCCACGTAAATAGGGTGCATTTATTAGAAAAATTTGTTTCCTTCTCCTTGCACCCTAGAATAACTCAAACCTCCAAACCTAATCACTAAATAATTCAAAGTGCCTAAAAACATAGGAGAGCGATCATATATAAGTTTATAAGCTACATCTTATTTGGATAGTAATGCTTTAGTTATTTTGATTAAATTAATTCAAATAAAAATCGTTCTTTCTCTTTCACACACATATTTCTTTATGACTCATATGTAATAAATGACACTCCTTTGTGAATGAAATAATTATTTCATTACATTATTTATTTGCAAAAAAAAAATTGTAGAAAGACTGTCGTTACAATAGTAAATAGCGGTTTTTAATTTGAAGTAAATCCATAGAGCTTACACACTTGCAAATGCAAATATTATTTACTACTATAATATCATACTTGGGCCTAAAATTAGTCTCTTAGTGAGTTCGAAATATATAAATAATCAACACTATACCTTCCTATATTGTTTAGGTACCCAACAGGATATCTAACTGATTGGGACATCATTATAGACTACTTCTAACTTGACCTAATTATACCCTTATAGGTGGGATTAACAGAGAAATTCTAAATATTCAAATAGAATAGTTTCCAAAATGTAAGCCATATAAAATGCTGAAAAAATTGCCAGCTTAAACGTAGATTCTTGCATTAACATCATTTTTAAGGCGATAAAAAAAAAATGGTACGGAGCACCGCACAGACTTTCTCTCTCTTTCTATAAACTCAAAAGATTTCTGAACGGAATAATGTACATTGTATAATCACCACTCCACATAAGAACACGCATAAAATAATATACAATGATATAGAATCAATGAGAAAAGAGGCGCATCTTTGTCCACCTAAGAGCATTTCAAACAGTTTAATGTCTTCCACAAGGGTCAACACTTCGTATTAAAATTTCGATTTCTGGTTAAAATTTTAACATTTTATAAGGTGTTGCAGATCTTCAAGTCATCGCATTGATATTTAATTATTCATTTATACATTTTGACCAATAAAAAATGTAAATATTGACTATTGAGTCTAAAATGGAGATAGATCATTGCTATGCAAACATTTCTCCTAAGAGATTTAAGGAAAAATAACATACTTTTTTAGATACTTATATTTAATTACTCTATGGCATTGGAGAATTATTGCGTTAAGACTTAAGTAGTATATGTTTACAACTAAATCTCACAAAATTTTATTAATATATTTGCAAATATCTCAGAAACTGCTGCTTTTATAAAAATATATGTCAAATAAATTTTTTTTATTTCTGATAGTCCTACAATTTTGCAATGATAAGTTGTTTAGTTTCTCCAATAGTTGTGGAGATAAGGAAATTAACGCTTCTGTAAAGTACCCTAAAAATCATTTTCATAGGAAAATGAAAATAGCCAGTTTATTTATAATCTTAATCAACGCCTAGATACGAATTTTAATCAAAATCGTTTGAGTAGATTTTGAGAAAACCAAATTTTTCTCTTTTCGCCCTTCAGTAAACTACACTTAATTTTAAGTTTTTATAGACACACAGACAGACGGCATTGCAAAGACTATTTTTTAGGGTTCGGGGGGTCATGAGACGTCGACATCCATCAACATTTCAGGTTAGTTTTTTTTACGGTCGCAATACTTAAACTTTAATGTCCAAAAAGTTAAAAAAATTCATGTATAATTGCGTATAGATTGAAAGTTATTGATTTTATAAAAATATGTTTCGGATAAAATATCTGTATTATAAATATATATACATATTTGTAATGCTAAGTAATTTCATATCTCAAATAGTTTCGGAGCTATTTAAAAAAATGTTAATTGACGCATCAGACCGGAGCCCTTAAAGCCATTTTGCCGAAATATTGAGGGTAGCCATTTTGTTTGGAATATTTATTAATGTTTATAAATGAAATTTAATCAAAATCGTTGGAGCTGATTTTGAGAAAATCGACTTTTTCTCTTTTTGCCCTTCGGTAAACTACCCTTAATTTTAAGTTTTAATAGAAACACAGACAGACGGCATTGCAAAGACTATTTTTTAGGGTTCGGGGGGTCATGAGACGTCGAAATCCATCAACATTTCAGGTTAGTTTTTTCTACGATCGCAATACTTAAGCTTTAATGTCCAAAAAGCTAAAAATATATATATAATTGCATATAGATTAAAAATTATTGATTTTATAAAAATATGTTTCGAATAAAATATTTGTATTATAAATATATATACATATTTGTAATGCTAAGTAATTTCATATCTCAAATAGTTTCGGAGCTATTATAAAAAATGTTAATTTACGCATCAGACCAGAGCCCTTAAAGCGATTTTGCCGAAATATTGAGGGTAGCCATTTTGTTTGGAATATTTATTAATGTTTATAAATGAAATTTAATCAAAATCGTTGGAGCCGATTTGAGAAAATCGACTTTTTCTCTTTTTGCCCTTCGGTAAACTACCCTTAATTTTAAGTTTTAATAGACACACAGACAGACGGCATTGCAAAGACTATTTTTTAGGGTTCGGGGGGTCATGAGACGTCGAAATCCATCAACATTTCAGGTTAGTTTTTTCTACGATCGCAATACTTAAGCTTTAATGTCCAAAAAGCTAAAAATATATATATAATTGCGTATAGATTAAAAATTATTGATTTTATAAAAATATGTTTCGAATAAAATATCTGTATTATAAATATATATACATATTTGTAATGCTAAGTAATTTCATATCTCAAATAGTTTCGGAGCTATTATAAAAAATGTTAATTTACGCATTTGACCGGAGCCCTTAAAGCGATTTTGCCGAAATATTGAAGGTAGCCATTTTGTTTGGAATATTTATTAATGTTTATAAATGAAATTTAATCAAAATCGTTGGAGCCGATTTTGAGAAAATCGACTTTTTCTCTTTTTGCCCTTCGGTAAACTACCCTTAATTTTAAGTTTTAATAGACACACAGACAAACGGCATTGCAAAGACTATTTTTTAGGGTTCGGGGGGTCATGAGACGTCGAAATCCATCAACATTTCAGGTTAGTTTTTTCTACGATCGCAATACTTAAGCTTTAATGTCCAAAAAGCTAAAAATATATATATATAATTGCGTATAGATTAAAAATTATTGATTTTATAAAAATATGTTTCGAATAAAATATCTGTATTATAAATATATATACATATTTGTAATGCTAAGTAATTTCATATCTCAAATAGTTTCGGAGCTATTATAAAAAATGTTAATTTACGCATCAGACCGGAGCCCTTAAAGCGATTTTGCCGAAATATTGAGGGTAGCCATTTTGTTTGGAATATTTATAAATGTTCATAAATGAAATTTAATCAAAATCGTTAGAGCCGATTTTGAGAAAATCGACTTTTTCTGTTTTTTCCCTTCAGTAAACTACCCTTAATTTTAGGGGTAGATGTCCAATTCCAAAAACCCCTCGGGGCAACCCTATGAAAACCCTAGATATCAAGTTTCAGCTCAATCGGTAAAATAGTTTAGGCTCTAGTTGGAGGTACAGACAGACAGACAGACAGACAGACAGACGGAAATTCAAAAACCACTTTTTTGGATTCAGGAAGTCATGAAACGTCAAAATTCATCAAAATCTCGAGTTCGAATTTTTTGACGATCACAATACTTTCTCTACCTGTAAGATAGAGAGAAAGTAAATATATTTCTTATCAAGCATATTTTCAAGAGGCCACTCAATTATTAGTTTTACAGCTTTGGGAGAGAACGTAAGAAAATATAGGCTATACATGTGATATAATGATAGTACCATAGGCCGACACGTTAGCTAACTTGCTAGCAGGATGGTATACAGTGCAAAAGGTTTCGGGATAGATTTCTGGTAGGGGTGTAATATTTATTATTTGATCAATTCTCGGCCTTCTTATGGATGTAGTATATGTCTTAGAATTCAATAATTCTTTTTAACCGTGTAAACTTGCAGTATTCCTAAAATTATCAAATATTTGAACAATATAATCAATTTAATTGTAACCACTTGGATTTTTGGGTTTGCTACTTAAGGTAAAATGCATATATATATTAATGCTTTCATAATCACCATCTATGCACACATTATATTTACCTATAGCCTATGCCTAACTAATTTGAGGAAAATCGTCCAGATGATTTAAAATGTAGATAGTCACAATATTTTTATGTTAATTAAAATGTAATTGATCAATAAAATTTATCATGCAGATAATCCCATATGAACCAATATCTAAGTCTGACTGACAGTATAAATAGTCTTACCTCTAATTTAAAATATAAATACATATTAAAACATAGATAATTTAATTGATAATAATAATTGCAGTTTTCACTAAATTGAAGATCATGAAACTATTTTCACTATATGTATATTAATGTATTCAGGGTATTATTATAAGTAGCACCGCGTCTTACTACCCGTTCAGGCTATACGCACTTACGCTAATGTGTAATGTTAGGGTGATTGTGAAATGAAATGGAAAACCTACAGTTTAACGTGGAATCCGAACCACGGTGGAGGCCTGGCATTCCTCACATTCAAAAGGTGTGTTCAGGGTAATAAGTTTTGCCAATTTAAGTTATATAAAATAATGCCTTTTCCTGCATTAAAACACTATAAACTGCCTAAATTACTTTATTTTCCATGAAAAATATTATTTTTACAATGACTGTAAAAAGTGCTTTCAAATGTTAAGTATTTATTTCAACATTTTTGATATGCGATGTGTTGAAGCCTTGGGCTATCGCTTACAGCCATTTATTGTTTATTAAATTGTATATTCTGTGTTACTGATTCTGGAAAACCCTTAATATATAAAATAAACATAAAGCCTATCTGCCCATATAATACATTATGCTCATTCTCGGTTTCAAAGATTGACGTTTTCCAGTTTGTAATGGAATAAATCATTGTTTATTATTTTAATAATTATATATATATATATATATTCTTTACAGTTCACAGAGATCACAAATAAAACACAAATCTATAAATTACTACAACATGTTTCAATAATGAAATAACTCCGGCAGTGATATAAAGATCAATATCACTAAAATAGGAGGCTAATTATTTCAAGAGACAACTTGTGAATGATCGTTCAAACAGAAATCTCGCATGGATGGCAGATTACTTGGATTTCTGTGATACTACAGCTGGAGTAGCCGCTGTGTGTTGCGCGAATTGTAGAGGCGGGCTATCACCCGTTCTTATCAATTAAGCTACACTTCCCTACAAAGTTTTGATCTGGCGAGCCAACTTGGAATTTCAGTGCATATTTTTATGTTATATGGAAATCAAGTTATTCAGTAAATCCTTTCATATTTAAATCTGAATATATATTTTATCTTAAGTATACACATCTATAAATCGTATGAATACTAATATTTAATATTTATAGATTGATTAGTATTAGTAAACATTTGTTGAATTGTGTTGATTTTAAGGGAACTTTAAGTATATGTATATAGAGTATGCTCCTACCTACGGTAAAATCCCAGCTTTATCAAATAGGTATAGTATTAAAGATACTAAATTTCAATTTTAAAATTTTTATTTCAAAAAGTGTGTCCTAAAACTTGATTTGGAAAACGTAAAAATGGAAGTTTCTTACCCTCATAGCTCGTTAGAAAAAATACATAAAAATACATTTATGGTGTGTAACATTTCATAGAAGAAAACTCTTTTGAATGATGAAAAAAAAAATATCTGTACATATGGCCTTAAGCAAAACATTCAATATAAAAATTTGATCAAATAAATATTGCTCATATTCGGCAATAGGAAAATAATTTTATATCCATTGTGGTTTATGGTTTAAAACTTATTTCAAAGAAACTACGTTAAGGCTTTGTTTGGGAAATAAGAAAAATATTTATCAATTTGGTTTTTATAGTTATTTATAATTATATTCTACAAGTCTAAAAAAAACTCAGTGAATTGATTTTGAATTTAACTTAAAATAATATAATTTTAATCATATAAGATATAAATAACATATTCTGACTAATAGAGAAACACAAACAACATTTTTTCGTGCCTTATTCATTTTAAGTAATCTCTTTTATTTAACACTTGATTAAACTAACAATGGGGTCAGATTGTTTATTAGTATGAATACATAAAGTTGTGAGTAAAACATTTGTGTGTTTGTGAATAGAAGAGCTCACTCTTTCCATTCAAAAAGTTCCAGTTAATTCCCCGGTAAGTGAGCCTTCCCTCTTTCGAGTTATGCCTTCAAGACAGAGTCAACAGTTATCTGTAGTGACATTTGGTTGTATCTTGGACATTACATTATGTTATTTGGAAGTAGAACCATATTTATATATCAAGAGTATTAAAATATTTGCGGGGAGAAACAGATGTAACTGTGCCAAGACAGTTAAAATTTTATAGAATTCAAATATTTTCATTTATTTAGTTTTAACTAATAACTAGACAGTTCCAGCTATTACAAAACATTTAACTATACCATTTCTATTGACACAAGCTTTTTAATACCTTTATTATTTTTATTTAGTAGTTTAGTATATTTGATTTTATGTTTGATGTATGTTGTTGATGTAATTAAGAATACAGAAAATGAAAAATGATATCTTTGATTCCGTAGATCGTAATCAAGACTAGCTTGAGGATATCACACTTCCATCCCTTTCTAACTCAAACACGGATAGACAGTGAACAAATTCTAGCTGCACAAAGGAATGTGCCATTAACCTTGCCTTGAACAATGTCAATCAAGGGAGAATTGGGGGATGAAATTGTGAGTATAATTGCCACAAGCGTGATCTCATTTTTAATCTAAAAGGGAAGATTGAGAATGGTAATTTCTAGCACTAGATAAGATATATTACTCTTTTAACAAGGGAAAAACTAACTAATATCAGGTAACATAATTCACCAGGAATGGGAGAAGTCTATATGCTTAGGGAGGTAAATTGTGATCCTTTAATCTCTCAACCCCGGGAACCAGCATTAATAAAAACACTTTCATAACATCCTTATCGAGACACAAGTCCAAATGAATAACATCACTGTGGTAACTTTGGTACTTTTATATTATAGTACTTAAACTTTTATTTTTTTGAGACTTATTTTGGATTTAAGAAATTCAATATAGATAAAACTATGAAAAACTATCATTTTATACAGAATATATTATTAAATAAATTAAACCTTTTAATTTTCAATATTAAAAAAAATATTAAAATTAAATTGAACAAACCTGTTTTAAATATTTGAGCAATTTAGGTGCTGCAGGTTTTATATATCGACTGTGGTATGCGATGTTAGCGACATTTACAGCTTTAGCAAAAATCTTTTCTTTTGTTAGCTCTTCTACGAACGTTTTCACTATTTCTTCTGGGCCAGATATAGTGCTGCTGTTAGAACTGTTATGACAGGCAACGTCAATTTCTGGAGGGCAGAGATCTTTTACTTCCTTGTATCCAAGACCTTTGAACACATATTGTTATTCTTAAAAACAGATAATATATTATTAAAGAATGAATTGAAATAGAGTTATGAGATGTGATTTTAAAATTCTTATATTTTAAGTAAAATAAAAATTAAAATCATAAAACTATAGGCCTATATTAGTACCTGAAAATAAATATGTATAAAATGTATCTAATATTCATCAGAAAAATTAAAATTATTTATAACTTTATAATAATTATATAATGAGATAGTGAAAAAACTCAATATTCTATATTACATGTTACTTAATAGGCGAATACATTGAGCCAAGCTGAAAAATTGAACACTATTAAAACTTTAAAAACTATAAGAAACATTAAAATATATATTGGTTCATCTGCCTATTTATAATTTATTACCAAACGTTAGGTAGTAAAATTATTAAAAATACTGATAAAATGTATATAATGGGGTAAATGTATTAGCATAGATTATGATATAATTTAAAAATAAATATTTTAAAAGAAGATTGGTTTGAATTATAGTTAAAAGTAGAAGAAGAATATTTAGTATATCAAATTTGTTTAAAACATCAAATTTAATGAACCAAAGAAAGTATTTTAAGATATTATGCTATTAGTTATGACATAAAGTACATAAATATTTTTAAAATATAAAATATGTCAAAAAATATCTCTTTTATCAGCTTAAAAAGACAATACAATACAATACAATAAAAAGTATAAATGAAGATTTTTTTAATTTAATTAAAAATATGAATAAGGTAACAAAGAATGTTATAATACTATCAAATGATAAGAGGTAAATTAACAACAACAACAACAACAACAATAAATAATAATAGTAATAGTAATAATAGTAGTAGTAATAATATTAGTAATAGTAATAATAATAATAATAAATATAATAATAACAATAATAACACCAACAGTAACAATAATAACAATAACAGCAATAATAATCAACAACAATAATAATAATAATCAATAATAATCATTATCATTATTAATTAATGAAAAGTATGAATAAGGTAACAAAGAAAGTTATGATACTATCAATTGTTATGAGCTAAATACATAATAATAATAATAATAATAATAATAATAATAATAATAATAATAATAATAATAATAATAATAATAATAATAATAATAATAATAATTATTATTATTATTATTATTATTATTATTATTATTATATAATATATATAAATATTATATTATAATATAATATATATAATAATTATTATTATTTTTATTATTATTGTTGTTGTTGTTGGTATTGTTGTTATTATTATTACTAAGCAAAAAATTTGAATGTGTAATTTATTCAACATAATCTGACTCAACTTTCACCTATTATCAGATACTGTTTTTACTAGTTTGTGTTCTAGGGAATAAGTCAACTTAGTGCAAGATTTTATGAATTACAGACTTAACCAAATCCGTTCAAAGTTAAAGTATGTTGGTAGCTTCAATAGAATAATATCAGTTACCGATTAAGTTCTGTGTGCTAGTAAATTACTTTACTTAACTAATCCTTGTTTTGTATGTACAGTTAAGAAAGATGATACATCAAATTACTAACTAAGAAAATATATTAGATTACATTTCTACGTCATCTAGGGATGCACTACATATCTTGACACAAAAATAAGGAGAAATATGAAAGGCACATATTTCTTTAGATAAATATTGTAGAGATTCACGTGAGCTCTGATAATTTTCCTTTGCAAAATCATAGTTATTATACATATTAAATATGGATCAAAAAGATTAAAAATCTAATATTTTTAAATAAAGATTAATCATATTCAATAATTTCTTAATTTATGATATAGTTGATATAAGATAATATGAGCTTCTGAATATATAAGAGACCAATTCTAGCTAAACCAGATATATATTAGCTATTTAGATATTTTTAGAGGATTATATAAATAGAATGGGGTAAAGAAGTGGTGGTTGTTAAAATTTCATTAGCTTTAAATTTTAAATCTAAACTAAGCTATAGAACAATGTTTAAAATTTAAATATATAACTTACTATTATATATATATATATATATTTATTAAAATCAACCTTAGACTACTAAAAGATCTAACTGGTGTCACTTGTTTCATATTAATGTTTTACAAATCTTAAAAGATTTAAGCAGTTGCTAAAACTAGGTTGGGTGCATTGATTTATATAGCAGTCGATGGCCCAAAGAGTAAGGGAGGGTGGGGAACAGGGAGACAAGTCAACTTACAGACTATTTTGAATGTCTGTAAAGTGGTGCTATACAGTGTTCAAACGTTGTACTAGTGACGTTCCACCATATTGTATTTGTGAAGTCCTGTAATAGTCTAGTGTGTGTTTTATAAAATTTGCTATTTTAAAGGTAACCAAAGTAATTTTTCTCCATTTTACAATTTTTATTATTTAATCATATGTATTGTCAATATAACAATACTAGCTATTCCTCCTCTTAGCTACTAGTTTTTGCTATCAGAACCATGGTTTCTTTTCCCAAATATCTTTACAGCTTATGTTCTCTTCTTGATAAAAAAGAACAAAGCACTATGGGTAACAGTGAGACAAGTCATGATGGGGAACAGTGAGACAGTTGTAGTGTTGTCTCACTGTTCCCCAATGAATAAAATAACAATAAATACCAGTAATTCTAATATTAATTTATCCGATTTCTTTCATTACAGATTGGAATTTTAAAGAAAAATGCCTCGTAATCCTAAAAGAAGGACTGAAATTGGCAGTTTCTCTGAGGAAGTAATGAGAGAGGCTGTACAGTTAGTTTTATCAGCTCGTAGACTGCGAAATGTGGCGGCAGAAAAGAAATTAAGTTTTCAAATTTTAAGTCGATATGTGACAAACAGAAGGCTTCTTCAGATCAATCTGTTATAATGAAACCAAATTATTCTGTAAATAAAATTTTTACAAATGACTTGCTCCAAAATGATCTATGGACTACCTATATCTGATTGTTGTAAACTTGCTCATGAATAGGCAGCTAAAAATAATATAAAATATCAAAAAACCTGGGATGAAAATAATAATAATAATAATAATAATAATAATGCACCGGCATCCCAGAATATCTTGTTGGGAGAGTAGTGATCGAAATACACGATAGGTATACACTAATGCTAACACAATTTATAGCACGACCGGTACAACATTTGGCTGGAACATGACTAACTGTCATTATTTGAAAAAGTTTTTAAGAATAAATTCATAAAAAATCTGTCGGAGCTATAGTGAACTACTGTAACCTGCCCCCACCTCTATTGTAGAAATAACACACAGTAGCAGGTACAAGAGAGTTTTAAATATTTATTCTTCAAAAACATATTACACCTCATTGAGGGAGAGGGGCACAAGTAAATAACAATGCCGTGGTTAAGCCACATACAGACATTTGTGTTTAATGGCGTGCGGCCCCTTTGTAAACAAGCTTCAAAACTACTCAGGACATAATGCCCAGATATCCTCATCATAATAATGATTTTCCTACACAAGAATCACGGGGCCATATGGCTCGCGGCCCGAGATTAATAGACATGAAATGTATATAGCAAAACAATACTAACATATTATAACCTTTGTAACTACACAGCTATACAAAACTGGTAGCCCTAACTGGCTCGCGGCCCCTAAGTTAACTAGCATAAATATCTAAGAAGTAACAATATAAAATATTCTAACTTTAACAACAATTCTATTATACAAAACTGCTAGCCCTAACTGGCTCGAGGCCCCTAAGTTAACTAGCATAAATATCAACAAGAAGTAACAATATAAAATAATCTAACTTTAACAACAATCTTGTTATACAACATTGGTAGCCTTAGCTGGCTCGCGGCCCCTAAGTTAACTAGCATAGATATCTACAAGAAGTAACAATATAAAATATTCTAACTTTAACAATAATTCTATTATACAAAACAGCTAGCCCTAACTGGCTCGCGGCCCCTAAGTTAACAAGCATAAAGATCTATAAGATGTAACAATCCGACAGACTTCCCGTGAAGCAGGCAACATATGATCCAGGGTAACCAGAGCGGTCCCCTCTAAGTTGATATAGCCATATCGGCCAGTGACAAAATAAATAATCGCTATAAATCGCTGAACCAAAGAATATACATTATAAGATAATATTAATCTGAGACGTTTAATTTAGAAAGATAATAAGTTATTGCCAAAGAGAATTTTGAATACTAAAGCGAGCCTACGTGATAGTAAGGCTCTTACCTCCTCAAGTCCATAGTGCAAATGCATTCCCATTCACTAGACTCCGTCCATTATATACACAAGATGGTTCAGTGCTCTCAGAGCGCACAAGGGGTGGGGGCATCTAGAACCTCCGAGAAGCCCAAGGAACAACAGCCATACGTCGAACACACGTCGAGAAGCATTTCAGAATGTGCACCGCGCATGCTCGGCGAGATTCACTTGTTTGGAGCAAGAGAGGGAGGGGGGCGTCGGCTGACATGGCGAGTGGCGAGGCAGGAACGCTGGCTCAGTTGAATGGTGTTAGTGCTGCAGAGTGTTTCTTGGGAATTGAAGTCCCGTCGTATCGCGTCAACACGGGCAGGTTTAGGTGAGTGTACCCATTTCCTTCACGTTTGGTTGTAACTAGGTTACACTACAAATGTAAAGAAACATGAACGTTTTGATGGTAATAATTGAACTCCAACACCCCTCCCTCAATTTTGAGTCCAAAAGGTCAATAGGTAACAATCAAACACGTAAACCCAATTTGTTGATACATTTCTTGTGTTTGGCTCCAGGAAGAGGTTTTGTTAAGATGTCATCTACCATATCCTCAGTGAATTTATATGCAAGCCTTAGTGGGTGATCTTGGAGAGCTTGACGAATAAAATGAAACTTTATGTCTATATGTGTCGATCTTAAGTGGAAGACAGGGTTATGTGCCAATTTTCCAGCTGATAGATTGCTATTGACAATAATGATGTTCGACAACTCCCTTAAACTAAGTTCTTACACAAAGGTCATCAGGAAGATTGCTTCCTTCGCAGCTTCAGTGAGACTCATATACTCTGCCTCGGTTGAAGATAAGGCGACGGCTCTCTGCTTTCGTGAGCACCATGACACCGCTGCTCCGGACAAGGTGAAAGTGTAACCTGTATAGGACTTTCTGTCAGTGTCACAGTTTCCCCAGTCGGCGTCTGCGAAACCGGAAATGCCTTCATCATCCCTGGCGTAGACCAACCTCTTGTTGATGGTTCCTTGAAGATATCTTATGACACGCTTGGCAGCTTGCCATTGAGTTGAGGTGTGACAATTGTTATATTGACTCAGCATGTTGACTGCGTGAGCGATGTCGGGACGGGTACCAATGGCGATGTACATGAGGGCTCCAATCAACTCTATGAATGGATATTGCTTTGTTTCTTCTGTGGTAGTGGAGGAAGAATCAAACTTGACCCCGGTTTATATCGGTGTCTTCGCTGGTTTACAGTCATCCATCCTGAACTTATGTAAAACATCCCTGATGTAGCCACTCTGACACAACGTGACTTTGTCCTTGGATTGGCTCACTTCAATTCCTAAACAATGATTTATAGCTCCAAGGTCTTTTACATCAAATTTGTATGACAGTTCATCTTTAATGTGTCATTGAAAAACCTGTTTAATATTAGTAAGGAAACAATATTTAATCTTAATAATAGAATTCAATGTAAATGAAATCAATTAAAAGTTGGTAAAAAATTGAAATTTATATGGGTCATAAGACTAATAGGTGAAATATAACATGATTACAATATATGTATCCTGTCTGAGGTTAATGGACATTATAGGACAATATACTGAATGTCTTTTGACAAAATATAAACATAGGTCAAATTACACATTAGAAGATACACACTAAAAAATGTAAGTCAATTCATATACACAAACAACATATTAAAAATTTTAACTAATAATATATGAATTATAATAAAAACTGAGTATTGACAATTATTGACCATAATAAAAATGTTATAATGAATATTTACGACAGAGAAGGAAATGTCTTAGCTAAGGTAATTTTTGATTAATTAAATTGAATTCTATTCTTATCTTGTGTTGGAATTCCCTTGTTCCTTATTTAGCTGAGTTCTTCTGGCAAATAATGGAATGGAAGAACTCACGTCAGGAATCTAAATGTCCTGAGGATGGCGCCGACGATGCGCTGAAACTTGTCAAGATTTTGTGGCTGAATCACACTCAGATAAATAAGGAACATGGGAATTCCAACACAAGATAAGAATAGAATTCAATTTAATTAATCAAAAACTACCTTAGCTAAGACATTTCCTTCTCTGTCGTAAATATTCATTATAACATTTTTATATTGGTCAATAATTGTCAATACTTAGTTTTTATTATAATTCGTATATTATTAGTTAAAATTTTTAATATGTTGTTTGTGTATATGAATTGACTTACATTTTTTAGTGTGTATCTTTTAATGTGTAATTTGACCTATGTTTATATTTTGTCAAGAGACAATCAGTATATTGTCCTATAATGTCCATTAACCTCAGACAGGATGCATACATTTTAATCATGTTATATTTCACCTATTAGTTTTATGACCCATATAAATTTCATTTTTTTACCAACTTTTAATTGATTTTATTTACATTGAATTCTATTATTAAGATTTAATGTGTCTGGTTCGCTCCGGGTCTCTAGAAGCGATCACGATGTCATCAACATAGATGAGCACGTAGACTGGGTGTTTACTTCGACGATCGACATACACACATGGGTCAGAGTTTGTGGACTGCAACCCAATAGATTCTAAGATTACACTTAATTTAGCGTGCCACTATCAACAAGCTTGACGGAGTCTGTAAATGGCCTTTCTAAGTTTGCAGACTTTGTTACCGGATTCCAGTTTCTGTAACATGTATTTTGCATTCCCAACAATGCTGTTGTCCTTTTCAGTCCTAATCATCTTTTGTAGTTCCTCAACAAGCAAGTCCGGCTGTTCTATGTACGTTAGTGTGTTGATGTCACCATTCAGTTAGGCCATTGTAATGTCGAGCTGTGAGTCTTGTAAGTTGAGTTTAGCTTACAATGCCATGAGCAGCCTAAATGATTCTATCCTGGCAACCAGAGCAAAAGTGTCCACAAAGCCGATTCCTGGTCTTTGGGTGAAGCCTCTTGCGACCACCCTGGCCTTCCTTTGAAGTAACATTCCATCAGGATTGTACTTGTTTTGGAGAACCGCCCTACAGTCGATCACTCTATCGGTGGTCGGTCTATCAACGATTTCCCAAGTGTCATTGGCGACCAAACATCTGATCTCAGAATAGATTGCATCGAACTATTCCTCACAATCTGGCCCCTTCATGGCACTGTCAATGTGAATCTCTGAGGCATTCATTGCAACTGGGGCATTATGAAACGATCCATCTTCCCTGTTACTTTGAACGTTGATGTGCTCCATAGTTTGTTGAGATGATGTGGTGTTTAAATCCCCAGTATCTTTACCATATGGCGGATCATTGTTGAGAGCAATGTCTTGGCCTCAAACTGGTATATTTTAGTGGGGCGACCCCTTCTTCTGGTACACAATAACTTTGGTCTGCTAGGTCCTCGCTCCACCAGCATGTCGGATTCGGTGTTTGCGGCACCTTGATGAGCTTTTCGCTCTCCAATGTCGAGCATGAGTGGATCATTATTCACCTCGAATCCAAGAAATGGTTCATCGTCTTACAGAGTGTTCGGACTGATCTCAACATCCTTGTGTGAGGACTCTTCTTCATTGAACCCCCCTCCTTCATGTTGACCGGATGTTTCTTCTTCTTGATGGAAGTCTGTAGATGTGTGTCCACGCCCAGGCTCGGCGCAGAATCTCAAGTCCCTGGAGACACGGATCTTTCGATCACTTGGTAGCCATTCCTGGTAGGCCTAGGAAGAGTCAGAGTAACCGACAAAGACCCCTTGCTTGCCTTTGGGAGACTTGTCGAGCATGATGGCTTTCTACCCGAATATACGAAGATGAGAGATATTCGGCCATCTTCCCAAACATCTTTCATATGGAGTTCCTTCAGACAACCCTTTTGTTGTGCATCGATTTCGGACATGATTGGCTGTCGCTATGGCTTAAGCCCAAAAAGACAGTGGCATTCCGGACTCGAGCAGCATGCTCCGAGCAGCCTCAACCAGAGTTCGGTTCTTCCTTTCCGCAACACCGTTCTGTTGTGGGGTGTGCGGAGTAGTTAGATGCCGTTGGAGGCCTGCACGTTTGAGGATGGAATCCATTTCATCGTTGCAATATTCTTTGCTGTTAACCGATTGAAGAGATTTGATATTATGCCCTGTCTGATTTTCGGCTAGATTCTTGAACTCGACGAACTTCTCAGTGACCTCTCCCTTGCTACGAAGAAAGTAGACTTGACACCATCGACTGTAGTCATATATGAAGGTTACGAAATAACATGCGCCATCTTGAGATGCTTCCCTCTTCAGCTCGTATACGTCGTAATGGATTAACTCCAGAAGCTCTTTTGAGGTTACCTCTAGCTTGGTGAAGGGAGTTGATGTTATTTTTCCTTCTAGACAGGTATGACAGTTTTTTAAGTCAGTTGAGTCATTGAATTTCAAACCAATAACACATTGGTTCTTGAGCATATTGACCATGTCCCTCAAATTCAAATGACCAAGTCGAGTGTGCCAAACTTCTAATTTACCTTTTGGAACTTTTGATCCTTTGACCATGCACTCTTGCTGATCGCTTTCACATAAGTGGAATAAGTCACCAATTCTATTCGCAACAACTTTAATGTCGCCGTTTATGTCTTTTATGATTGCACAATCTTTCTCAAATGTCACCTTGTTGTTGTAATCAACAATTTTTGCCACAGAGATGAGGTTCGTTCGGAGGTCAGGTACATAAAATGTATCCTTCAATGTGATAGAGTCTGTCACACTGTTCACGGTGGTGATTTGTACGTCATCTTCCACTTTTACTTGGGTGGCACTGTCATCGGCAAGTTTAAGATTCCTGTGCATTTTTTTCGCTCTCGTGAATGCATATTCAATGTTGCATAAGTGAGAAGTGCAACCACTATCAATGCATCAAAGGTTGTTTATGTTGCTTGATTTTGTTATTTCTTTGTTGATGAAAACACACAATGAGCTTCATCATCTTTATTTGCCGTTTGTTCGCTCAACTTCTTTTTAAAGAAACAATCAGCCTCCCTGTGTCCTTTCTTTTTGCAAAAGCCGCATTTGTAGTTTAGTTGTGGTTTTTGTTTACGTTTCTGTTCTGATCCGGCACTACTGCTCGTGCCACCTTTCAGTTAGTTTACGAACTGTTTTCCTGACTTGACAAACATGGCAGCACTTCCGTTTTCCTGAGCACGCGCGTTATGTTCTTCCAAGACATTCACTTTCAATGTTTCAACGTCTGGTAAATTATCACGGGATTCGATTGCACATCGAAAGTTGTCGTAACTGCTGGGGAGACTATATAACAGCATGATCATCAACAGGTCACCGTTTATGTCTACTTACATTTCTTGCAACTTATCCACAGCATCAAAAATTCCAGCGAGATTTTCAGTCACGTCGTAGCCATCTTGCATTTTGTGTTGTGTAAGACGTTTGAGCAATGTTGCCTTGCGAGCGGGCCCCTTTGATGCGTATATCGATTTTAGTTGGACCTATACATCGCGTTAAGTAGTTTATCCTCGAATCTGTTTTAATTCAGATGGATTGATGGACAGGATCAAATCGGCTTTTGCCTTCCGATCAGCCGCTAGCCAAACTTTGTGTGCGGCTTGTGCGGCAACAAGCGTCGCGTTTTCACCGACTACTTCGGGTTGTGGTATTTCTCCTGACACATATCCCCATGTATCATTTATTACTAGCAAGGCTTTGGGTTGTATTTTCCACGTATCGTAGTTGTCGCGTGACAACATCTCGAGTCGCGTTGAATGCGTCGCGTTCGCGTGTGCCATTTTGTTAGGCTAACAAATTGTTCGACTTCTGGACCTTTTTGATTTAGAACTTTTCGTTTAGTCAAAGTATTGTTTCGTTTCCGATCGCGTAACTCGCGTAATCTGGCCCCATAACCTGTTAGGCAGAGTAGTGACCGAAATACACAATATGTATAAACTATTGCTAACACAACTTATAGCACGACTGGTACAGCGTTTGGCTGGAACATGACTATCTGTTTATTATTTGAAAAAACTTTTTAAGACTAAATTCATAAGACACCTGTCGGCGTTATAGTGAACTATAAATGTAAACAAACATGAACGTTTTTACGGTAGTAATTGAATTCCAACATATCTCTTAGTACACCTGAGGGCTGCAACTTAGCCCGAGTGACCACTTTTAATAAGCACACCGCGAACATTTAAAAAAATAATTTCAGAGATGTTTATTCTCGTTCTAACTATTTTTCAGATGGAACAAGAATGTTCAATTTAGATTAAACCAGCACTTGAACTGTTTAAAGGCCTCAAAAGGTCATTGCTGAAAAGGGTCTTAAACAAGTAAATGTTGCAACAAGTGGATAAAAGGGGATTCACGTTACTACATGCTGCTTTATAAATGCAGCAGGTAATGTTATACTTTCAGTAATTCTATTTTCCAGAGTGCATTTCAAGAAGCACATGATCATTGGTGCACCAGAAGGTTCCTTTGGCCTAGAAAATGTAAGTGGGTTGATGACCTGTGAATTATTTATAGAAACTATGAAGCATTCATTAAACATTCTCATAGTTCTAAAAACAGTCCTAGTTTACTAATTTATGACAATCACGAGAGTCATCTCTTAATTGAAGTTCTAGATTTAGTAAAAGAGAATGGTGTTACAGTTTTAACTATACCGCCCCATTCATCAGCAAAATTACAACTGCTTGATGTTAGTATTTTTGGGCCTTTCATCCCACCCAACCTACAATGCTGCTGTGTACTCTTGGATGATAAGACAACTTGGCCAAAATTTAACTATTTATAAAGTGGCAGCCTGTATCGGAGAAGCTCATTTAAAGGCAATGACACCAAAAAATAAAGCAGCTGGATTCAAGAGGTCAGGAATATATCCATTTGAAGACCAAATTCTCACAGATACTGATTTAATGTCAAGTTCAGTTACTTATAGACCACCTCCTGACAGAACAGTTCTTAATTCTGAAAATAATATTCAAGAAAATAACTATTCCACTGTGAACTTAATCACTAGTCCCGTTTCAACAACACCCTCCATAATTCTTCACCCCAATGTAAACGAAACCATCAATAAACCTGTTCCAACGACTTCCTCAGTTAGCCTTCACTTCAATGTGAACTCACCACAAACTGAACCCAGTCCAACAACATCCTCTATTAAACTTCAGCAAACCACATCACCACCCAGTTTTGCTGTTTATCCAGAAGAAGTAAGAGTATATCCAAAACACTCCTAGTAGTAATAAAAAATCAGGAAAGAAAGAAAAAAGAGGGAAAAGTATGATAGCTATGGATACACCAATAAAGGAAGAAATCAGAAAAGACAAGGAAAAAAGTAATATATCAAGGAAAAAATAGAAGAAATTAAAGAAGAGTTTGTTTAGTGAAGATGGCAGTGAACCTGAGTACGATGACTCATCTGATGGCCTAGAATATTTTGAGGACCTTCAAGAATTTGAAGAATTGGAGAATTAAAAGACACAGTAAAAAGTGATCACCTCCTAGTAGAATTTCAATTTTAAAAAATTCATAAGATTTATTACATAGGAAAGGTAATTCAAAATAAAGACGAAAATGGTGATTTAGGTGTAATCTACTCGGGTAAAAGTGTGGGGATAGATAATCAATTTTTTTTACCGACTGTACCAGATCTAGCATCAATGCAGTTAAAAGATATTCACCACCTTTTACCACCCCAAAAGTTTTTGGTACAACAAAATGTCAGCATTCATATTATTCATTTGGAATTAATTTTTCTGGAATTAATATTATATGCCCGTTTTATGTTAAATTTAAAATTAATTACACTTTGAACATTTCTTTAAATACCTAAGATTTTGAATTTTTAGGATTATTCTTTATTCTCATAATAGTTAACATTTATAATAATTTACCCTAGAATTATTATTTTTAATTAGTTTTTACACTCATAAAAACATAATTTTACCTTGAAACTTTAACTCTTTATTAGTCTTATAACTTTAAATAATAAAGATGTACCTTTATTTGATAAAAATAACTTTTATTTCTTAAAACATGGAGGCCTATTTGTTTTGCATGAAACACTTCTCTAATTTAATCATTGTCTTACTGTTACCCACTGTTAGTCTTACTGTTATCCACTGTTAGTCTCACTGTTACCCACTGTTAGCCTTACTGTTACCTACTGTTAGTCACACAGTTACCCACTGTTAGTCTCACTGCTATCCACTGTTAGTCTCACTGTTATCCACTGTTAGTCTTACTGTTACCCTACCCACTGTTAGTCTCACTGTTACCGACTCTTAGTCTCATTGTTACCAAACAATGGAATAATGCTGAATAATCAATTTGATAAAGACAGTAACTTTACTGGAGCGGACACTTGTGGTAATTTTAGCCTCAACATTGAGTTTGTTTAAAATAGGATAAATTAACAGCCAATTAATTAGAACTATTTGATTCCTAATACACCAGTTGACAGTCAATGTCACATTTATCTTTAAAGGAATAGATAGTGTAGAACACTTCGGAGTCATCTGACAGTATTACCACAATAACTTACACAAACTTCGGGTATTCTGTATGTTCACGTGTTCAAAAATCAAGTCATGTGATTTGCAGTGGTCAATTTTTATGTATAATAATACCACCTATAAAATAACACTATTAAATTAGTACGTTATTATCAATGTTGATCAAGGAAAATATGTTTGTATATATTAAATTTGCTCCAAAAATATAGTATGGAACT
The DNA here is from genome assembly GCA_033556935.1 of Timema podura. Taxonomy (NCBI): domain Eukaryota; kingdom Metazoa; phylum Arthropoda; class Insecta; order Phasmatodea; family Timematidae; genus Timema; species Timema podura. Next base: position 47,321,595 of record JAVRXN010000014.1, read on the forward strand.
GTTATCCATCCCTTCGACTTCGAGGGTAACTGAGTTATATAGTTGATGGCGGTGACGTCGTGGTCAGACACGCGTGGGTAGGAAAAAGGTCAGTGAGTGTGTTCCGGCAACGTTAGTCGCGGTGGAACGGAAGGAAGTTCCGGCAACGTGAGTCGCGGTGGAACATGAGGAAGTCCCGGCAACGTGAGTCGCGGTGGGAGGTATGGTGATGTAGAGAAAAAGAGGGTTAAACAAATTGCTCTTTCGTAACATAAGACAATTTAATAAGCTCTTTCGTATGAGTTGTGCACCCAGGTGGGTCACCACTGATTGGCCGAAGCTGAGGCTGACTGGCCTAGTGACCAAGGAATCACCGTATTAAATACCCTCCACTGCTGCCTGGCCTTGTCCAATGGGAGAAACAGGGGCTTCCTATTGGTGCGTGCAAACTGGAGGTATAGTGCCCAACACGCGAGCCAATAGAGGCAGGAGTTCTCAGACTCAGACTCATAATGCATGCTCTAATGCACCCTGAAGGGGTACACGGGAGCAAATTCCAACACGTACCGACCAATTGGTCACACCGTGTGGTTTTCGGGAAATTCTCAGACGGGTTGTCGCATTTCGCGAAGCTAACTGAAACAAACAAAAAGAATATTATTAATTAATATTATTAGGGAATAAGAAAATTTTTGGGAACCGACTAAGAGGTTTTTAGAGTTACGTGCGGAGACACTACTCTATGGGGGGCTGTGTGAGAGCCTCCCAAACCACGTTTGTCACTTCTCGCTTATCCGAGCAGGGCTTTGGGGACGTTGGTGGCACCCCCAGGGTCGATGACGTAATTCCCAAGCCCCTGGATAAGAGGATTGGTGGCACCGGGGAGTCTGGCGTAGAAGGACTGCGCCAGCTTCCGGAAGTGGTCCTTGATGGTAGGCATATCCAGGTCTCGGTGCAGATTCATATTCCGAACGTACCAAGGTGCGTCCACAATGATCCTCAGACACCTACTCTGGAATGCTTGCATCCTCCTCATATACGTGTCCGCCAGGTGGCCCCAAGCGGGACACGCATAGTCGAGGATCGGTCTGAGCAGCTGCTTGTACAGTGTCAGACCGTTCCTTGTGGACAGGGCGCTACGCCTGTTAAGCAGTGGGCCTAGGATTCCCAGCCTTTGCTTCGCCTTGGTCAGTCTCTCGGTGCAGTGAAGTCGCCAGGTCAGCTTGGTGTCCAGCGTAAGTCCCAAGAACTTAGCACTGTCCGCCCATCTGATCTGTTCTCCGAACAGCCGGAGTGGGGCAGGCCTGTAGAACTTTCTTTTCCATGTGAAGAGCACTGCTGTACTCTTCTCCACGTTAATACTCGTTCTCCAGGTAGTCAGCCACCCCTCCAACTGCGTCAGGTGCGTCTGGAGTCGCCTCTCCACCAGCTGCCCTCGCCACGACTCCGCTACTAGAGCCGTGTCGTCCGCATACAGTGCTAACTTGGTGTCTGGGGATTTCGGAATGTCGTTCACATACAGACTGAAGAGCACGGGGCCCACGAGGGAACCCTGCGGCACTCCAGCCCGGATGCTTCTGACCTGGGATGTGGCGTTCCCAAAGGTAGTGGAGAAGTTCCGGTCGGATAGATAAGATTGAACAATCTTAACTAGGTAGAAGGGAAGGTTCAAGGAGAGGAGTTTGAAAAGAAGACCTTCGTGCCAAACATGGTCGAAGGCCTTTGCCACGTCGAGAAAGACAGCACCAGTCAGCCTGTTGATGTTGAAGTTCCTCGTAACCTGCTCCACGAGCCGAACAAGTTGATGAGACGTATCGTGTCCCACCCGAAAGCCGAACTGCTTGTCCACCAAGATGCCCGCCTCGCGAACATGTTGGGTCAGTCTCGTCAGTAGAAGTCTCTCGAACAACTTGCCCAAGCAGTCGAGCAAGCTGATCGGTTGGTAAGACGAAGTTAGGGCCGGGTCCTTACCCGGTTTATGGAAGCATAGGACGTTGGCGTGCTTCCAGAGCTCTGGGAAGTGACTCAGTAGCAGGACGGCGTTAAATAACTCCACGAGGAAGTTAATCGCCTCCAAGGGCAGCTTTCTGAGGACCGCGTTATTGATGCCGTCGCGTCCGGGGGCCTTGTTTAATCTTAGAGCGGCTAACGCCCTTTACATTACTGCCACCTCCGTGGGTTAAGGTTCATCCAAGGGTCTGTACGAGACCGCTGCGATGACCTGAGCCACGTGCCCAATGTGCACCGGGTCTGACAGGTCGTCAGTCGGTACAAATTGCGCCTCTAAGTGCTCAACGAGAGCATCGGCCTTCTCCTGGTCGGAGTTGGCCACCCCGTTGCGACATACAATAGGCGGCCTTGGTGCGGGAACCCGCATCAAGTTCCTCGTCATGCGCCACAGGGACCTGTCCTGTACGCACAAGCTCTCAATCTTGTCCTCCCAGACACTGTTCCGGTATTCTTTGACCATCTCGCGAACCGCATGGACTTTGCGGCTCCAGTTGGCCTTGTCTACCGGGTCCCTCGAGGTTTGCCAAGCCTTCCTCAGCCGATTTTTCTCCCGGACGTGCCTGAGGATAGAATCGGGCAAAGAAGCCTGTGGCGCCCTCTTAGGACGGTGCCTCAGCGTCGAAGCTTCGAGCGACCCCTTGATGGCGGAAGTTATGAACTCCGCACCGCGATTGATTTCTGCTTCTGTTCGAAAGGTAGGAGTGGGTCCCAACCTCTCTCTCAACACATTCGTGAACTTGTCCCAGTCAGTGCGCTTAAGGTCATGTTTTTCGGGGGGGTCTATGAAGGACACCACGCGTCCCAAGTTCACAAGAACGGGGTTGTGATCCAGTCTAGCTCAGCTAAGCTTGGCCCTGAATACTTCACAAACTTACCTATAGCAGCCATGTACCCTGGTATAAGTTCTGTTTCATTTGAAGCCAATCCACGATAGTAAGCTGCCAGAAGTGTTTCCTCAGCAGTGAAACAGCCATCCATATATGCACAGCCCAGTTCTCCAACCGAGTGACCAACATAGCCATCAGGAGTAATATTAAGGTTCTTCAGTAAGTCAACCAACGCTATCTGAAATGTTAAAGTGTTACAACTTAGCATTAAAATAAATATTAGATAGTAATAATTAAATTTCTGCTATGGGAGATTGCTACTCACTAACATTTTGTAGCTTTACTGCAGCATCGCTCCTTACAGGTATGTTACTTGCACCGTCGGTGCTCTCGTACACATCTGGTGCGAAATTATTTCCTACCCTAGATTTTACACCAGCGGGGGGGGAAAGGGGTATAAGTCATAGAAATCTGATTAGAGAAGATATTTTTTAATGAACAGGATTTAAAGATATTAAAAATGGTTATGAATAACAATGAGTATGTTTATTTTTGTCTGAGATCTGTGCGTAATAATACGTTGACACTGTTCCCTTGACTATACTTGAAAACAGTGACTTTTGAGACATGAACTTTAGTACGTCTGCTAGCTAAGTATACATAGTACTTGCTAGGAGTGTCATGACTCATGAGTACATAACTAGTACAAAATTCTATTGAAACAACCCTAAAAGTATGTATCTCACTATACATAAGCCAACAAGGCTTATACAGACTTATCAAATCCAACAATAAGTTAGTCAGGAAGCCAAATCCTAATTAAGAACGCTCAATATTATAATAACACATCTAAAGGCTCCAGATTATTGATGACTAATGTGGATTCATCAAATAATATTTAAAGGCTAAAATATGTCTGTTTCCTTTTCTTAAGAAGAGGTAATAATATAGTTTCAAATTTAAATATGTAATTAAATATACTATAAGGCATCCTTTTAATTTAAATTTGACTGGATTCTATTAATTTTTAATAGATCTCTCAGACATTAACTAAGTCTTGTCATGAGTTTACCATTGTCAAATATTGAGGCTAGTACCTATAAATAACCCAAGATAGTTTTTTAAACTTATCATAACTTAGATAATATTATATAAGTATCATTTAAAGTTTAACGCTTTATTTTTATGTTATTTACAAACTATTTTACAACCAATAGAGTTTTATTAAACATGTGATTTCTTCCAGCTTTGAACAAAAAAAAAAGGTTAAGTTTTAATAGTCGTGGAAAGAGCTACCAAAGCAAATCCCACTATAAGAAATGTTTCTGATTAGTTAATTGGGCTGTTGGGAATCTAATATTTATCTAAATTACTGAAGATGTTTTTTGGTAGTATTATTTTTACCAGCCTTTTGTCAAATTATAAAAGTCCCATTTTAAATTTCTTTTCCTCATTAGTGCAAAAATGTCGATATCTCATATGGGTGGGAAGACAGGGTGAACAAAAAAAAAACCCACCCAAAATGAAATATCTAATTACTTTAATATTAGTTATCCAGTATTAGTCTGATGATAAATATCTCTTTAAAATATTTAGTTTTATTTACCTGAATTGCTGCAATTCCAACGAATGAATGTAGGATATTATTGAAAATAGCTTTATCAGTGGAATTAATGATATCCAGAAGATCCAGTCCTTTATTTGTAAGAACATTGTGACTTCTGTGAATGGATTCATAAATGATTGGAAATTGGAGCAGTTTGGACCCCATTCCCAGCCATTGACTTCCCATGCCGGAGAATATAAACCAAACTGATCGTTTAAGGCCTTCGTAGCGCTGAAATTATTTTTTTTAATTAATGACATTTCATATAAACAAAACAAATAACACAAATGGTACGACATAATCTCACATATGATCTCATTATGTATTATAGCTTCGAAGATAATTTTCAAAATCATCTTATTAGCAAATCACTCTTGAGTATGTTTTCCTTATAAAAACAAACATATCGTCTTGATAATTACATTAAACACATTTATTTATCAATTTTAAACCAAATTGTTCAAATATATTCAACAAAATTCAAATTTTCAAAATTAATTGTATTTTAAATAACAGTTAATTATTTATTCATAAAAATAAAAATGTCGGCCTACTTATTTTTATTTTTCGTGAAAAGCTATTCTAAGATCTCCATTTTGAATTCAAATTCCCAATTTCCATTTTGAATTCAATCTTCAAATTCAATCTAAAAAAAATTAAAATTTTCTATAATTGTCATGAATAAGCTTCTCATAAATTCAGTTGTTTTAGATAAATAAAGAAGCATTATAATATATAATGTAAACTGTTTCCCCGGTACGAGTTTTGAACCAAATAATTACAGATATTTTTTTATAACTAAAATTACAGATATTATCAAACAAATCAAAATTTACTAAATCAGTCATTAGTTAACTACCATACGTTTAGCTATTTTCTTTTTCGAAAATATCTACAAAAATGTACAATGCAAACAATTTAAAAGATATGTTACCCATTTTGAACCAAATCAACAAATCAATGTTTAAAATATTAAAATTGAAAACTATCATCATTAAACTACCAATAGCAGAATTTTACCTCCAAAATCAAGTCATATTATGTTCATGTCAAATAGTCCCCAGACATGCATTTTAAGAAAAATCTTTACAGCCATTTTCAATGTAATTTAAATTTTCTAAAATCAGTTATCTGTAAACAACCCTTTATTGAATGTTTTTCCAAAAACAGGCATACAGGGTTTATTTGTCATGTCATACATTCCCAAGATAGTTGTTTTGTATATCCACTGGTGACTGTACAAACCCAGCATATTCAACACATTCACAACAGTATGTACACTCCATTTATCCAGAAAGGTAGCAAGCAGTCTTACCTTGACAAACTACACTATAACCTTATATTATAAGCTGTTACATGTTGAACGTAAGGTAAACTTGCTATCTTAAAGGGTAAATGAAGGCTATTTCTGATCCAACTTTGTATTGAAGTCAAAATATTATCTAAATTATTATCTCTTTTGTTTTGCCTAAATAATGCATGGTACTCAAAAGAGTTACAACTCAATTTTATTTAAGGTTAATAAGATACAAATTTTTGGAATTCATAAATTTAAACGTACCATTCTCTACATATTGTATCTGTGAACTCCAATGTTAGCTGGGAGTTATATAGCCTAATATTATATAATATGTTATACTACTATACTATAACTCCCAGTTGTGCTATTTATTACTTTTTGAGCACCACTGCCTGTAAAAAGCTTATAAAAAATTTACAAAATACTATTCCATCTACATTTCAGTGTTTCCAACATTTGACTTATTTTAATTTCATGGTGTTAAAATTTAAGGCATATTATTTACGATTGGTTGAGTTTGTTGGATTCTGCCTCACCATTTTATTGTTCTCCTGTTGATGAGCTGTTTATGTATTGCCAGTAAAGCGATCACAAAACCAGCAGGTGCTAGTTAACTCTACAGCCAAATGAATATTAATATAACTGAATTGAATTCTACAGTACCACTCTGCACAAAACTCACACCTATATTTTCTTTACTGCACCTGAACTATCTACTTTCATTCAACCGATACTCATACAGCGAATATGTCTTTGAGATAAGCCACAGTTTATCATACTGTTTCTCAATAATCAAGAGGGATTTATTTTATTAATCATTGTAGATAATGACTTTATTTTGCAGTTAATTTTTTTTAAAGGCTGTTACAATTAATTAGATTAACCACACATTTTTATTTCAATAAATATTTTATTTAAAATTGTTTAAAAAATCCATGGTGTGATCCTGCAATTGAGCTATACCAACCGAGTGGCTGCCACCGTTATCAATAATGGTGCCAGCATTTGCGAATGTAGTATGTATTTGGTCAGCACAGCGAACCCTCCAGCCGTTAATATCAGTTTTCTAAACCAGAGCTGCTACTTACTTTTTAAAGTAGCTCCTCATTTGTACTCACAAGGCTTGAGTTCTACCCAGTTCCAGACAAACGGCGCCACATATATATATTTTAATGTCCGAGGACTGAACCCGGGACCTTTGGATCTGTAGCAAGGATATCTTATCACTAAACCACAGAGACGTTAGTTTAATATGGTATTCTTCTAAAAAATACCTACATATATTTGACAACAGATGCCAATATATATGCAGAGCAATGTAAATTATTTATGACTGGTACGCAATTCTATTCCTTACCTTAATCTCCCTGTGCTGGTCATGTTTTCCAAGTATGGTGAAGCCTCTATAGTTGTAATTTTGAATATTTTTAGAGTAAACATCGTGGAGAAGTCGTACACACTCAACATCAACAGGCTGAGATTCCAACTAAAAATAATGTGAAATAAAAAAAAAAATCAGGTTGGTTAATAATCAGTTCTTATATAAATATAATTTTCCTAGTGGATCAGTGCAGCGTTAGCTGAAGATTATTGCACTAAAATGTATTCAAAACATTTACAGGGAAAAGTCATAGGCCTATATAAAAATCTGTCACTCAACTTTCTAGTTGAAAACTAATTGTCATAGTATATCAATTTTACAGAGATTTTTTTATCTTTCTGTGTTTAATTTGAAACCAAACGTATATTTCCCCCCTTAATGCCACAGTGAGAACTTTAAAACGACCCTTCTCCCAGCTCTCTATTCGTTGCAACATACCTCTCAAATAAGAATTTAGCTATTATAATTGTTTAACTGAAATAAATGTTTTATTTACAGAAATTTATTCATGCAAAAAGAAGAGTTTCCATGGTGATGTAAACAAAGGATTGAAAAAATAAAAATGCTCTGAAAATTTCAGATTTTTGCTGGAAACTACTATTTTTGTCGACATCCAAGACCCCATAACCTTTAATATAAGAGATTGTTTGTGAAAATATTTTGAGCCATTTCCTCATAATTTCTAGAACAGGAAACAGGCTTATCAAATTCTGTACAAGAATTTTGATATCTTACTTAGAAAATGAACAATATAGCTTGCTTTTTGTTCAAAATCTATCATTAAGTTATTATGTCTAAGGAAATTGTTCTACCATATTAAAATAATTTTTTACTATTAATTACCCTAATAAAAGTTATAAATTATATAAATTAAATCAAAGAAATATATAGAGAGAACTTATATTTTATATTCAAATGTAAAGTGGTTGGTAAACATCTAACATCGAAAAATAAAAACATCTGATACATTACTAAGCCAATGAAAATTTAAATACATATATTATATTTAAGAAATCTATATATAAATATTTATATGTATATCATATATATACATATTATATAGATAAATATATTTTAATACATACTATATATATAATATTTTATTATTATATTTTATTATATTATATATAAATTATATTTTTAAAAACATATATTTATATACATATATAATTTTAAATTAAATTAATTATTTATGTTTATGTATATATATATAGATATTGAAATTTGATTTTTATCAATATTATTTATATTTACTTAAAAACCAGTAATATGAAAATAAAATTATTAAATTAGAAATGAAACTACTTGTCCAGTTAAATACTGATACTTTATATTATAAATTGATTAAATAAAACTAAACATGTGTTTTTTTTTAAAGAACAACTCTAAAATTTAAAGATTACTTTATACATGCTGCATTATTTCTGCGTGTATATGCATTTTTAATATAATAAGAATTTTCAACCAGATTCATTTGTCCATCGTTTACCCAATAATGTAACAAATTTACCTTGTAATATTCCACTATAGTGAAATTTATAATATAGGATTATCAGGATGTGATCCCTCAAGGGTTGACTGCTAGTTCTCAATACAAATGGAGTGTGCGTTACATGCGGAAAGAATGTAAACTTTATGAGAAATAGCTAAATTCGAAGGAAAAATTCAATTCACCTTCTCACCAAATGTAGCAACTTCCTATGGAATTTAATTTTAAAAACTTTAAATTGATAGACTACAAATTCAAAATATGTTGAGCCTAAAGTAACGCATTATATCATTTAGAGGAAAAGTTATCAAACATCTCCCCAATTCCATATAGTCGGCTCACAGAATAAAGCATGGAGGTATAAATTTGAAGTGAATTGTCATCATAAATCATGACTAATTGATATATTTGAGTTGTTTTCCATAATCTTATAATATGTAATCTCTGTTCAAACATGTAAGAATTTTTTTAATGGTTAAGTACTTTATATATTAGCGTGAAGAAACTTTAGCATATAACCTTGGGTACTGGACTGGATATAAACGGATTAAAAACAGGATATGGTGAGATAAGATGAGCTTAGGAGTATGTAATATAAGAAAACTAAACACCCATGAGCAGTAACAACCCTTGAAGAGAAACTCTGCATGTATTCTATGGATCTAGCAGCACTCCAAGAAAGTTGGTGGCTGAAATAAGATATACCTACATAAAGCAAGGTACTTCACTATCTTGAAAACCGGAACAGAGGCAGTAGTGTGATTGTTTGGTACAGTAATAGCCACCAATCAAGATTAGTTAAGTATATATTAAAGTTTAAGACAAAAATAAAGAGTACTACATTAGAATTAAATAAAAAAAAACTAATAAAATATGTGTTATCGCTTTTCATGCTTTGACCAAAGACAAGAATGATGAAGAAAAAAATATGTTAAATTAAATCTTAGAGGGGCTATTATAACATTTAGTATTCCCACAAACTGGACTATAATGCCGTATCCATCTCACAAAAGGCTCTCTAACGCCGCCGAGACTTTTCGCACGGACACTAACCAAGGCTGAATGGTAAACTGAACTCTAAAACTCCTTATGTTCATGGAGGGAACAAACAACACATAGCAGGGATCCTGTAATCTTGAGTGGGCCATAACCTCTGAATGGCGCCACGTGTGCAAGCACATGTGAAGAGTGTTTTGGGACCTCTAACCTCTGCTAATCAGCGATCCCATTATCATTGGGTAGCTTGGAACCTCCCCACCAAACTTTTACAAGTCATTATTGAGAGGAGCTACGCCTCTATTCCCAAAGTGACACCAGTGTCACGGAGAAAGTTATAAATCTAGATTTATGGATAACTCCAGTTCCCTGAAGCAATGACCTTAAGTTTCCTAATACGAACCTCGTTGAGTATTCCTGACCATTCATCTATGGCCAATGCTTTGCACACACTACCAATTGCTTAGTATGTGGTGTGTGAGGGACCTTATTTTAACCCAACTCCACATATTTGACTTTACAAGACTCAACCACCTCACCCCTCTTACTAAACAGGTGAGCAAGGAAGGACGTTTCCCGGGGACCGTCAAAATGAAGGCACCCTTTAACTATTTGAGCCAGTTGATCTGAGACAAAAATATCCCTCTTTCCTACACTCGCCAAATGGGTGAACACTTGGGTAGATATTTAACACTACGAGGGAATGGATTCAGTCACAAACCCTAAAGAATTCACAAAACTACCAGCTGCTTTAATGCAGGTTACTTATTTTTGATATGAAACTGACTAAAGTAGATGTAAATGATAAGATTTTAAATATATTTGTATATAGTGCAAATAAAGGCCAACACATTACATAAATAAATAATAGCTAATGTATTGAAAATAACATTATATGTAGAGGCTTAACACATTTGTATTATAAAGACCGTGTTTACATGGAAGAAAATAAACCTAATTATATGGTGATCAGCAGGTGATAGCTATGTTAAACAGATCGATAAGTATTATTTTTATTGACAAAAGAGGTGCAAGTGTGGTGTAAGATGTAATGGTAATACAAGGAGTGTAAATGAGAGGTGGTCAATACTAATTTATAGAAAAAGCTTAGCAACGAATAAACAACATGTCTTGTATACAAAGGGTCAAATAGGTGTAATGCAGATATTGAGTTGTTAGGTGAGAAATAGAATCAAAATGCATTTGAATTAAAAGTGAGAAGTGAAATTTGAAGGAATGCAAGAGTAAGCTAGAGGTGAGGGAATTCAGGAGGGATGGAGAGGTTTTAAAATGCACATAATGTAATCAGTATGAATACAACTGAAAAATAATTATAATAATGGTATGAGTAAAATATGGTACAACGAAACGGGTGTGGAGGATTAACAGGAAAGAATAGATATTATATGATAAGAAATATTAATTTATGGAAAAAATAAGGATATGAATAGTCATATGGGAAACTATATAATTACTCAGAATTTTGCATTGTTAGTTTCCTCATTATACTTTTTAAATTGTTTGCTTATACGTCATAATCAAGGTGGCTCATAGTAATTATCGTTCATGTCAAACACACTTTATGTCAATTTACAAGAATTTGGAGGGGAGATCGGCCAGCACTGTTTATAGTAATAATTATCAAGGATTTTGAATTATGGGAGAACAAATGCCTCTTTATTAAACATATTTATCATTTTAAGTCGCTTTTGAGTTATTCTCTTTCATTGTCATAGTTGGCAATAACTACTCAAGGCATATTCAGATGATGATAAGTGAAGAAAAATACTCAAGTCTCGTATGTAATTAAAATAAAAAAAAGTGATATATTTATTTGGACAGAGTGACTCCCCACAGAAGATATTCATATGGACAGAGATAATCCTTCACACACAATAGAAGCCTGTACAGAAGCTCTTGAGAAAATAAATTTTTTTTTCTTCTAAACCAGTGCAGTGCGACTTCTTTCAATTTTAACATGGATGTGAGGATGGTAACTCTCTTTAACATTTTTCATATTCATATCTTAAGCTTTTTATTAAATTAAATTTTATGTTATATTTATCCTTAGTTCATGACCAACCCTTTTACCTTTGGTGTTAGTTTATTATTCTTGGACTTGGAGAAAAGAATGTGTTATTTTAATTTGTTTCTATAAGGAAATACTTGGAACATTGTTTGAATAAAATTATAGTCTTCTTTTATCGGCGTCTTTAAAACAAAGCACTAAATCAGTGGTGTTCCTGACTAAAATTGGTTTTAAAAATACAAGCCCAGTTAAAAAGTGGGATACAAGTGCATCATTAGAAAGTTGAGAGTCTGTTGGAAGGAATAAGCCAGACTGATTTATAATTTTGTTCATGTAGATAAAATAATATCTTGAATATATATGTGAAAGCCATTCCTTATTTTATCACAATAAACATTTAAATCTATGTTGAGAAAATGTCTGGTAAGTTTACACACTATATTCCAGAAAAATTTAGTTATTTCACCCATAATTTGGCAGGCTTATAAATACTGAAAAAAAAAACACACTACAGAAACATAATTATGTTCTTAAATTTGAGGGGCTCTCACTAACACAAGTTTCTCTCAAAATGTCATCCCATTGTGTATCATCTTCTAAAATTTAGCGAGATTTTCACGCCACTTGATAAGTCAAGTGAATTTAGCTGCCAAACATTTTAAAAGCCTCAGATAATTTGTATCCCCTGAGTATATGAAACAGTAAAGAAAGAAAAATATCTCGGCTTTCATAAGACACTCAGTGTATACGCTTCTAAATGCGTATACTTAAAAAAAAACAGAAAAAAAGTAAAAAAAAAACAGAAAAACTTCTTTAGGATTTCCTTGCTTTTTGCGATTATAAATAAATATTTGTTTGTAGAGCTTGTAGAAATAAGGCACTTCATTTTACAGCAGTGTATTTGCAAATTCAATATCTAGGCACAATTAGAAACAAAAATCATAATAAAATGTTTCCTTGTATTGTCGACTCTTTGCGTTTCATAGTTGAGATACACCTTATGGCCATTATCCAAATTGGGATCCAAGTGAATAAATGAAGGAAACTCTTCTTGGATGGGAAAGGACAGGCACCAAATATCTTCCGATGTAGTGACGCATTATCTGGGATGAATATTTGTTACCTTGTGATCGTGTTGGAGACATAAAGTAGTATGATCAATTTCCTTGTTAACGTACTTACAAATATATTTGATAACCGAGACGCTGCTTCAAGAATATATTGTTATATGCATTTTAAATATTCTCGACAGTAATGGTGAGACTGAAACAATCCAGCATAATTGTTAACCACGACCATTTCACTATGTAATTTAACTTGCTTAGGAAATCCATTCAACTCTGGTTAGTGAGGTCAGTATGACGTTTAAATATCCTCACAAGCAACTTCAAAGTTGAAGAACAGCTTTGGAAACCTTTTGCTGTAGAAGCCATCTGCTATGCAGGGTGAATTATTTAGCACCCTTCAGGAAACAGGAATCATATAACTTTTCAATACACTGTAGAGCTTAGGATAAATTTGAGGGCTGTATACCTGTGCACATATGACAATACATTACACCACGGTAACGTCATATTATATTTGGTTAAGCCTGATCTATTCTTAGATGTATAAAAATACCACTGAACTGAATAAATGATAACCTAACTTTCACTAAAATATTAACTTAAGTAAGCAAGTTCATAAAAACTTTTAATTTCAAATTAGATAATCTAGAAATAGAATCATGTTTATCATATAAATATTTTCTGGCTCTATATTTTTTTTATTCCAACTTAGTTTTATGATTATAACTCAGAGCAGAAATATTTTTTCACGTAGAAGAACACATGCTACCTGGGCTCGTAAATGTACCGTGGAAATCCTGCAAATATTTACGTTAAAACCAGAAGCTGGCCCAGTTTTATAGCTATCCATCCTTCTAAAGCACAACCTGAGAATGCAAACAATTTTAAACTCCCAATTTTATTTAGTTGGTCATGATGGTCAGCAAATGCTCCATCTTTATTTATATATATATATGCCTAAATAAAGGAAGCACATATAGATTTATATGTGTATATATACAAATGTATCCATGTGTATATACACATATATCCGTGTGTATATTTACCTATATATATATATATATATTCACCAGAAAGGTTTTAAAATATAGCTAAAGAGAAGAAGATAGTTGCAATTAAATTATCTCCACTAACCTAAATAATTTAAACTGGAAAGTAGAAGATTCCTTCTTCGAATTTTCCTCACCTGATGTGATGAAATCCAAAATAAGAGTATGAGTGAATACAAAAGCACATCATCAGAGTGTTGAGTAGACTAAACACTATATCTCCTGTTACATTCTTGATTCACTAACAATACAGCAACTTCAAATGTAATCAGATTTCTGTTTTTCCCTCTCTGGGTGGTGAATGGTCAAATATCTGCATTTATCACTAGATTTTATTTTTCTTATTTTCGGCTTTAAGTTTTTTGTGACATAGAGAGCTTGATTTGGTTTAACATGATTTGCAGGTATCTTATTAATACTAAGTTTAATTTTAAAAGTGTTTATATTTGAGCTACAGGGAGCAGAGAGCCGATACAATCATATCTTTATCCTTGTACTTTGAAAGTTGGCATAAAATTACCGTCCAAAAATTAATTATGATGGAAGAATTTGATTTAGAAAGCAATATTGTATTAGATTATTGTGGCAATACAAAAATTTATTGATGATTTTTTATATTCAACAGTTATTTTATTGGTTAAGGTGGCTCCTGTGTAGTTTTTAAACAAATTTTATATCGATGATCCACACAAACATTTTGATTCTGCATTCTACTTTAAGATCTACAAGATAAATTAAAGACCGCCTTATAATGGATTGTGACCCTATAAATACCACTGTGGGAACATTCTAGCTTCAGCGAATATAAGTAAGATACTTTTTGATGCTTTTCCGTCCAAGCTTCTCGGTACCCCTAGTGGCAGAACTCCTGACGACCATGATGGAATCAAGAACCTCATCACAAGGGGGTATCCAACCTACGTGGCCACACCCTCTGAGTGGAGCCATGTATGTAAGTAAAAGCAGCGATAATTTTGGAAGACATACTTCTGTTAACTAGTGATCTGTCATCATCGGGTATTTCGTGGATAATACAGCATCATTTTCTAGCCCTTGGTAGGAGTTGGCCCCATTTTAATCGCAACCCCAGCCTCATGAGAGGCTGTCAGAAACTCAGTCTTACACATAACCATGGTTTACTAGAGTGTTAACCCTAATTTCTCCAGTGAAAACTTCGTGGACGTGTCCCGACCGCTATCCTCACTGAAACATGGCATCCACCGTATGCAAAGTGTACGGTGGGTGGGATGCATAAATTTAACCCACCCTCATACTGATTCCTCTACAAGGTTTTAGCCAACCTACCTCATGAAAAGGTGGTAGGGACAACCACTCAGAACAGCAGGGAAGAACATTAGTCGAGAGCCACCAACATGAAGGTAACCTGTAGCCTTTTAGGCCAGTAAATCTGAGGCAGGCAGATTACAATTTCCTACGCTCTGCCATCGGGTAAGCATCTTGGCTTATGGAACTGCCAAGAGGGAAGGAGTAGACGACGTCTCAAACAAGCCCTAAAGAGCGGAAAAACGCATCTCTGCAAGATACACACACCTGGGTCATAAATCCTATGTTTAATTATTTTGTGTGTTTGATAGCTGGAATAAAATAGATTCCAGTGTAGCGGCCTAACCAGTCCTTGCTCGTACTACCTAAATCAACTACAGAAAATAATTTCTCGAAATATACATATATATATGGATCTCTAATTATGTATATATATATAAATGTATAACAACATTTGTTACATACCACACCTCGGGAACATCGCTGAACAAGAACGGCTCCATCAGAAGAGTTATACCTACTCACCTCCATTCAACACTTGACTTGACTCTTATGAGCAATCTGACCAACTGAGTGGAGTTCTGCGTGGCCCGTGAGTGCGTGGGTTCTGTGGCTTGGTGCCTACATGCAGCTTTCAACGTAGAGGGGTGTTTCTTACCCCTTCTTTTCCCGTGGTTCATCTGTTCAGCCCCTATAAAACTCCTCGGCTCGCTGGGAACAACACACAGTTCAGTCCAATATTCGACGACCGATGTCTCTCTGAACAGTCGAACTTCATAGCACAGTGGTCACGATGATGGTGCCGTCGGACTCACCGGAAAGACGTAAATAATACGCTGTTAAAGTTTGAACTTTCAATTAGAAGGGAATAGGAGGCTCAAGAAGTAAAATGTAGAGTTTAGGGATAGTTTTCATACAAGTTGAGGGTGTCTGTTGCTCTTGAGATTGTCATATGTATTATTAGGCTAGCTTTTATCGAAAATATAATGTTGTACATGTCATGAGTGATCTCTTGTATCACATGTTTTTTCTGCTCAGTCCATAAGACCAGCGGTTTAGTTAGAGGTGAATCTCCCTCCTTGGCCTGCATGGCCATGTTCTGGTCAGCAGGGCCTTCAGGCGGGAAAGGGGCAGTTTAGGTTGTTCCAGGCCTGATGTTAATACCTAATTATGTATTGATTAACATTTCTTGTGTAACCTGGGCACACCTCACACCTTGTTGTTCACGGTACGCAACTTGTGGGTTTGTTGCTGTCCTTCAGGCATGGCCCATGTACAATTTGATATTTATGTTTAGTTGTTAACAAGTTTGTGGTACGCAACTTGTGGGTTTGTTCCTGCACTTGAGACATGGCCCACGTACAATTTGATATTTATGTTTAGTTGTTAACCAGCTTGCGGTGCGCAACTTGTGGGTTTGTTCCTGCACTTCAGACATGGCCCGCGTACAATTTGATATTTATGTTTAGTTGTTCACCAGTTTGCGGTGCGCATCTTGTGGGTTGTTCCTGCCCATCTGGCGGAGCCCACATCCTTATAAACGTTTATGTCTGACTCCCTTAAGGGGCTGGTTAATGCCCTATAAATTGAGTATAGCCCATGTATGGTTATTGGGTGGCACCTAGGTTTAGTGTGGGTTTTTCTCATGATTTCTAGTTAAACTAATTGATTACTCGCCAGCCCTTGTTAAGGTGAGGCCTAGAACCCTGAAGGGCAACTTTCCCTAGATATTTGACCGGTTTATCTATGACCGGAACAAATTGTCAGTTCTCTGAAACAGTTTTAACTCAATTTTATTGGATTGGATCAAGCTAGCTTCACTAGCACATAACATTCTCATCTCTTAAAATAGGGTTGTTTGTATTAGATGCTGAGCAGTTTTGTCTCGGCCCTGCTCGCCTGTAGTAGTAGCCTATAAGATATTTGTTGCAACAAATTTACTATTACTTGTATCGTGTAGAAAGTCTGTACCCCCGACAGGGGGTTAGTTATAATAACTACACAATTGCATTTCTTCCTAGGAAATATAACAATACTCTTTAAAGAGTGGGACATGATTACTCATTACCTTACCGGGGTTTTAATTATTGTGTTAAACCATTGGCTCTTCACGCTTAGTTCACTCTATTCGTGTGTCAACACTTTAACTTACAGTTATGTTAATTATTGTGGCCAACTCTATAGACCAGTTTAGAAAATATTGGACTGTGCTCTGATGTTTATCGATATATTTGCTTGTTTGTTAGCTCTATTAAACTCTTATGTCAACATGCATTTCTATCTTATGCTTTCAAGTGTTCACCTATTATGTTTATTTACCTTATTCATGTAGTCGGCATATCTAGAGTTAACTAGAGTGCCGATACACCATGACTATGACTGTCCAGCCAATGGCAAAGTATTTTATTAGAATATGAATCTAAGTCGGAAACTAAACGCTGATACCATTATTCTTCAGAATCCAAGGTTTAGTAAAACCACATATTTGATTGAGTTTAATAGCTGTTCCCGCTTTTATTCTTCCAATGATATTAATCCTTTGTAGCGCGAAAGCTAAATTTCTTTTACAGTCACAAGACATCATACATTTCTAGGACATAAGCCACACACTCTCCTTGTTCTTTTTGAGATTCCTTGCCACGTGATTGTGCATCATGCTCCAGGTCAACCGGTAAAAGATTTTCACTTAGGATATCTGATTTTAGTGATAATAAAAGGGCATGGCTTTCATGATAACTTTCCAAGCGCTTCATTCTCACTAATATTATTTTTGTTTATCTGTAAAGAGCAAGCTGCCTACATTTAATATTCAAACTCTTACTTCATTTTAGTTCTGGTTCTAATTCTATATAAATAACATAACGGTCATAATAGAGAGAAAAACGCTTTAATCGTTTATCTTCTGATTTGGACTCTTTAGAAATTGCGTGACGTTCTAAATTTTAAACAAATCTTGCTTCGCTATGGTGAGGTCTTTTAGAAACTCTATATTGTTACTGTCTACTTATTTGAGAGTTCAAGTTACTTTAACGCTTTTGAGCATTTTTAGTAAAATTTGATTGTTACTAACTACTTTATTTTTTTATATTTCTATATACTTTAACTCTCTTCATCAAACTCATCAGATCTAGATTGTGGTTCCCTTTTTATTCGAATTTCACTTTTTACAGTAAATTCAGCGGCTCTATATTGTGAATGCATAGTTAGTTGAGATCGCAAGCAAGTTTTAAGATCTTAAGCAAACCCAGCACTTTCAGAAGGTTATTGTCGATATTGAATTGTTAAAATGAACTGCAAATGAATAAATTTAAATCTATTGACTAAGAAAACCAAAATAATCTACATATAAAAATTTAAAAACTATATAAGCACTGGAAAAATAGCCGGATTTAAAAATGAATTAAAGGACGCCAAGATTGGCTCTCTTACGTGGAGACCATGTTGATTATTACCAAAATGAAAAGATTAAATTTACTACCTAAGAAATAAAAATAATATAGTAAATTGAAAGAATCATTATATTGTAAGCATCCCATCAAAACAAAAAAAAAAATATTTTTCACTAAGTGCCACGCACTAAACACCACTGTAATCTCTAAGACCATTAACGTAGTAAGTACATAAGTGTATAATTTGGAAGAATATTAAGACGCGGTACTAAATATAAACAATATTATTATTATTATTATTATTATTAGCACCGCGTCTTACTACCCGTTCGGGTTATACGCACTTACGCTAATGTGTAATGGTAGGGTGATTGTGATATGAAATGGAGGACCTACAGTTTAACGTGGAATCCAAACCACGGTGGAGGCCTGGCATTCCTCACATTCACAAGTTGTGATTAATACACATCTTGTCAGAGGTGAAGGAAGGGTTTGGCAATCAGATAAATCTGTGCCGGGACTGAGGATCGAACCCCGGAACCCAGCACAGAAGTCTGACACCTTACCCCTAGACCACCAGGTCACCATAAACAATATTATGTATCATTATTATTACTATTGTTATCAGTTGTTTTGTCTCACCACCATTCAATATTTTTCGTCAATGAACGTTAGGGTGTGCCAAAAAAATGAAATTCTTTTTTTCCCATACCCTCTTATTTTATTTTTTTATGTCAAAACAATTGTAAATAAAGTTTAATGTAATTTGAACTACGGCAACCTGTGCCGACTTGCATCTAAAGGTGTCAGTCAGTACATGTGTACTTAAGCGAACAAACGCTGACGACACGTGTCTGTAGCGGAGCACCCAACAGATGTAAATGGTAAAGATAAAACAAAAAAGAAAAAGGAAGGTTTTGGAATGCTTCGACAGTGAGATTGTGCAACCCGTGAAAGGTGTCAGTACCTGTTTACACAGGACAGTGCACATCTACGTGCAAATATGCTTATAATTCCAAGTTGTTTTATTAGTAAATTTTGTATTGTTTTTAATCAGTGAACAGAATATGGCAGTGGAATAGCGTGGTTCTAAAAAGTGATATTTTTAACAGGGAACATAAAACATCAAATAACGGGTTCAAAACTTCCGTCTAATGGACAAGTTCTCGCAGTTTTGTTTTACAATATTCGAGAAGTGAATTTAAGTGTTAATGAAAGTGCAAATCTTGCTATTCGCGAATGTATTATCTTTTGGGAAAAGGCACGCATACCTATCAAATCGTTGCCAAATTGTGTGAGGAAGCTTGTTAATATTTATCAAGTTTGGAGAGACTTACAAAAAAATGCAAAAGAATTACAAGACGTATTCAAGCGACAACAACAAGAATTTGTAAGTAATTTAGAATATTTGTTCTACATTGCACATGCTGATGCACGTCAATTAATGAAAATAGAGAAAGATAGGATGTTCTTGCAGCGCCAAAGAGAGCCGGGCCGACCCGATCACTTAGGTGGAGTGGATAAAAAACTGGCCAAAAAAGAGGAAAGGGCGCAACTTTCAGCTGTCAAAGAAGACAATCGGCGAATGAAATATGTTTCCGCTTCAACATCTTCGGCATCATATGAACCATTGCAAGAAGATTAATCTTCGAATTCTAGTGAAAATATGGATTCAGAACCTGGGACAGGTAAATCAGTATTGAGGAAAGATTTTACTACTCCAAAGTTAGTTACTGCATAAGACAGGTGTCAGTTAAGTATGCGAGATTCTGTGTTTATTCTTGAAGCTACTATTAATGCACTTGGATTTAACATTGACGAATTTCCTATAAATAAGTATTCAATTCAAAGAATCCGAACAGAAAAACGGAAGGAACGCGCGGAAAACATAAAAATTGATTTTCAAAACAAGGTGCCAGATGTAGTGACCTTACGTTGGGATGGCAAACTGTTGCCTGCTTTGAGTGCTCGAAAATCGAAAGAAGAACGCTTGCTTATAGTTATTTCATATGGACTTAAAGAACAACTCATTGCTGTGCCGAGACTGGATAATTCTTCAGGCAAAGAACAGGCGCAGGCTATTTGGAAGGTTATCTTAGATTAGAATCTCGAAAACAAAGTCCAAATTTTCTGTTGTGATACTACGGCTTCGAATACAGGTCGTTTTAATGGTGCTTGTACGCTCCTCGAGCAAAAATTTGATAGGAAAATGCTTTTTTTCGCTTACCGCCATCATGTATACGAACTGGTATTAAAGGCCATATTCGAAGTGAAAATTAAACAACTAAACAAGTGATAACAAGCCCCGATATTCCACTCTTTAAAAAGCTCAAAGAGAATTGGAAAAACATTGATCTCACTAAAATACAGTGCTATAGAGAAACAGTGGAACTGTTCTGAACCATACCCAAACTTGAAAATTTGCTTGACTTTTACTGCGCTAAACTTAAAAATGTTATGGTCAGAGAGGACTATCAAGAGTTGATCAAATTTTCTATGGTATTTTTAGGTGTAGATGCAGCAAAAAAAATTAGAATCAGACCTCCGGGTGCCATGCACCAAGCTAGATGGATGGCCCGAACGATTAACTTCCTAAAACTATCGTTATTTAGTTCTCATCTGAAATTAAACACCAAGGATAAGAAAGCACTGTTAAACGTCTGCTTGTTTATCGTAGCAATCTACGTTAAGCCATGGCTTCAATGCATTTTGGCAGTTAAAGCCCCCTACAAAGATTTGTGCTGTTTGAAATCTTTGAAAGCTTAGTAAAATGTGAATGAAAGTATCTCGAAAGCTGCTTTAGAGAAATGTATCCAGCATTTATGGTATTTGACTATTTAAATAGCATGATGATGTGGATGAATAAACAAAATTAAAATTGATGGCAAATTTACATAGAGAAAATTTCTCGACCCATGAGAAAAGATACATTACATCGAAGGTAGAACTTTGTGGCTCATTGTATGGTGAGTTTGATACATTGATTTTGTAGTTGTTTATATAGTTATTTATTTATATCACGCAATTGTTGTTTGTTATTTTATTTTTTTACAGAAAAAGCATCGATGATTTCATATCAGTCAAAAGCCATTCATTGTTTTCTAGACTAAAAATTGATGATAGTTTTCTCAACGAGAGTCCCTCTTCACGGGAGCGTAACGCTTCTTTTCTAGACGCGAAAAAGGCAACATCAATAATTAAAGCAGTGAACGATACAGCTGAAAGAGTGGTAAAACTAATGCAGGACTTTCATAGTTTAATAACGGTTGAGGAGGAACAAAAACAATTTTTGTTACGTTGCGTACAAGAACACACGAAGATCTATCCTGACTGTAAAAAGCAAACATTGAAACAAAAATATGTTCAGTAATGTTTCTTTTACTGTAATCTTATATATAAAAATGGATGGCTAAATGTGTTGCTAACCGCAAAACTCGAGAACGGCTGGACCAATTCGGCTAATTTTTTTTCTAATATTCGTTGAAGTCCGAGGAAGGTTCTTATGAAGAGAAAAATTGGAAAAATTGCACTGAAAAACGTAAAAACCACATTTTTCTTTTTCCCATTCAAACTGTTTCTAGCTGTCAATTCTAGGGATGGCAAACTGAGATAGATTAATCGAAGAATCGATTTTTTTGGGTCGTAAAGATCGATTTGAGCAATGAATTGATTAAGTGAATCGATCTCAGACACCCTAAAATCGACTTTTAATTCATTTACTTACTGTTTCGTTTTATTCAAATAAAACAAGAGTACCAAACCATAATATAAAGAAGAAACATTTGAAATTTAATTAGTAACTTTAAATGCATCCGTAGATTTGACACTTTCTCATTCTACGTTATACAGTTTGACTTTGACAGTTTTTCAGTAGATTCTCAATTAGTGCGTGTTATTTTCTTGGTTGTTTTTAAATCTTCGCTTCTCAATCAACAAACAAGTTCCTCGATTTACCTTTGGTTGATTGGTTTATTTTGTGTGTGTGTTTACATTTATACTCAGTTCAAGACTCATGCCGCCTATAAGAAGCGGGCGGAGCAATTTGGGTCGAAGAACTCTAAATGCTAGAAAACAAGCTAATTTTCAGTCTAATCGGACTACACAGCAACGTGAAGAGCGAAATGAAATTAAAGGATTCGGATATCACAAACCCGTGCAGCACGTCATTCAGCTAATGATCTTGCAGGTTTGAAACGAGCTGCTTTCAGTTACGATGTTTCAATTGACTACAGTACCCACCAATGCGTTGCTATTGGATCTATGAACTCAGTTTGCCCACATTGTAAGGCATTGAAATACAAAAATGAAGCCGTTGGATTGTGTTGTGCAAATGGCAAAGTGAAATTAGAGTCATTGGTTCCACCACCAGAGCCATTGTACTCATTGGTTTCAGGAACAGGAACGGATTCAATACATTCCCTTACTAATATCCAAAAATATAACAACTGCTTCCAAATGACTTCATTTGGGGCAAAAAATGTAGTTCGGGACAACTTCATGCCAACTTTCAAGGTAATATATAACATACTTATCCCCCGTATTGCTTTGTTTATTTTATTTTATAGTTTTTGTAACAAAAATAATAAACCTGTCTTTTTAATTCACAGATACAAGGACAAATATATCACCGAGCAGGCTCACTTTTGCCGGTGTCAGATGGCGACTACAAATTCCTGCAAATTTATTTCATGGGCAATTCAACACAAGAAATTTATCTGCGTTGTGCACGTAACAGTTCAATGAAGAGGTCTATTGTAGAAGAATTACAAACTTTCTTTCATCAACACAATCAGTTGATGACATTGTTCAAAACTGTACTGGATCTCATGCCATATGATACTCACAAAATTGTAATCAAAGCTGATAAAACTCTTGTGGGCAAACATGCAAGATGTTTCAATGCACCAACAATGGATGAAGTTGCCATTGTTATAGTTGGAGAAAATTTGGAAGCCCGTGATATTGTTTTACATCGCCGGAATGATCAGTTACAGCGTGTGTATGAAACACACCGCTCATATGATGCGCTACAATATCCCATCATGTTTTGGCAAGGTGAAGATGGTTATCACTTTTCAATCAAGATGATAAATCCCCTTACAGGTAATTAAAAATTTGGTTTAGCAATGGAGATTTTGTATCAGCTATTACATGTATCATATGCAAGTTCAATCACTGTCATTAAAACAATAATTTATTTACAGGTGCCGAAATCAACAAAAAAGTCAGTTCAATGAACTATTATTCATACCGTCTGATGGTTCGTGAAAATGAAGACAATCACATCTTGAAATGTCGGCGATTATTTCACCAATATTCTGTTGATATGTATGTCAACATTGAAACAGAGCGTTAACATTCATCAGGTTGAACCAGACCAAAATACGTTCTGAAGAGTATATTCACCTTCGAGATTCGATTAATCCTGATGGAAATGCAGAGAATGTCGGCCGGATGACAATTCTTCCAGCAACATACATCGGAAGTCCTCGACATATGCATGAATATGCTCAAAATGCCATGTCGTATGTTCGTCATATGGCACAGCAGATTTATTTATCACATTCACGTGCAATCCGCAGTGGATAGAAATCAAACTTGAGTTATTCCCTGGTCAATCACCCATTGATCGCCCTGACATTACGGCAAGAGTCTTCAAACAAAAGTTGAAATCTTTAATGGATTTCATTGTGAAACATAGCGTGTTTGACGAGGCGTGCTGCTGGATGTATACTGTGGAGTGGCAGAAACGTGAATAGCCTCATGCACATATTCTGATTTGGTTGGTTGAGAAGATAAGACCAAATGAAGTTGATGAAGTGATATCAGCTGAAATCCCTGATTTACAAGTAGATCCAGGCTTGCATGAAGTAGTTATTAAAAACATGATTCATGGTCCCTGTGGAACACTTAATCAAAATTCACCGTGTATGGTGGATGGTAAATGTTCGAAGCGTTATCCACGGGCATTACTAGCAGAAACAATTACCGGAAATGATGGTTATCCACTGTATCGTCACCGATCGACTGCAGACAACGGAAGATCAACAATTGTCAAAGTTAATAAACAAGACATTGAAATTGATAATCGTTGGATTGTTCCATATTCACCGATCCTATCAAAGACTTTCAAGGCGCACATCAATGTTGAATCTTGCCATTCCGTGAAATATATCAAATATATTTGTAAATATGTAACCAAAGGAAGTGACATGGCTGTGATTGGAGTTGGTGCAGAGAATTACAATGACGAAATTACCCAATACCAAATGGGCTGGTATGTTAGCAGTAATGAAGCAATTTGGCGCATTTTTTCTTTTTCCATTCATGAAAGACACCCCACTGTTGTTCACTTAGCCATACACCTAGAAAATGGTCAAAGAGTATATTTCACGGCGCAGAACGCATTACAACGAGCTGTTCAACCACCATCTACAACCTTGACCTGTTTTTTTGAAATGTGTCAGAATGATGATTTCGCCCGAACACTGCTATACTCCGAAATGCCAAAATATTATGCTTGGAATCAATCCTCAAAGAAATTTCAACCACGGAAACAAGGAAAACCAGTTCCAGGTTACCCAAATGTATATTCCATCGATGCAATAGGTCGAATTTATTCAGTCCATCCAAGCAATGATGAGTGTTTTTATATGCGATTGCTATTAGTCAATGTTCGAGGCCCAACATCATTCCAACATTTACGAACTGTTAATGGTGAATTGTGTGGCTCTTACAGAGAGGCCTGTCAACGTTTGCAACTATTAGAAAATGACGCTCAGTGGGATAAAACTCTCAATGATGCTATAATTTCTTCACAAGCTCATCAAATACGAACATTGTTTTCTATAATTATATCAACATGTTTCCCATCAAAACCAATTGATTTATGGATCAAATACAAAGATGATATGTGTGACGATATCTTGCATCAAATGCGCATTAGAACAGGAAATCCAAATTGACAAGTCAATCAAGAAGTTTACAACGAGGCGTTAATATCAATTGAGGACATGTGCTTGATGATGACAAACAAAGTATTATCTCAATTAGGCATGGCCGCGCCCAATCGTCCGATGCACGACGCTTTTAATCAAGAGTTGAAACGAGAAAAACTGTACGATCTTGATGCTTTAAGAGAATCAGTTCGAATAAATCTTCCGCTGTTGAACCAACAACAAAAGTATGTATTTGATACTCTTATGGAAGTTGTACATGATGGAACTGGAGGGATTTACTTCTTAGACGCTCCCGGTGGTACAGGAAAAACGTTTTTGATTTCTTTAATTTTAGCAACAATTCGCTCACACAATGAAATTGCACTCGCACTTGCTTCATCAGGCATTGCAGCTACATTGTTGGAAGGCGGTCGAACAGCCCATTCAGCGCTAAAATTGCCGTTGAATATGCAAAGCAACGAAACTCCCATCTGCAACATTTCGAAGAACTCTGCAATGGCAAAGGTTTTGCAGCAATGTAAATTGATAGTGTGGGATGAATGCACGATGGCACATAAAAAGTCTTTGGAGGCATTAGACCGAACCATGCAAGATCTGCGGAACAATCAAAACCGATTTGGTGGTGCGATGATTTTGTTAGCAGGAGATTTTCGTCAAACATTGCCAGTGATTCCACGGTCAACGCCAGCTGATGAACTTAATGCATGTTTAAAGTCCTCCGTTTTGTGGAAACACGTAAAAAAAACTAAATTTAAGCAAGAATATGCGTGTCGAGTTGCAAAATCATCGATCTAGAGAAATATTTTCAAAACAACTCATTGACATAGGTAATGGCAATTTCGCTTTAGACTTTTTCACTGGCTGCGTTACCTTTCCTGACAATTTTTGTCAGTTTACTGATTCAAAAACCGAACTCATTCAAAATGTGTTCCCAAACGTTGCTAAAAATTACAGAGATTATATTTGGTTGAGCGAACGAGCTATATTGGCTCCCAAAAACATGGATGTAAATGAATTAAATTTCAAAATTCAAAATGAAATTGCCGGTGAATTGAGGACATACAAATCAGTTGATTCCTATACTAACCAAGATGATGTCGTCAACTATCCACCCGAATTTTTGAACTCGCTGGATTTGCCAGGATTGCCGCCTCACAATCTTCAATTAAAGGTCGGATCGGTGATCATAATGTTACGAAATATCAACCAACCGCGTCTTTGTAACGGCACACGGCTAGCGGTGAAAAAATTACTAAACAACGTGATCGAAGCAACCATTCTAAAGGGAAAGTATAAAGGAGAAGACGTTTTGATACCACGCATCCCAATGATTCCGACTGACATACAATTTGAATTTAAACGACTGCTGTTTCCAGTGCGGCTTGCTTTCGCTATGACCATAAATAAATCCCAGGGGCAGTCATTGAGTGTTTGCGGCATTAATCTTGAAAACCCATGTTTCTCGCATGGCCAATTGTATGTTGCCTGTTCCCGTGTTGGAAAACCATCAGCTTTGTTTGTTTACGCGCCAGGTAATCAAACAAAAAATATCGTGTACCATAAAGCATTACAATGAAAATATCATTTAACACAATATTACTAAAGTATTGCAGTGTACGAAATAGAAAACTTAATATTGTAAGTAGTTGTTGTTTGTGATTATGACATTAAAAATACATAGAAAAGTATATTAACATTATGCAAATTTATTGTTTATTCCACGGTAATTATTTGATAGTAAATAAATAAAGTGATCACTCTGAAATACGTTTATATTCAATTTTTTGTTTAAATTACACATTTGTGACTGTATAGTATCACAAACTTATCTGTCCTGGTGACCATTACTGAAAACTAAAGATGTCATCACGACATGTGCACTTTATAAGCGACGCCATCACCAGAACTTGACCAGAAAAGATAAGTTTGTGGGACTGCCACAGTCCAATAGCGTTTGACAGAACGACGTCTGTCGGGTTAGCTAGTAAGTTAATAAATCTCTGCTTTGAATAAAATGATGTCTTATGTACCCAAGAAACATACATGTTACAATCTTTCCATAGTATTCCCCGTACAATATCTTACGTTCAAGTTTGACCTAAAGTCGGCATGGGCTACCGTTATCTTATTGCAATAATACGTTTTATTTAAGTTAATGAGGTGAAATAGAAAAAAAATAGAGGGTGTGCATATTCGAATTTGCAAAAAAAAATCCCTTGTATCTTGGGACACCCTAGTGTACGTAGACCACCAATACACCTTGTCCCCTTCCTCCTCATTTAGTTCCCAGAATTTTGTTATTTTCTTCAAGTTATATAATATTTGATTACTTCTTCCTAAACTATTCTTTCCTTCAACCTTTCCTTCTATGATGACGTGCAGAAGACAGTTCTTCCTAAGAACGTTTTCATTCAAGTTTGCTCTGCTCCAAAGAATCACATCCAAAATGGTTCTCTTTTCATCCAATCTTCTTGGGATTTCTTCATTTATCATCTAATTTTTTTAAGTCTTCTCCAGCACCAAATTTCAAAGATCTCCAAGTATTATTTGTATACCTTTCTAAGAGTCAAAGTTTCTTCACTATACAATGTGAACTCCAAATATAGTATTTCATAAGTTTCTTCCACAGTTACAAACTTAAATATTAAATGCAATAAAAATTGTGTGATTATATTTTCATACGAGTATTATCCTCAGATTGTAGGCGTGCTAATATCCTATCCAAGATCTTAGAGCATTCAGAATAGAGGATATGTGTTTGCAATTAAAATTAGGTACTACATATAGGAGAATTAAACATATAATATATTACTGGCAATACACTCCATTGTAAGGTAGAGTCTCCACAATCTTTTTAATATTTTTTAATATTGTGGAATTCACATTGCATCCCTAATAAACATTTTCATTGCAAAGGGTAGAGTGGTAGTAGCCACCACAAATGGTGAGATCTCTGGAGATAATAAAGACATTCCCGTGGCACAATACAACGCATTACTGCTGAGTGTAGAGCGACCACTCTATAAAAGGAAGAGAGGGGGGGGGGGAGGGGGGCAGAGAGCAGCAGACGAGGCCATATCCATCATAGAACAGTTTCTTAAGGGTCCAATATGAGTTGAAAGGGGGAGAGAACTCACTTGGAATAGAGAGAGAGTGTTTCCTGTTGAGGGGAGGAGAACTTCAAATAGTTCATACTAGGTGGAGGTGAAAAATTAATGGCCCAGGGACTGGTATAAGCCTTTTGAGGATTCAGCCATATTTTACTCTTATTGTTTTAATATTCCATCCATATAAAATAGTTATTTACCTTCTTTAAAGTTTCGTCCAAACCCTCTTTTGTTCTACCAGATATAACAAGAAGTCGTGGAAGATCATCAGTCTGTAATCCACCATTCACCTTCTCCTTGTTATAAGAGCGCAGCACAATATGACCAACATCTCCAGTCAGCCCTACACTGTTAACAGCAGCTAGACCTCCAGACCAAGGCACTGCCTCTGATACTACCTACAACATCAATAAAATGTATCTTTAAAATTGTCAATGTGTATTTATCTGAAATTTAATCCGTTCTTAAACAAAGTTTTCATTGAACACAAATTAGTATTTCTTTTAAATCCAACCATAAATATTAAATTCAAAATATTTAAAGACACAAAATAATATGCTCAATTTAAACTGGGCTTAATTATGCTTAATTTAAATCTAAATTTAACCAAGCAACTTACCAAGTAATAAGATACATAGCAACTCAATCAACCTTCAACATAAAACCATGATTTAGTGTGATTTTATTTTTTTAAATGATAATACATTTATAACCTAAGATATAACATCATTTTCCCATTAACACACCATTACATGCTCTAAAATTAACTTAATTACTAACCTTGTACTTTTCTTCAACTAATGCCGGTACTTGTTGAGATGGCTTGTTGTAGTTGTCATTTGGTGGTATTTTTCCTGTCTCCATTGCAATCAATACTTTAACAACAGACACAAGTGCTGAGGCTGCATCAGTATGACCGAGGTTGGACTTGATGGAGCCAGTTAGAAGAGGCGTTTGTCTGTTACAGAGTAGAACTTTGGCCAAAGCATTTAGTTCAATGGCGTCTCGAGTCTGTAAATAACCTCTCTTATTTTTATAATCATAAAAACACAACACTAAACTTTACCAAGAAAGAACTATTCTGACTTTAGTTATTTAATATATATCTGATGGGATTTGGGAAAAGCTTTACGGAACAGTAATCCAGCTAAGTTGATACCCAAAAGGTTAAATAGAGATATTGTATGTTTATTTATATAGTTCTAGACTACAAATTTATTAGTAAATACATTATAAGTACTTCACTCATTTTTATATAGTATTAAATAAAATATTAGTAAATTAAATCAAATTTGCATTTACACCACCACTGATGTATTAGTGCATTGTGTATGCAACAATCGACGTTGTAGTCCGATTCTCAGGATGCCCTTGCCGCTAGTCAGGGCTGAAACTAAGGGGGAGAGCAGGACAGGGTAGGTAGATTTCCTAAGGTACGGATTCGGAAAAGAGGCTATAATGATATATTTTAAAGTTTAATCTAATACCTATAAAATAAGCTTGTAGGTTCTGCAAAATATATATTTTTTTAAAAAACCACCTACATAATAGCAATCATATTTCTTTAACCGTTGCTACTTGCTAGCGCTGTAAGATATTTTTCCAAGTTAAAACTTATAAAGACGTACATTCGGAGCACAATGCGGCCTAACACTTGCATTTCTCTCTCTAAAATTTAAAATAGCTCCAACATTTGGGCTCAACAAATTATAAGAATGGTTTTCCAAGAATAAACCACGAAAAATTCATTTTTAACGTTTTGTTTATGAACATCTACATTTTTAATTTATATTACAATGTTTGTATTTTTGTATAAACAAATGTTTTAAATAAAATCAAAAATATTTTTTCTTATATAATATATGAATCGTGTTTTTTTTTTCATGGTGGCATTTTCATACTTTGGCTAGGTCGGCAAAGGGCACGGCCACTCCCAAAACAGTCATCACCTTTCCCAGACATGACAATTTGATTTGGCATTTATAATTTATAGTACTCTATCTTATACTCAAAATTTATAAAAGTTGTCAGCTTCATTCCATTTAAAAAGTTTATTTTAAGTAACAGCGTGGTGAATGAGGTAAATACATCTCCCAGGCTGGCACAGTTGCGTAAACATCTGGTGATGGATAAGTTATCACATGCACATATTGTAGTTTAAACATTTGGCAGCATTGTATTGTGAATCTCGTACTTCAAACAGTTAGTTTCTGAATAGCATAGAATAAAATCTGTCATGTCCTCGTCTATATAATTGTTACATCTTTGCCAAGGAGTATAGAATCAACATCAAATTTGGTGTGAAACTGTGTAAAACTGCAACAGAATCTTACGAAATATTTATAGCATCCAATGGTACAGGTATTTTATGCTCAAGCTTTTGAATGGCTTTGACTATTTAAGGACGAACGTGAGGATATTAAAGATGACCATTTAGATCTACTTGCCACAAAGCGACCCTATGGTGAGTTAGGCCAGGTAAGCCTTCTGGTCATTGGGTTAATCCTAGCAATCCTTATTGGGGTAAGGGTGAGGACTTGATGAGCTCACACGTCAATCTTATATCATTTTAACCCAATAGTATGAGTCTGAATGAACTCAACCTCCATACAGTTGTCTACTATACTCTTATTTACTCATCCAAGCTATTTTGGTGTTTTAGTTGTAAACATCAACCATTGTAGTTTGTCTTATGTGTCATCGAGAGTGGAATAGAATTTCTTGCAGTCAACTATGCAATGTCTGATCAGAAATGTTAATTCAAGATGCTTGTGTGAGGTCATTTCTCAAAGCCCTGGCCATAGAACCTGCATGTCTCCATGCGGAGTTCTGCATGTAGCGGCCTTGGGCTGCTGTTCTCACACGAAGACGACCTGTGCGAGATTTGTCCTCAATACTCTGTATTTCTCTGAATCTTCTCAACACACTCAAAACATCACTTTTACTGTGAACTGTCATGTCCGGTAACTGCAAAATTCTATTCTTGTGTATACCCACTTTGAAGCAGAGTCACAATCCAGATTAGGTCAAACGTCTTTTCAGCAGCTGCGATGCAAATAGATTGACTGTGCCTTGCTAACTGGACCAAAGAATTGATGTTGTTGAATCACAACCGCCAAATTTGTCTGGTAAACAAACACAGACATGCATTTGGTTGTGCTTGATCTTGAAATACATTATAGAATGTTCACCTTCATCATAGAGTAAATGTGCATGAGGTACAGGGTATACCATCTACATTTACTGACATTATGAAAATCTTCTGTTGTTGAGTATATTTTTAATTTCTATAAATTCACGGGAAAAAATAATCAATGCCCATTTCGTTTTGATACTAAAATGCTGATATCTATAACCAGAGCCAGATTTAAGAGGGGGTGATAGGGCCTTCACAAAAAACTATTTATTGACTGCAGTCATGGTTAAATCTTAAAAAATATTATAGTAAGTGATTATATCAATTGTTACTTATTAAATACAAACTATTAATTACTTATGGTATTTATGAGCAGAAAAAAAAATTCAGACTGTAATTTTCAAATCTCAAACAACATCCTTGGATAGAAGCAAAACTTATGGGTTTAAGTAGAATTAAAAATAAGTGCTTCATAAATTGAGTCACCCCCAAGGCCTAAGATGCTATTGGCTTTGAATATTAGTATGTGCGCAATTCAAATATTGTAAAGAAGTTTGAACTACAAAGCTTTAATTTTATTGTTTAACTAATATGGAGACCAGATAAAATAATTAATAGTTTAAAAAAGCTCTTATTTTTACTAAACACGTCAAAAATAATAATCGTTTGGTAATGAGTGTATAAATATTTCAAGTTGTCTAGTAGTGCTAAATATATATATATATATATACTATTTTTACATAAACTAGCTCTATTACACTGGGGGACGGGACGAGAGGACTTTATACACATTGTATTATGTCTAAATTGTAAAAATATAACAATAAACATAATATATTAGCGCAGTGGTTTCCAACCTTCCACAAGGTTTGGCCCTAATTTTTGTCTCTGGGATCATCACGACATTTTAATCGTCTACAAGCATTTAAATATGCATCAATGACTATCCGAATTTATGAACAGTTGTTAAGTAGGTAGACTTTGGAGGAAATATATATACCCTTATCTACTTGGAGGGAGAACTGGAAATATTACTTGGAGGGAGAAGTGGAAACAATTTAGGAATTACTACTTGGAGGTAGAGGTGGAAACAATTTAGTAATTACTACCCCCTGTACACCCAACCAAAAATCGAATGCCGACCTCCCCATCCCCAACAAACCAAATGAGCGTGACGTTAATCCTGCTGGCCCACCGATATTTGATTTATTTGTTATAAATTGATCATATAAGGATTATACAAATGTGACTAAAATATTGCAAAACACCTGCAGATAAATAATGTTTAGAGCTGTTAAGGCTTTTAAAATGAGGGAAAACCAATCAGACAAACAGCAAAAGATTTCAATATTTCATTCACCCACCTCAATAGCGTAGTTAGCTAAAGCGCTAGTTTTGTGTTGAGCTAGACTTCTGAGGACGGAAAGATAGAGGTTCGAATCTTGGTCAGGTGAACTTAGGGGGGTTTTTCCTAAATGGTTTTCCACTCTATTTACATGCAAATGGGAGTTCAGTTCCTCTAAATTGAGCCTCCCCCAATCCTTACACATTATTGTAATTAGTAATTAAGCGCATAACCTAAACGGGTATTAAGATGTGGTGCCAAATAATAATATTATTAATAATAATAGTAAAGATATTCTATTCCTAACTTAACACGATAATGTTCTAAGAGCATTTTCGTACTGAGCCAAAGGAACCGTTTTTGATTCCCAAGTCCAGGTTTTGTAGCTTTTATCTCAATTAAATCCTATACATTCTTTTGTTAAAAAATTAATTTACTATAAATTTGCTAAACCGTTAAAGTGATTTTACTTTTACTAAACTGCAAAATTGGTAGCAATGCTAGCTTTAGAAAAGTTATCTGCCTCTCCCTCTTTTTTGCAGTTTGACCTTAAACTTTTAAAAGTTGTGACAGATGAATGAACTACACAGGTAGCTGTAGGGGTAAAGCTGGAAGATATATTGCCATCCCCCTTACCCAACCCCAAGCACACCTTTTTATATCAGTTCATACCTGTGTTGAGTTCATACCTGTGTAGATTTTTTTAGGTGTCCATAAAAGAACGAGAAACCAATCTCTAAGAGTACATAAAAAAGCAGAATACATTTACTATGGATTGTCATAAAAAGAAGTGCGAACATTTGCAATTCAATTTGCTTGCGCTCTTGGAATAAGAATTTCTCTTTCCTGGACAGAAGTCAATATGGCTGGGCCGGATTGGTTTTATTCCTTCCTCAAAAATCACCTAAGTTTGTCTATCAGAGGACCAGAAGCTATGAGCCCAGCCCGGGAATCGATTTTTAATCAAACTAACGTCAACGCATTTTTTGATAACTTGCAGACATTGCTAAATGGTTTGAAACTAGGTCCTGATGATTTATGAAACATGGACAAAACAGGGATCACAACAATCCAAAGACCAGACCAAGTATTTGCTCATAGAGGATTCAAGCAAATAGGTAAAATAACATCTTCTGAAAGAGGTCAACATGTCACACTTGCTGTTGCCGTGTCAGTGACAGGGACTAGCATTCCCCCGTGTTTTATTTTTCACAAGGTGAATTTTAACGATTAGGCCAATATATTAAAAGGAGCTCCCCCAGGAAGTCATGGTGATGCGAACCCATCAAGCTGGATAAAAGAAAACATTTTTGTAAAATTTGGAACCACCTTTTAACGCACACTAAATCATCAAAAGAGAACCCAATAATTCATCTACTAGATAATCATGATTCTCACCTTTCCATAGAGGCACTTGGTTTTTGTAAAACTAGTGGTGTGACGGTTTTAACACTCCCAAAACATTGTAGGCACAAACTACAGCTATTTGAGAGAAGTGTGTATGGGCCACTAAAATAATATATTAACTCTGCTTCAGATTAATGGATTACAAACCATTTGGGGAAGAAAATGTAAATAATTTATGACATCCTTGAGATAGTGAACACTTCTTTGCCTCGTGCCGCAAACCTCGTTCACATTAAAATAGGCCTTGAACATGTGGGATATATCCCTTTAATAGATGTGTGTTTGAAGATAGTGAATTTATAGCTGATTATCTCACAGACCAACCTGAACCTTCAGGAACAAATGGATCAACTCAAATCTGGGGGTTGGGGGTAACAACCAAAATGATCCTTTTCAAGGTTTTGATGTTAGCAGGCCTATATCTGCTCAAAGTCATTCACAAACTTCAGAAAAAGTAAGTTTAATGAAAGATCATACCACGCCATCTACTTCATGGTCTCAATCATAGAGACAAAGTTTAAGCATAGACCTATCTCTGGAAGAGATTCAACTCCTCCCAAAAGCAGGACTAGGAACAACTGCTGTTAGGCCAACCAACAATGGCAATTGGAGAAAGACGTCAATATTAACTGACACCCCAATTAAGAAAGTACTTGACAAAAAGATCTAGAACGAGTCTGTTTGAGGAAAATCGAGAAAAAAAACAGCAAAAATTAAATTCAAAAAGAACGTTAAATTCAACGCACTGCATGTAAAATGTGGGCTTGTGTGGTGTGTACAGAAGAAGCCAATATTTTTATACATGTCACAATATTGTGAATTAGAATATGAACCATGATTATTATAATGATGTTGATAATATAGTTTGTAATTTGTTTTTAATAATAAATTATATTATTAGCCCTTATTGTTAAGTACTAATGATTTATACAACATGAACCAACGTGCTTTATACATAGTGCTAACCAACCCCAGCTAGGGTTGGTTGGCACATCACAGAGATATAAAATATTTAAAACATATAAGAGACATATACAATATTTAATTAACCTATACATTTGATGAATACAATTTAAGTAGCTTATGAAACATGGTAACTGTCCATTGATTTACCTTAACTCAATTT
Source organism: Timema podura (assembly GCA_033556935.1). Classification (NCBI taxonomy): domain Eukaryota; kingdom Metazoa; phylum Arthropoda; class Insecta; order Phasmatodea; family Timematidae; genus Timema; species Timema podura. Next base: position 47,357,081 of record JAVRXN010000014.1, read on the forward strand.
ATAAATTTAAATTTAAAAAAAAATGGAATATGCAAATTGTAGCCAGCCATCCTCGGTCTCCCCTATATTTCTACGTTTCAGGGGAATATGACCGTGATTTGTCATATTACCTATAGTATGGATGTTGCATGAAATAATAAGTAACCTAGGTATAAAATAACATGAAATTTATCAGATGCATAAAAAATAGGTTTTGTATTTACTGATAGATGGCATTAGTGTCTTGTAGAATATTGTGTGTAGGCCTACTGTTTTTATATTCACACTAGAGTTCTATCAAGTAGAGAGAAACAATTTGTACCGTGAGCAGTTTATCTGCATTTATTTGGAGACTATTTATTTCTGTGTTTTATCTTTCATTGTATTGTTAAAATAAGGAATTAAAAGAAGGGTCTTATTCACCATGATAATTTCTGGTTGATGTTTGAGAGTCTTACAGCAAAAATATTGATGAGGTAAATGTATAGGGTAATGTTACTAAACGTGCCATATAATTTAATTTTGGAGGAAAAATGAGTGACCAAGACATAAACTTGTGTCTACATGTGTCCTCCATAAGCAGATTTGAAAAGTGATTAACTAGGAAACTCAAAGGTATGCATTTTGATGAACTTATGGTGGAGCGAGAAACACGTGACCATGTTTATTATTGTTATTTTTGTATGAAAAGAATATCAGGGATATCAACAATAAAAATGGAAGAACTGTTTCAAATATCAAAACAATATTATCTGCAATATGAGCGCCGATAGATAGTAAAGATTTCTCAGTTCCAGTTCACCTAAGAAGGAACCAGTTATGAAGAATGTGCAGATGAATGTTTTACAGACTTTACTGAACCAACCACTTCTAAGTTTTGTACAATTAACTGGAAATGAGCACACGCTAAATTTAATTAAGAAAGATAATTTTACCATAGTGAGATGTTTTGTGATCTAAATTTCTTAAGAGAGCAATCTAAGCCTCTTGGCTCACCAGTTATGGCAATGAAAATTACTTGAAGATGAAGATAAAATATCATTGTATCACTAAAGTAATAAAGTGTATTGCAAGCATTTCACTATTGAGGATGGTATGGGTAAGACTTTAATGGTCTTAGTATGAAATAACAAAATAGTGAATAAAGGCTTAATATGGAACATTTTTACTGAGGCATCAAAATTACATTTGAAAGCATTCTGCAGCATAGTGGAAAAAAAAGTTTATTATTTCTTCTAATTCATGCCTCTGACTTGAAAGAAACATATTAAAGTATGTAGAAGATTCTGAATTCGATATAGTACCAAAACTACTTTTGGAATATCTGTGGTGATCAAAAGATTATTAGAGTAGTTACATATTTACAGGGAAGATTCACAAAATATCATATATATATATATATATATATATATATATATATATATATATATATATAAAATAGAAAATATAAATATATAATATATATAAATATATAATATACATATATATATTTCTAGGGCAACTAGACAACAGCAAAGCATTATATTGCGTGTCAATACGAAAAAGCAGTGAATATTTAATCGAAAGAAATAATATAAATATGTTCCACTTGTTGAAACATAGAATGTTGCTCTTTCCCCTTTATATTGAAAAAAATCTTGATTTAATAATGCATTTAGTAAAGGCCTTAAGATAAAATAGGAAGTGAATTTACCTACCTCGCAAATGTTTTTCTCAATATAACAGATACTTTACTTAAAGAAAGAAAGTACCGAAATAACGAAACTTTATAAATGTCATGTATTTGAGATGAAGCTATAGGATACTAAACTAACAACTTGGCTTTCGTTTTTAGAAGCTGTGCATAGATTTCTTGGAAACAGAAAAGTAGTACATTATGAACCACTGGTGTCATTTTAAGGTGAAATGATATAAACATATGAGGTGTCGAATGTCTTTGAAAATTCATTTTATATTAGGATTAATAGGCCATGAAACGAAATCACACACGCATTGACATAGAGTAATCAGTGTATTTATTTATATCAGACCAACGAACGACTATTAGTAAGATACAGTTACAGGGAGTAAGAAGTAGGGATAGCCAACATAACACAAACTTTGCAGATTTGCCAATATAGCCATATTAATATTTTATACCTTCACGTTAGAGGGTTTTCCCCCCTAGTAATTTGGAAGCTGTGAGTGATGAGCAAGTAGAACTTTTTCATCAGGATATATCCATTACTTTAAAGAGTTATTAAGGTCACTGGGTTACTGCCACGATGGGAAAAAAAAGTTGGTTTTTTAAGAGAGAGTGAAAAACGAATTATTAAAAATAAATATCAGTGAGAATTATTTTAATTATTTAAAATGCACATTTAACCTGCACGATTTTATAAATTAATAGTAGAACCAGCTACTTATGACCTAGAGTTAAGTATTTTGTTCGCTAATGTTATTTATTGCCCCTGATCCTCCACAGCTCTAAATCCTGCTCTGTCTACAACAAATAACATTAATCGTAGAAACAATAGCGTGTCACAATTTTTTTATTAAGAGTGAGATATATCATTCTATATGTCTGAAGATATGTAAGTTAATCTTATTTACGTTCTGCAAAAAGAAGATAATTCTCAAATCAATCTAATAATTTAGTTTTTAACCTTTGCGTCCTACACCAGTTGACTTGCTTTCATAAATACTTTTTGTGTAAATGATTTGTCTTAATAATACTGCCACTATTTTACAGAATTTCAATCATCAAGAAATAAAATTGATTTCGTTTAAAAGAGCATATTTCCGATTCCCCTTAATTGAGTTAGGTCCTCGAATGCTTTCATAGAGAGTATTAATCACTATTCAACCTCAATATCTGTGGAGGCTTCCTACAATAAATTTTCATTACCATGGGTGGTGAAATATCCACCAGATTCTAGTATGTTTAGAGGGTTAAGTTCAATTCTTTCAGAAATATCCTTAAATGGTTGTAATAAAATCCTAGGGAATTTGGCAAAGGGAAAGTGTTCCACTGCATATAAGGAATCATTTGTTTGATGGTTCATGTGGAGTTACTTATTTTAGCATGATAGGCCACAATTTAAATATAAACTAAATTTGAAGTGGATTATAAGAACAATTCTGTTTATACTGCAACGTGAATATTCTAGCCAGTTTTAGGCCAAGAAAAATATATGTGAACATTGTTTCAATACTTCCCCCTTTTAACGAAATTATTTAAAGAGTATTTGGTCAATAATCTGGCAATGGAAAAAGAAAATCATTCAAAAATTTGGGAATATTGTAAACATATTCAAATAAGCAATTTTTACCTTTAAATAGGTGAACACCCATTTGAATCATTAGAGAGCTTTTATATGTAGAATTGGAATTATTGTTTTACATCTTAGGATAGAAATGGCTTGCAACTAATAATGTTTAGGGTCCCTTTAAAAGTCTGACATATTTTTAGGTTATTAGTAAAGTAGGATTTTTACATGAATCCTATTTGATAATATTTTTTAACTTGGTAGTTTTTTTTTATATCTGGAAGACATATCACTAAATGTGACAAATATTTTTGGTTGCTATAATAGATCATCACAGATACATACCTTTATTCCACTTCCATCAGCTTCAAGGTATGAAATTAACAATGGATCTATCCCACACCGTTGATAGAATCTGCTCAGCAAACTAGTCAGTGGATATTCAAGTGGGACGACATAGCCTGACTTCCTGTCACCATAGCAGTCAAATTGGGAATTAACAATAGAGGCGTAGATACGTTTAGCATACTTTGCTTTTTGTAGGAACATTACTACTGAGGCTTCACTCCGAACAAATCCAGTAGCTATTAATAAAAACATAATAAAAAATTCAATAAAAATAATAAATAATTATAACTAAAACAATATATGTTAAAAAACTATTAGTTTATTTAAAATAAATAGATGGTTTGCCATTATTCATAAAGATAAGGTTTTTTATCTTCAATTTTATTTTAGATGTAGAAAAATACATTGAATTACTTTCTTTTTATGTCGTCACGTCTCAATACTTGTACGGATTGTAAGCATTTTGTTTATTCAAAAATTAAAGAATTAAGAATACTATATTATATTGAAACAAAAATTATCCTGTTTGTTTCAATTACAATTTTGAATAACGGCTTTTTACATTTGTATAAATATGTGTTTCTGATTTCAACCAAGTAGTTTATATAATGGCTTTGTCCAGATTGACCTTTGACCTTTTATTCCTTGACCTACTTTTAGGTGGGTGGGTTTTAATCAATGACATTGTCATGAAATGTCAAGATGGGAATGGGTGATGTCGCAACTCTGATGACTTCAGAATGTATTACTCATTCCAGGAGTCACTTTAGTGGCTTGACATGTCGAGACAGGAATATACCACTGGTAAAGTCACAAAGGGTTTTACTTGCAGGGTAATGTCGCAATGTGTTTCCCCAGTGATGTCATTACGACATGTCAAGACAGGAATATATTACGGGTTATATTGAAAACCTGATGACGCCAGAATTTAATTTAAATATTATTTAAAGACATGGGTTTTCCCCAGTGACATGTATTTATTTGGGATTCAATCCCTTTACCAGTTTAGTGGCTTGACAGAAATATACCATGGATGAGGTCACAGCCATAATTAGATCAGAATCAATTACTCATGCTTGATTCCAAAATGTCCGATAGAATTGTCAATTCAGGAATAGGCCAAGTGTGATGAGTCATACATGGATACAGGAATATACCAAGCTGATGACTTATACATGTTGCTAGAGTGGTGGTTTGACATGTAGAAACTGAATAAAACCAAGGGCTATGACTCATACCGGACGCAAGATTGGCGGCACAGCATATCGAGATAGGAATAAACCAAGAGTGCTACCTCATACCTAGAGCAAGGCTGGTGTCAAAACAGGAATAAGCCATGGGATATGGATAAATAGGAAGTGGGTTTTGAGTGAATAAAATCTGTTTTGATTGACATATATATCTATTCAATCTTTTACAAGACTAACGCATATATTTGTTCATACATTTTTCTACAGTGTATTTAGATGAGTTAGTAGAATAGTTTTGAATTCACAATCTAAAATGTAACATTCCAAACTTACGAAATGGTGTCTAAGTTAAGTATCCATGATCAGATACAGGTTTTTGATGTGGGTTTCCACCATAGGCTGCTCGAGATTATTGACATCCATCGTGCCATCTTGGTTAGTGTGTTTTTTATCCACGACGAGTGTGTAGATCAAATCATTGCAATTTCTGGCAACTTTTGACAACAATATATCCCTTTTGTAGACGGCAACGTCGATAAGATCCCACACCTTGTCCATTCCTGAGAAGCAACCCTTTTTTTACCTACTTCTTGTTTCTGAATGGTGACGACCATATGGCCACCAAATATGCAGCCAAGATATTTTGAATTCTTAGCTAAACTGATGTTTTGAGAAGGCCGTGTGCTGCTGAAGAAAAATTGATATGACCGACAAGTAGTATACCAGTTATATATATTTATATTTGGACAAAGGGCATAAAGCTGTTCTTGACACTCATGCTGACGATGACATCTTTGGCATTGACTTCTTCTTGCAGAAATAGCGAGTTGAAAATATAGGTTATGGCGAGTGGTTTCACCTGCTTTGCTTGGAAGATGCAAAATATTTTGGGTACATGTTGGTCTTACATAATGTGTGATCACTTCAAAAACGGTCATAAGTATGGCTGGCAAACAATCGGGGAGTTCTTTTATAACTGATAGGAGGATGACAGGGCACACGCTGATTGGACGCAGACTCTTGAAGTGTGGCAGATCACCAACATCTTGAATAATGCGTTGTATCAACTCAACATGTTGGTGTCATTGTCTTACAACCTCCTTCATAACCCTAAATAACTTTAAGGTGCAAAATTTAACAAAAAAAAATCAGAAGGGGGTGTATGAGTTGAACAGAGTTAAAATGATCTGACAACAAATGATTGTTACTTAGCGACTCGCAAACCACCTGGTTGCGGAGATTAAAAAAGGACAACTGCCATGCTGATCAGTTAATAGTAGAAATGATGCATTATTATACCTTAAAATGATCATAACTAGGAAAAGACAGGGGTACCAAAATTATAGTAGGAGATAAATGTGATATTGCAATTCAATTTTAAGCATTAGTTATTGTTACAACAAATAATTATCTAAGAAAGTTATATTTAAAATATATAAAAAAAGTTATGTTAAAGAAAAAATCTTAAGTATGCCTCAAACATAACAAGAACTATTTAAAGTTTTCATAAATTTCGGGAACTTATATTAACAAAAGAATATTAATTTAAGAGCCTAAGCGGCAAATAACAAGTGCATATAAAACTCGGCATAGTGGCCTAATTCAAATAATATAACTAGCAGAATTATATAGTTAGCAATCATTAAGTTTTAATTTGATTCATCCAAAACAAATCTTGTACTATAGTAAAGTTGGTAATGAAGTATATCTCCATATTAGAGTATTTGATAACTTATTTTCCTTCAAAGGCTATCCATCATGGTAATTAAAGTTTAGAAGAATATTTTCATTTTAGAATCTGTGTAAAACTATTCTCAAACAAGAAACATGAAAGTTTTAAGAGTATATTTCAACTTTAGAATCTTTGGCATAAAATTCTGCTTAAATATAATCAAAGAACAAAATGAAATTTGATAGTCTATTTCCATATTAAAGTCTTTGGAAAAATATTATTATTAATTATAACCAAACAAAAAACAACAGTCTCTTTGGAAAAATATTATCATATCCTATCAAATCTTCAAAAGAAGCATCTCAACCAAAATAGTTATTTGAAATTATGAATAATACATCCAAAAAGAATTTTGAGAAATACAAATACAAGGGTAATAATTATTTCTAAGCTGAAAGAGAATTTTGCTTATTTACTCTCAACACCTCGTAGCTCGATGCCACCCGCCTAGTTCCAATTGAACAAGTCCCAAGAGTGCTCTTCACTTGGCCGAACGACACCGGGAGATTAGGAATCACGTGTAGGGGGTGAGAGGGACACACAAACACACATGCACTGAATGGATGGAGAACACTGGAGAAACCACATAGATGATTCTCGAAGTATCTCCATCTATCTCCATCTCTGTAGAACCTTTTCCCTGGTTCCGCCGATGCCACCGCCTCTTGGTTGTGAGCCTTGGGAACGCAGTCGTGAAGCTTAGTTAGAAACTCAGAGTGTTGACGTGTGGATGTGTGGGACCAGCGATGTTAGGCGATTTGTTTAGCTGGACAAATAGGGCGACAATGGTGAGTAGATAGCTTTGTAATGTAATTTATTCCTTTGGACCAAGGAACGATGGTACAGTCTGTATTATTGGTGGGTGAGAATAGGGCCGATAAGGTATTCATTAGTATATTCTTGGTTCGAAGGTAAATTAGACAGTAATGACCACAGACTTATAAGGCAATTTCTTGAAGTTGTACCGTTTTATCAGACCAAGAGGAAAAATTTTTTGCGTATAGATGCCAAATGTGACTTTCTTTCGGGGAAAAAAAAATCAAAATGGTCAAAGTATTCTCCCATGTATTTCTTGTTGATAAATATTGTGACCCAATTCATCCTTAGCCTGCTGTCCATCTTCAATCACCCAATCTAGAAGTACCCAAACGACAGAGGCCGAACATAAGTTTCAAACAGAGCTATGTGCCCTGCAAATGGTACGGCCAAATTTAAGCGTTTTCAAAGATAAACATCTTCTTTCGAACAGATCTATGACCAGCAGTTGTTTATTTGGGTAGAAACATATTATTTTCCTACACATTGACCAAGATGGTTTTTGTACACAGTTTGGCAAGTGAGATGATGGCTTCGAATCAGCTTTAATCAACATAACAGTTATCCCAGGGAATGCAGTGCAGCGTGTTGAGGATATATTTGGCTTGATTTTTAGCAACAGTGGAGTGTTTCTCTTAGACGTAAAGGACTTTTTACACCCAATGCTGAAATAATGTACCACATAAATATAAAACTCTTAGTTATTTGATCATAGACTCTTTGTTGTCATCGATGTAGCTCTGGAAATTCTCAATGATGTTCATGATTTAAATGACTTTGAAATGGAATGGAACGTTTTTATATTGATTCCTAAAATCAATCACAACACTTCTGTCTTTGTTGAAAGTGATGATGATGGTAATCTCCCCATACACGATACAGTAGATGAATTTGGTCATTGCCTGGGTAAAGCTTATTTAGATGTTCAGAGAGCCATGCCACGTCAAATTCAAATACAATTTCATGTGGGTGTACTTATTAGGTAAGAGTTAGAAAGCCATGAGATGATACACTTTGTGGTAGGCCTCTCGTGTGATGTCACTACCCTCGTTTTAGAAAAAGGCGTATGATAGTTTATGAAGTAATTTCCATTGAGGAAATCGTGCTGCAAATGTTTTGACGGGAACTATTCACCATCCAAAATAAGCTATAAATAATTAATTTCATACGTCTTGAAATTGAATCAATTATTGGTTACGTCAGTGTTGCAGGTCACATTCTTTATGAATCTCACGATAAATAGATTGTGTAGCTTCCCTGTGAATACGTTTTCCATTGATTTCCCTTCCCATCCCAAAGAAATGGTGAGTGTTTTGACATTTTGATTTCTAATCGAGTGATAGAATACTTTGTGGTAATGACTTTTAAAAGCCTTGGCATGGATCATCATAAAAGATGGTGATAATTTGACACGTCGTAGTAAAATACAGGTTTTGGGATATTAACTTTAAACTTTGTAATTATAGGTGCAGCAATGATTCTAAACATGCTTCTGGAACTTAGTTACTTAACCCTGTGTTTGATACCGTTCAAAAGTTATTTATCTTGGTTAAACACGTTACCATGTAGATATCTCAAAAGATCTACTATATAGCTATTTTCAGAGAAAACACAATGAGTCTCAAATCCCCCGCTGGTATGGTTATTTTATTAAAATATGTTGGGTGTGTCTGCATACCAAAATCTATAATCCACACGCGCTATTTTAGTTTCACTGTTGTAATTTAGAATTTTGTATGTACTATCCCTATACATAAGTGTTGCTGGGTGATGAGGCGAGTTTTTAGTTTAAAAACGCATCAATCTGTGTAAATAGTGGGTGCAACATTTTGTTGACTGGAGCGATTTGATCCACAATGGCAAAAGCACCACCCTTGTGTTTCAATTTTTTGATCTTTGCGATATAGCATGGTCTGTGAAAAATCGAAACATAAATTTCCTTGACTGGTATTGCTAAATTCAATGGGCAAACCATCTGTGAGAGAAGTGACAGTTTTGTATGAGTTTAATTGTCCGACTTCAAGACTGGTTTGTTTCGAGGGAATGGAAAAGAGATCAAGTTCACTGCTGGCACACTTGTAGGACTGAGGAAGTAAAAAAAGACATTTCAGCTGAAAATATCTAAAGCTACTTTCTTCTTCTAGGCGACCATTTTATGTCAGTTAAAGACAGAAGACTGACGTTGGTGCATATACAAGTTTTGTAGCCTGAGCCAGACATCAGTGTGTGGATCTTTTGCTCTGTCGTTAGTTTCAGGTAATTTCCAGTCTAGCGGGCAGGCTGGCGTAGGGCCTCTCTGAAAGGAAGACACTAATTGATGACGTCAAAGAGCAAGTCAATACCTGAATAAAGCGCCAGTTTTCCAATTGCTTTAGCACCGCTTCTCAACAACGCTATGATGCTCTTGAACAATACCAATGAAAAAACTCCCTATTTCATGCACCTGTTAATAGGGAACACCGTGGTAGATCAAGAATATACTTGTTCCATCATGGTTGACGTGGTATCTTTGCTAGGGACATTTAATATTGATCAACATCGTAAATGGAGTTTCACAAACACTTTTCCAAACTTAAACTGCACAGGCTCACCCGTGGCTGTTCTTAATTCGATTTCCAGTCTTAGTATAGACACGTATTGTAATGCAGTATTGGTAACGGTCTTATCTGAGAGGTATACATAGTTGGAGTTATATATACCTACTATACGTATAGGTGTCACCCACGGGCTGTGGTTCAAAGATATCGGTGTAGATGAACATCTAGGTAAGTAAGCCTATTAGAATGTCTGCGACACATGGCGCTATTTTGATCAAGTTAGTGCCATGTTCGTACCCAAGCTTCAGACTTAGATGAATAGTTACTGCCAGAACTTTTATCTTCAAAGGAGCCAAATTCATTTTAAAAACTTTTTTACACTGTTGATAATATTGATCAAATTGACAATTGTACCATAGTTTCCTGAAAGAATATGACCTTTGTACACCCTTATATAGCAATATCGTCCTCCATGGTGTACCATGTAATTTATTGCCACCTGGTATGGATGAAAAAGAAAAGGATACTGAATTTGTCCAAAGTGTCCTCTTCTGTCAGCCGAGTTTGACCCGGTAAGGAAGTTGCCTGTTGAAATTAGTGATAATATTTTTCGTGAAATATCTCCATTTTGATGTCGCTCAGCAAGTTGATGTAAAACTGATACTTCATGTCAGAATGGTGACGTAACTGACAGGAATCCACTAGTTAAATTGTGCAGTGTAATCTTTCCACTAAAAGTATTGTTTTTTCCTGATTCCTTTATCCACTTTGAAAGCGTTGGGAAGATGTACACTTGCTGTAACTCTTGTAGTAAAACATCTTCTCCAAATCCTCACCAGCAAAATCGGCTAATCTATACATGATGGGTTAACGGAACACGATGCTGGTGACCTTGAAAATAACTTCACTCCAATTAATATCGAACCCCCTTTCAAACAGCATTTTGGATTTTATTATATGCACCATGTAATCGACTAAGGCTTTGGTTTACAATTATTTTTGTACGCTGTTTGACGTATAGTTTGTTTCTGACTTGAAGCAATTTGGTATATGAAATTTCAATGTGTGATACTGGTGGCTTCAAGGTATAGTGGTCAGTTCACCTTGCTAATAACCTAGAGATCCCAAGTTTAATTCCTAGCTGGTACCTTAGTTTATTTTTCCTGAAAGAGAAGTACCACAGGTTTTGTAACAAGGCTTTAGGTAAGGTTTATTAATTTCCTTTTATTCCAAACCCTCAAATTCATCATCACCATCATTTCATCTAATCAGGACATGAGAAGAGCCTCAACGTAAACTATGTGTGATTAGTACATTCGGACGTAACCTGGACAATTGTATATAATACTGGCTAATCTTTTGACAAAACAGGGCTATGAGTAATATAGCCTAGACTCAAAATATTAATTTATATTTTCTTAGTACTAGAATGATTTACACCATTATAAGCATCAATGAGGTCCTTAAAGACTTATAAATAGTGATACGTGTTATTGTTTTTAAAGTAAATCCACATGCACCCATTAATAGTTTCATTGAAGAGTTCCACAATGCTTGCCTTCACATCCGGATTATCAGTGGTGTAATAATCCAAGCCTTCTTTATTGAGAAATTTCTGGATGAGACACAAAGTAAACACAGTTATCTTGTCCGTCTGTAAAACTTAGGTTTTATGTCAACTCTGAAATAAAATGTACTTAAAGGTGTCCCTCATGAAACTCCTCGTCTCCTAGGGAAGCGTCCTCAGCCAAGCCATCTTTCTAAAAACGTCGATGAAGGTGAGCAAGTACATGGAACCGTCTTTGTATTGGCTGTTCTAGACAATTCTTGGCACCATTTATTTAGGCAATACGTATGGACATGAATAAATTACGTGGAGGTATCACGGTAAGATTGGCAATTTCTTCTACTTGATATATGGACGGACAATTTGGTTTGAAGTGAGTAGTTAGGTGGCCGTAGGGGTGATTTTTGTACTTGCAATGTAAGGATACAATGCAAACAAAGAAAAGTACCTGATCTTCTCCTAAAAATTAAGGTCAGATTTGTGGAAGAGATTGATACAATTTGTATACCATCCAAAGAATGCATCACTTAGAATAAGGTGCTATTTACTGTAAACCTAGAGTTAAAGTACAATGTGACAAATCCTTATCTGTTTGTTTAATTGCATTACATATGCACTCCCATGTATCTATGACCATGTAGTCGGGATCCTTAAACTTTTCCACACAGTCCGTGGTCGATTCATAATGCGTCTCTTTGATTTCATGTGTGTTATTTTTATATAGGAGTTGTTTTGTCAGGATAAAAAAGAGAGCACCATGACCAATTGCAACCCTGTGAATCGAAGATGGTTGTGGTATCTCAATCCTTAACAATGCCGTCTACACGTCACCCTAACATATTTTATTCATGGCCATTGCCTCCATGAAGAATAGACATTACAGATAGTGGCTCTCCCAGCTGGGCCATTGTATGACGACGTGTTAGTTATGGTCTACACAATGGTAATCACCATTATGGATGATACTGATGTTATCCTTCTTAAAGTGACTTTGGATATAAACCAACAAGACCACTCGAGCGATCGTATACACTTCTCTGAACAAACCGACCCTAGATTTTGCTACAGGCTTGTCACTATATTCGAAGCCCTCGTTCAATAGGATCTATAGATCTTTCACATAGGTCTAATACAATTCCAACTCACGGTTGAAATAAAATACATAATTTTCTTTGGCAAGCCTGTAATACCACACCTCAAAGTTTTCCCTCCTTTCCCTCGACTGACATTTCACCCATACCGTGGACCTCTTTGGCTGCCAGGGAAACCCATACCTCACACATACTTTTTTGTTTTGTTAATGGGTGAAATATCCCTTGACTGAGTACTTTTTTCAAACCCAATATCTTTCACATTTTAATCAACGCTATCTGTAGAAAGTTAAAAAATTGGAATAAATGGAACTGGCTTTAACAAATGGACGTAATTTGCACACCGTTAATAATAAGCCATGGAGTCTATTTTCTTACCCTCATCATATAATTTAAATTAAGATTTCTATAATAGCCCTTGGCATTATGGGATAAGAATATAATGTTTTTAAATTATGTTGATTTAATTTGGTCAAACATATTTAAAAAATTGGCCATTGTGGCATCCCCCTTAGATATTCACATTCTATGCATTTATGTTATTTCCATCAACATGAAATCAGCTCTTGAAACACGTCTGCATGACACAGAGGTCAGGTTCAGGTAGGTACGTGCTGGCCGCACCTTGAAGAAGCGTTTCTTGTCTGAATTCAAAATAATATTATAAAAACAAGAAATTACTCTTCAAAGCTTCAGCTTGGACGACAACTGCTTCATATTGCAGAAATTTCCAAGAGGAAGATGGGTCTCACATATTCTACATTAAGTCCCATAACAGTTTTGTGAAGATGCTCTTTCCAAACTGAAATATCGCTGGAAAATTTCACAAATTTTTTTGCATCACAGATCGACATGTGACCTCTGCAAAAACCGGGATGTTTGTGGTTATCAAAACATGTTTGGTTTGTGAACCACCACTCACTACAAATTTAAGTAGTTCTTAAAGGGATTTTCGGAAGGACTAGGCCCTTAATAGAGGAATTACCTCCCCGAAGTTCCTGGAATATCGGGATTTTGTATTCTGAGAGGAATGTTTGAAATGGTTTCCACTCAGCAACTCAACTTTTAAAAGACCCACATGGGCATCATGACAAAAATATTTGCTTTGTAATTTTGGAAATTGCGGCCATCTTTATGTGATTGTAGGTGTTCATGTCCAGGTATTCTGGTTTTCTTTTAATATCACACACAGCCTTGGTGATAACAAATATATGGGCAATGCAAAGTGTGTAGTCAACATTTTGTTATAATGATTTATTTATTTCTTTGACTGTATGTTGGAGAGAGGGAAAGTTTATCAAATTTTCAGCTACCACTCCCTCGGGGCTATTTAAAGTTGTGATAATTGGCATAAAATGGGGAAGATATGAAGAATGTAGCAATACTTTGTAGCACTCGTTCTAGTACATTAACCAGTGAAGACATGTTAACTGACAGCCGCGTTGAGTCCCTAATATATACATATCAAAGGGGATAGCTCGGCTGTATAAATAACATCCCAATTAAATTATGGCGTTATCAAGATTGTGACATCATCCATGGTATATTCCTGTCTAGACATATTGTAATAACATCACCCGAAAAAACAAATTGTGACATCACCAGTGGTATATTCTTGTCTTGACATGTCAAGCCACCTGACTGGCATTGATGTGAGTCATAAATTCTAACGTCATCAAGGTTGCAACATTTCCCATGGTTTATTCCTGTCTCAAAATTTCAAAGTGCCAAACTGGCACCAAGGATGAGTTCCAAAATTTGTACCACCCAAAATAGATGATGATGTCATCACAAACCTATTCATATCTCGACATATGATATATTCCGGTCAAGACTTGTCTAGCCGGCAAATTGGTGCCTGTTTGAATCATAAATTCTGACGGCATTAGGGTAGTGACATCACCCGTATTAGAATCCTGTCTCAACAATTCCTGATGACGCTATAGGGAAAAATCCCCTCTCCTGAAAATAGGTCACATGTAAAAGGTCAAAGATCAATCTCGGATAAGCTATCATGTAAGCTACTTAAGCATATGGCTGGATGCCTTTAATATAATTACATGTATAGCAGTGAATATATCAGGTGTACTAAATGATAAAGATCATCTTTTTCCAAATTTGTGATGAATATTTTATACAATTTGAATCTAAAGTAAGATATTTATTTAATAATGTCAATGCATATGTTAGAAGAATTATTAAAGTCATTCAAAAACACTAATTTTGTTGCACAATTTCCAAAAGTGTCTAGTTAAAAGCTATACATAGCGTTTCAATGAATTTAAATCATTACAGTTCACGAGTTATAGGGGTCAAACTTTATACTTTATACTTTTTGTGTTACCATTTTGACGGTAAGATAATTAAAGTATGATTCACAGTTTCAATATAACCAGACATTTATATTATAAGCTATACACTATGGAATATTTATAATATTACATGTTCATACATACATATATACGTACCTAATCACGCAGTACACTTGCGTGGTAGGTAAGAAATTGGGCATCTAGCTTAAAAAAAAAACTCCGTATTGAATCCGTCCTCACTTACTTTATACTTACCTCCCTATCATTTCATAATCCCTTCGCTTCAAGAACATCCATAAACTGAATCATACATGCTCTATTATTCTTAAAGATTTAACGTATCTCTTTTTCAGGAATTCGTTTAAAACATTTAACCAGCCACACTCATCCATTAAACATGGTATAATAAATGTAAGATACTTCTTTCATGTTGACCAATACGATATTCTTTCAAACCATACTCATTCACCACCCATTCATTACTTACTCTTTCAGTTTTTCCACATACATTTCTTAGATATCTCATTCCAACCACATTCACCTTGCTCTTGTATTTCTCCTGACGAAGACATGCCTTACATCCATAATATTACTTAAATTCATTTTAATTGTAGTACATCCATAGGACAATGTTGACAGCAACAC
Organism: Timema podura; assembly: GCA_033556935.1. Taxonomy (NCBI): domain Eukaryota; kingdom Metazoa; phylum Arthropoda; class Insecta; order Phasmatodea; family Timematidae; genus Timema; species Timema podura. Next base: position 47,372,546 of record JAVRXN010000014.1, read on the forward strand.
AACTTTTAAACTGCATTCTTTGCCTCTTTCTATACTAATTATTTTTTGCTTTAGTCCACATACATAAAACCTTTCTTTGAAATTCATTCACTCTTCAATCGATTTCACCCCCTGGCATTCCATTTTTACAAAGCATCTTCCCTTAATACACCAAGTCATTCACGTGTTCTAACATTTTTCTATATAAACTGAGCTGATAATTATTTCCTGGTCCATCCTTTTTACAAACTTCTACCTTATTTTTAATACATTTATACAAACATCCTTTCTTCCAGTCCCCACATTCAAAAGATTGAATGCCCTTTGAAAGTCACTGTTATTCTCAGCGAATCATATGGCATAATTTGCATAAAGCACTTATTGTTCGGCACTTGCGTCTTTTCGCCACACTTAAACAGACCGCGCCAAACACTTTCTCTATTGCCTGTGCAGCTCCAATACTCAACCCACGCCAATAAGAACACTCCTATCTATTCTATTGGCCTGCTTGGTGGCCACTGTCTCTCCCATTCTCACGCACCAGTGAGAAAATTCCCTTCTCTCCTATTGGACAAGGTCAGACAGCAGTTGAGGGTATATAACACGGTGACTCCTCACACAGAATTCAGTGACTACCAAACCCTGGTGCGCCACATGTTCTTAAAGAGCAAATAAATGGTCTAAGGTTCCAGAAGAGCTTAACTTGTCAATAAATCCTATCTCACTCCACCTCCTCTGTCCCACCATGACTTACGTTGCCAGGACCTCACCTGTCCCACCACGACCTACGTTGCTGGGACATCTTCCCATCCCACCGTGATTCATGCTGCAGGGACTCCCCCCTTCCCACCTACTTTTCCTTTTAGTGAGACCCTATCGTAGCTTTTAACACCTCAACCATATGAATTCTTTTACTCATCTTAACATTTTTCCTATGTTCTGATACTGTTTTTTTAAGTTAACGACATACAATTGTTCACAAAAAATCACTACATCCTTCTTTTATACTGTTTTTACTCCAATTCATCTCACAACGCTCATTTTTAAATTCCTATGAATAGTATCAAAATACATATTTGATTTATTATTTTATTATATTCTTGTACAACCTTGGTGATGTTCATTTTTATAAAACTAGATACAGTCATCTCTGGTTTTAGTGAACTCAGAAGTAGTAATCATTCGAATAAAGTGAACCTAACTCCAACCCACATACATTTCAATGTGTGCTAAGAAATCCGTTTAAAATGAACCCTAAACTTCAGTTTAAGTGAACAGAAAAATTGAAACTATCAATAAGAAATGTCATTCTAAACATCATAATTCTTTAAAAACATAACTTTTTGGTTGTTTAAACTTGAAGACACCAGTCCTATATCTGAGTTCTTGTTTAGGTATCACAAGGCTTGACTGAAAGTATGGAACGGAATGTGGAGAGGGAGGGGAGAGGGATGAGCTTAAACAGTCACTGTACTCAATGACCTGGCTTAGGTTTAATACCTTTGTCTGTGGCACGTAAAGGAAGACAGTCTTTTGAATTGAATTAGTACGACAGGAGCTACAGGACAGTGAATGACAGTCTGTGGCCATTTAGTAATAATTGTTCTCACTAATCACTTTCTTCGAGAAGTTATATGGAACTCAAAAAATTATACTTTTCTACTCACTTTAGTTTTTTGAATGCAAGGATAGTGTGGAATCAAATGTGGAAAGGCACATACTATAGAGAAGGATCTGGAATTTTTTTTAACTAAAACAGTATACAGTAAACAACATCATATAACCGATTTTTTTAAGACTAACTAATAGATTTCAATAAAGAGCGATTGTATTTGATATGTTTGCCACTAACCTACTACTTTCAGATTAAAAAATAAATCAGTTTTAGTAAACTTTGGACATAGTAAACCAAGTATCTAAGTCCGTGGTGGAGTATATAACCAGAGTTGACGGTGTACAACATTAAATGGTATTGAAATATTTTTCTATTTATTCTTAGTAATGAATTAAATGGTAATGATTTAAAGCAAACCATTGTCATCAAACGATCTGTTACATCCATCTTCTGATAGTACTCCTAGTTCTTTATATTGACAGGACATTTCTGGGTGAAGTGCAAAATGTACTACCCCAACGAGGGCTGATTCACAATGTCCATTCCTAATGGCTTCGTAAGCTAGGGTGAGCACCTCAACACCAGTTGTCTCCGCTGATTGAACAGCATAACTTGGTCCTGAAGACACAAGGACAACTGTCAAACTTAATTTTCATTATTACCTTATAAAATCATTATGACGGTATTGTCATAGCTTGAGGCTTTAGGTAAACTAGAGGAAGTAAGAATTGATGCAAGCCTTTGCACTCAAACCATCATCTTTCCTGACTCAACATTCAAACATTTAGACTAGGTCGTGTTTTAAAACATCAGTTGTTTTGCCCAAGTATCATAAAACAGAGCTTTGTCGAATTTAGTAGGGCAAACACCCCTCTTTTTGGCTATATAAAATATAGTTTTGAACCTTGGAGAGAAGAGGGGAGAACGGACAGAAATATGGCAGTTGTTAGTGGATCTAGTCCAATCTACATACTCAGATATCAAATTTAACCAACTTGTGGGGAGAATATCCTACAGCTTGAGTCAACGTCCTGTACGGCGGAGAACGCCCCAAAACATCCTAGAAGTAAAAGTTAGATAACAACAGCAGAGAGCTGGACGGCCATGTGTTTGACACCAGATAAGGTTATAGCACTAAATATATGTCAGGGCACGGGCTGCTGATTAGGGAAATTGACAGACCGATCAACTTTTTCCAAACTCTTCCAGTTATTCCTAAATCCTAATCACATTATACATTAATAGCTTAGTTAATTTATTTTTATGAACCAGATTAAACGAGCCCCACAATTTTTTTTACCACTACCTATCCATCCCACCAGGATTTCTGAGAGGAGACGTTAGTGGGGTGGTAGTGGAGACAATTGATGTCAGAAGTGGGATTAATCGTGTAGATAGTCCAAAGTGGTATTGATAATTATGTCAGAAACATATGATTATTAGTGTCAAAAATAAGAAGGATAGTTGAAATACGATTAGTTAAAGCGAACGGAGTGTATAGGTGGTGACTATCGTCTGAGTCCTTAAGTAAACAAACAATTTACATATCACTACACGAAGTACCTACACGATTGGTGGAACACCAGTACTATATTTTAAACAGGCACAACCACTTATAGTCAAGTACCATAGAAAAGTATCACTATGAATTTTTTTATTTGTTATTGCTTTTGAACCTTTTTTTATCAATAATGATACTAAAATTCTATGAAAAATCATGCAGAATGATAATAAATTACTTACAAGAGTGTGGACACCTAATCACTGTCGGATACAGGTTCATCCCACTGAAACTGAAGTCAGACTCTTTCCTATCTTCCTTAGTTCTGTCACTTTCATCTCCAGTATTTATAACCAGATGGCCAAAAACATTCGTTAAGCCATCTAGTGCCCACATCATATCCTTCTCTTTGATTAAATGTTCAATACAAGCTCACCACTATTTTAGCGTGACCTTTGATAGTCCGGGGTCAATCAAACTACGAGCTTCTCACAGCTTAAAAGTTTTGTTCTGTCTTGCCACATATCCTTTATTTGGCTCCACACCAATTCAAAAGGATTTAGATTATAGTGGTAAGGTGCCACAGTGTTACCAGATTTTTCGGCAAGATTATCTAAAAGATAATTTGGATAACTTGATTTTAAAGTTTTAACAACATTTAATAGTTAAAACTTTCACATTATTTTTGATTGAAAACAACGTTTTTAGATTTTAGCCAATTGATAATATTGGTTTTAAGCTAAGATTTTGTAGTCACGTGGTCACGTTTAATAATGTGGTAAGAAGCACTGTCCATAACGATTACAGTATCTAGTTATAGATTTGGAAAAATTTCTTTGACCATTTTTGAAAAACTTAACCATTCATTTCTCCATTCATTTCTTCATTCATTTCTTCATGCTTGTCAACCGTTCATTTGGATTCAAAAATAAGAAGGCCAATGTCCGAAAAGGCACTTTCACTGCTGTTGTAAAGAATAATTAAAAGTTTTCCTTTTACAGTAAGATTTTTCAGGCCAGTAGACAAGCCAAACAAAAGAGCCTGTGTCTTGGTTTTAACAGTAGTTCCAAGCTTTGGGTCTAACATACTATTCGTTTACCTAAATTTCATCTAAATAATTTATTTTTATTTATTCCTGACTGTAACTACAAATAACCCTTGAATATTGTTTTTCTATAGGGAAATATTGTCTCTATCAATTATTATATTTTCACGATTTAAAATAAATGGTACGGCGCACCGCACAGACTTTCTCTCTCTTTCTATAAACTCGTAAGATTTCTGAACGGAATAATGTACATTGTATCATCACCACTCCACATAACAACACGCATAAAATAATATACAATGATATAGAATCAATGAGAAAAGAGGTGCATCTTTGTCCACCTAAGAACATTTCAAACAGTTTAATGTCTTCCACAAGGGTCAACACTTCGTATTAAAATTTCGATTTCTGGTTAAAATTTTAACATTTTATAAGGTGTTGCAGATCTTCAAGTCATCATATTGATATTTAATTATTCATTTATACATTTTGACCAATAAAAAATGCAAATATTGACTATTTAGTCTAAAATGGTGATAGATCATTGCTGTGCAAACATTTCTCCTAAGAGCTTTAAGGAAAAATAACATACTTTTTTAGATACTTATATTTAATTACTCTATGGCATTGGAGAATTATTGCGTTAAGACTTAAGTAGTATATGTTTACAACTAAAGCTCACAAAATTGTATTAATAATTTGCAAATATCTCAGAAAATGTTGCTTTTATAAAAATATATGTCAAATAAAAGTTTTTTATTTATAAAAGTCCTACAATTTTGCAATGATAAGTTGTTTAGTTTCTCAAATAGTTGTGGAAATACGAAAATTAACGCTTCTGTAAAGTACCCTAAAAATCATTTTCATAGGAAAATGAAAATAGCCAGTTTATTCATAATCTTGATCAACGCCAAGATACGAATTTTAATCAAAATCGTTTGAGCAGATTTTGAGAAAACCAAATTTTTCTCTTTTCGCCCTTCAGTAAACTACCCTTAATTTTAAGTTTTTATAGACACACAGACAGACGGCATTGCAAAGACTATTTTTTAGGGTTCGGGGGGTCATGAGACGTCGACATCCATCAACATTTCAGGTTAGTTTCTTTTTTTACGGTCGCAATACTTAAACTTTAATGTCCAAAAAGTTAAAAAATTCATATAATTTCGTATAGATTGAAAGTTATTGATTTTATAAAAATATGTTTCAGTTAAAATATCTGTATTATATATATATATATACATATTTGTAATGCTAAGTAAACTCATATCTCAAATAGTTTCGGAGCTATTATAAAAAATGTTAATTGACGCATCAGACCGGAGCACTTAAAGCCATTTTGCCGAAATATTGAGAGTAGCCATTTTGTTTGGAATATTTATTAATGTTCATATATGAAATTTAATCAAAATCGTTGAGCCGATTTTGAGAAAATAGACTTTTTCTCTTTTATCTCTTCAGTAAACTACACTTAATTTTAGGGGTAGATATCCAATTCCAAAAACCCCTCGGGGCAACCCTATGAAAACCCTAGATATCAAGTTTCAGCTCAATCGGTAAAATAGTTTAGGCTCTAGTTGGAGGTACAGACAGACAGACAGACAGACGGAAATTCAAAAACCACTTTTTTGGATTCAGGAAGTCATGAAACGTCAAAATTCATCAAAATCTCGAGTTCGATTTTTTTGACGATCACCATACTTTCTCTACCTGTAAGATAGAGAGAAAGTAATAAACATCTAAAACTAATACATTTAAAAGCTTGAAAAAACTTTTTCTTTTTACTTTCTCTCTATCTTACAGGTAGAGAAAGTATGGTGATCGTCAAAGAAATCGAACTTGAGATTTTGATGAATTTTGACGTTTCATGTCTCCCTGAATCCGAAAAAGTGGTTTTTAAATTTCCGTCTGTCTGTCTGTCTGTCTGTACCTCCAACTAGAGCCTAAACTATTTTACCGATTGAGCTGAAACTTGATATCTAGGGTTTTCATAGGGTTGCCCCGAGGGGTTTTTGGAATTGGATATCTACCCCTAATATTAAGGGTAGTTTACTGATGGCAAAAAAGAGAAAAAGTCGATTTTCTCAAAATCGGCTCTAACGATTTTGATTAAATCTCATTTATGAACATTAATAAATATTCCAAACAAAATGGCTTCCCTAAATATTTCGGCAAAATGGCTTGTGCCGTGCTAATGTGACATTAGCTCGCACAATGTCACTGTGACATTCTCTTTGTTGTCACACACATTCTTTTTCTTGTTTCTTTTTACTCTTGATTGTCTTCACTTATCTTTTCATGCCTCTCGTTTACGCCTGCGCGACTACTTCCCCTTCTGTGCAGGCGCTCTGAACCCCCCTCTTCTCGTCTCTTGTACTTTCTCCCCTCCATTCATATGGCTGCGCATGCACCCTCCGTCTTTTTATCCAACGCTCCTCTCTGCTGACCTTTTTTCTGGCCTTGTAATGTACTCTCGTTTTGAAGGTCCCAAGGGACGGATCAGCTGAAAATCTAGTTGGACTCTACGCATGGGAACTAGGGGGAACTTGTGATAGAGTCTCTCTATGTATATCACTATGTCTAGTGAAGGATCACAAGACTAATGCAGTCTCGCTAGTTCTAGTGGACAACCTACATGTTCACTATGGCTCTTCAAGGACTGGGAGCTCGGCTTTTATCCAGCTAGCCCCCGCCACATTCAAGCTATCTACATATTTTCAACCTCTGTCCGAGTCGGGTGAATACTCTGGTATTTCCCGTTAGCTCGGCGACTTCTTCGCGTCTGGTATTTGGGTACCAGCTCGTTTCCTGTGGGTGCTGGTTCCTGCCCAGCGCTAGGCTAGCTCATCCCACCTGGCTCACCAGGTCTTGCTGTGCGCGGGCCCATTTCACCGTCTCGGGAAATCTGAGGCTGATTCTTAGTAACTGGCGGGTCATCTGAAGCGCCGTTACCAGGGACGCTCCAGGCCTGGTTCATCGCTAATGGCTCAGCTTGTGGCTCACCGCTCGTGGGCGCTCCAGGCTGGGTCCGTGTGAAGTCCAGCCAACACCAGAACCTGAGGACTTAGCCGCGTTCTCGGCCCCCCTATACACTTTGATGCCACTTCGTGGGTATTATTTACCTCGTCTATGTAAGGTATGGTCCGAGACTAGTCCCTGGGGAGATCTTCCTTGGAAGGTTCCACATGGTCGTTGATGCACGTGTCGCGGACAGTGAGTACCACGTGTGGACACGCTCTCTTGTAGCCGTTCGTTTAACGTTTGTTTATTATTTGTGCATAGACTCATATTGTGTCTAAAGTGTCGTGTTGCGCCGGTGGGTTATACAACCGAGCGCTGCCTCCACTCCTCTCACTAGATCTGCTGGCCCGCTCGGGGTCATTACATACATAACTTATGAGTGGTTGTTTAGGCCACGAGACAGGGTGTTCCTCATCGGTACAATTGTTGTCCATATGCTATTGTCTCTAACTTAGTCTCCTAGTATTATTGTATGTATGGTAATTTTGAAACTAAATTGTATTGGCTGCCTGTAAGGCTATATCTGCACCACAGTATTCATTATGTTTAGGGACTATTTTACTGGAACCCGGATATGAGCTAGATAAGTGTTGTACCTAGTTATGTGGTCGCTTGGGGTTTTGCTTAGAGCACCCCGGTTATTGTGAATACTGTCCCCTTTCGGGGAAAGGTGGCAGATAGTGGTAAGTTTCCAGTGGGTTTTAACTCCCAAGTGGGAATCAACTGTCGGCTACATACGCTGAAGGGTATTTCCTATGTTATAGCTTCATCAAGCCGTTTGTATCCTCTATTAGCGGCAGCCGTCCCTTGGGGCGACTGTTGTGGGCGTAACGACCTTGGGCGGCATAACTGGCTTGCTCACCAGACCGTCCATGAGTCCTGTCACTTGGGATTAACTGAACACTCGCTAGCCCATTCAAATGTTTTTTTTTGTGGCCAGTGAACCAAGATCTTATAATTACTAATTTTTCTTATTATATATGTCATGTTGGTCAGTGAAGCAAGATCATATAATAACCAATTATCTTATTGTATATGTTGTGTTTATAAAGTCTAATAATAAAATCGTATGGCCCTGTTCATTCTATGTTTGTTAAATTGTACCTATCCCTTTAACTCTGTAGGGGAGGGTACAGGCTTTAAGGGCTCCGTTCTGACGAGTTAAATAACATTTTTTATAATAGCTCCGAAACTATTTGAGATATGAAATTACTTTAGCATTACAAATATGTATATATATTTATAATACAAATATTTTATTCGAAACATATTTTTATAAAATCAATAACTTTCAATCTATACGCAATTATATGATTTTTTTTTAAACTTTTTGGACATTAAAGTTTAAGTATTGCGACCGTAAGAAAAAACTAACCTGAAATGTTGATGGATGTCAACGTCTCATGACCCCCACAACCCTAAAAAATAATCTTTGCAATGCCGTCTTTCTGTGTGTCTATAAAAACTTAAAATTAAGGGTAGTTTACTGAAGGGTGAAAAGAGAAAAATTTGGTTTTCTCAAAATCTGCTCAAACCATTTTGATTAAAATTCGTATCTAGGCGTTGATTAAGATTATAAATAAACTGGCTATTTTCATTTTCCTATGAAAATGATTCTTAGGGTACATTAGAGAAGCGTTAATTTCCGTATCTCCACAACTATTGGAGAAACTAAACAAATTATCATTGAAAAATTGTAGGACTATTAGAAATAAAAAACTTTTATTTGACATATATTTTTATAAAAGCAGCAGTTTCTGAGATATTTGCAAATATATTAATACAATTTTGTGAGCTTTAGTTGTAAACATATACTACTTAAGTCTCAACGCAATAATTCTCCAATGCCATAGAGTAATTAAATATAAGTATTTAAAAAAGTATGTTATTTTTCCTTAAATCTCTTAGGAGAAATGTTTGCATAGCAATGATCTATCTCCATTTTAGACTAAATAGTCAATATTTGCATTTTTTATTGGTCAAAATGTATAAATGAATAATTAAATATCAATATGATGACTTGAAGATCTGCAACACCTTATAAAATGTTAAAATTTTAACCAGAAATCGAAATTTTAATACGAAGTGTTGACCCTTATGGAAGACATTAAACTGTTTGAAATGCTCTTAGGTGGACAAAGACGCGCCTCTTTTCTCATTGATTCTATATCATTGTATATTATTATTTTATGCGTGTTCTTTTGTGGAGTGGGTATGATACAATGTACATTATTCAGTTCAGAAATCTTAGGAGTTTATAGAAAGAGAGAGAAAGTCTGTGCGGTGCGCTGTACCATTTATTTACTTTCTATCTATCTTACAGATAGAGAAAGTATGGTGATCGTCAAAAAAATCGAAATCGAGATTTTGATGAATCTTGACGTTTCATGACTCCCTGAATCCGAAAAAGTTGTTTTTGAATTTCCGTCTGTCTGTCTGTCTGTACCTCCAACTAGAGCCTAAACTATTTTACCGATTGAGCTGAAACTTGATATCTAGGGTTTTCATAGGGTTGCCCCTAGGGGTTTTTGGAATTGGATATCTACCCCTAAAATTAAGGGTAGTTTACTGTAGGGAAAAAAGAGAAAAAGACGATTTTCTAAAAATCGGCTCTAACGATTTTGATTAAATTTCATTTATGAACATTAATAAATATTCCAAAAAAAATAGCTACTCTCAATATTTCGGCAAAATGTCTTTAAGGGCTCCGGTCAGATGCGTAATTTAACATTTTTTATAATAGCTCCGAAACTATTTGAGATTTGAAATTACTTAGCATTACAAATATGTATATATATTTATAATACAAATATTTTATTCGAAACATATTTTTATAAAATTAATAATTTTCAATCTATACGCAATTATATATATATATTTTTAACTTTTTGGACATTAAAGCTTAAGTATTGCGATCGTAAAAAAAACTAACCTGAAATGTTGATGGATGTCGACGTCTCATGACCCCCCCGAACCCTAAAAAATAGTCTTTGCAATTCCATCTGTCTGTGTGTCTATTAAAACTTAAAATTAAGGGTAGTTTATTTAAGGGCAAGAAGAGAAAAAGTCGATTTTATCAAAATCGGCTCAACGATTTTGATTAAATTTCATTTATAAAATTTAATAAATATTCCAAACAAATTGGCTACCCTCAATATTTCGGCAAAATGGCTTTAAGGGCTCCGGTCTGATGCGTTAATTAACATATTTTATAATAGCTCCGAAACTATTTGAGATATGAAAATACTTAGCATTACAAATATGTAAATATATATTTATAATACAAATATTTAACCGAAACATATTTTTATAAAATCAATAACTTTCAATTTATACACAATTATATGAATTTTTTTAACTTTTTGGACATTAAAGTTTAAGTATTGCGACCGTAAAAAAAAAAACTAACCTGAAAAGTTGATGGATGTCGACGTCTCATGACCCCCACAACCCTAAAAAAAATAGTCTTTGCAATGCCGTCTGTCTGTGTGTCTATAAAAAATTAAAATTAAGGGTAGTTTACTGAAGGGCGAAAAGAAAAAAATTATTTTTCTCAAAATCTGCTCAAACGATTTTGATTTAAATTCGTATCTAGGCGTTGATTAAGATTATAAATAAACTGGCTATTTTCATTTTCCTATAAAAATGATTTTTAGGGTACTTTTCAGAAGCGTTAATTTCCCTATCTCCACAACTATTTGAGAAACTAAACAACTTATCATTGCAAAATTGTAGGACTATTATAAATAAAATCTTTTATTTGACATATATTTTTATAAAAGCAACAGTTTCTGAGATATTTGCAAATATATTAATACAATTTTGTGAGCTTTAGTTGTAAACATATACTACTTAAGTCTTAACGCAATAATTCTCTAATGCCATAGAGTAATTAAATATAAGTATCTAAAAAAAAGTATGTTATTTTTCCTTAAAGCTCTTAGGAGAAATGTTTGCACAGCAATGATCTATCTCCATTTTAGACTCAATAGTCAATATTTACAGTTTTTATTGTTCAAAATGTATAAATGAATAATTAAATATCAATGCGATGACTTGAAGTTCTGCAACACCTTATAAAATGTTAAAATTTAAACCAGAAATGGAAATTTTAATATGAAGTGTTGACCCTTGTGGAAGACATTAAACTGTTTGAAATGCTCTTAGGTGGACAAAGATGCGCCTCTTTTCTCATTGATTATATATCATTAAATTTTATTTAATGCGTGTTCTTAAGTGGAGTGGTGATGATCCAATGTACATTATTCCGTTCAGAAATCTTACGAGTTTATAGAAAGAGAGAGAAAGTCTGTGCGGTGGGCCGTACTATTTATTTCCTTAGGCGTTGTAAGTTTGCCAGTTTCTTGTTTTTCTTTTCTCGCCTTGAAAATAGCACCATGAGAAATTCCAGTAGACTATGACGTTAATGTCACAATTTTCTTTACTGAAAACGTTGGATACTTTTCAAAACAATTATCGAAAACATTTAAAACCAGAATCTTTTCTACAATTTGTAGAGGTTTGCCTATCTTATGTTTAACAATACTCAGACTAAGAAAAGGTCATAAATAGACTGGAAGCTCAATACTCACAACCATAACTTAACACTGCCGAGATGAACTGTCAACTGACCGTCGCTGACTTGACGTTAACATGTGATAAGGACTGTACCATGTTGTCCCTCAGTGCTGTTAGTATTCGAATAGCACTTTTAAAGCTTAAAGTATAATTTATACATCCAATGATGGATAATTTGAGTAATAATAAGACTTTTCTAATGTTATTTTAAAACAAGTTTAATACAAAACATAGGAGGGATCATTTAGTGAAGGGATACCATTGTATTCCATTCAGTAGAAAACCAGAGTATAGACTTCTCCGTTTTTTTGTTTATGCCAGGTAGCAGCTCAAGATGAATCGATAATAGTATCAGGTCATTTTAAGTCAATTAATAAAGTTATTTTAAGCCACTAAACATTTGTAATTAATTTCCAATGAACAATTATTTTAATATATAAGCACCTATCTCTTCGTGCGTTTCCAAGTATCTTGATACTGTCCCAAACCTATTAGAAATATATATTTGTTTACTTATTGGCTCCGGCCTAATTTCTTAAACCTCTTTCTAACGGGTGGTTCCGCCTCTAAACATTTTTCCCCTCCTGCACTGAGTTTCTAACAATTTTTATAAAAGGTAATGTTTTCCTGACGGGGATAAGGTAATTTGACAAACCGTTCTTGCTTAGCTAAAATGTAGGTCCTAACTTTCTTTTGTGATTCTTTTCATTGGTGGAATGTCATTGCAACTTAATCGTGTTTGCCTGTGTCTTTTGTTTATTTGTTTTAATTTTAAGTCAGGCAGATTTGAATATTTGTTTACAAGGAAAAATTCACAACGTCTGGGCAAATATAGGATCATTTCAGACAGACATTGACCTTGTCAGCTCTAGTGACTCAGAATTATTGGTAGAGTTTGTCGGAGATCTTTTGAGAACAATACGGTGATGCCTCCTCAGAGCACTTTTATCCAGTTGTGACCTTATTGTAAGTAAGCGTAATATCAAAGAGGTTTTTAGCACATATAGAGACATACTGTTAAAATTGTATAGCGTAGGTTGTTAGTTGCTAAAGTATTAATAATTGTTTAAAATAAACTAATTTTTATTGCCATGGCATACATTATTGAGGTGTTTGTTTATTCTAACATTGTAATCTTGTGTATTGCGATTGACAGAACTGATATCGTATTATGTTTTGATGAGTGAGTAAACAATAGGACACAAGTGCTGACAACCCAAAAGAGCTTGTCAGCATTACTCTTGGCAATCAGGCCAAATTGCAGTATATATATATGGGGCTGACAAATCAACAATAACTCTAAGGGGTCACTTCCCTTTTAAGGCTGTGCAGGCTAGGACACATCATCATTTTTTAAATATATTTATTTACATTATCTGTTCTGATTCCTAGAATGTAGCTCAGAACCTAGATCTGCATCTTGAATTGACCTTACGTCTCTTAGCTATTTACTTTTTTCTTCACTGGATGATAGAGTACGTGTGCTGGAGGGCTACCATCGTGCACAGGGTGCCGGGGTTATTATCCATGTAGGATCACCTAGTGTGTTGTTCAGGCTATTGGTTAAGCACTCCTTACTATACTTCGTTCTGTCATAAGCTACTAATTGAAGTATTTTATATATTTTTAGTAATTTCTTAGTAACATCACATTTTTTAGTAGTGCAAAGTAGTACAATAAACCCTAAAAACCAAAGAAGTCTTTAAATCACGAACCCACGCAAACATATCACGTTGACGTCCATATCCTTGGCCACAACCCATCCTGACAGTTTTATGGTCCACAAGGGGGAAGGTGACACATTGTTCATTTTATAGGTGGACGGCTAAATGCATATTCCCCTGACTAATACCACATAGAATTGTCTCACCACATTGGTCAAGATAATACTAAACAATACTTGATCCCTTCCCTATATAATTTACTTACAAACATACTTAGTGGATTCTATGTGACTGGACAGCCACACATTAATTTGGGAATCGAACACTTTTAACAAGACTGGGTTTGTGGGACCATATATATTCTCTAACTATCTTGTCTAGCTTAAAGTCTCAAGAACAGATCGTGGCCAACACCCTCAATTATTGGGATAACGTCTATGGTATTTTAGATATCCGTCATACCCATCGTTGTAGCTTTTTGAAAACTCTTTGGAAACACTTTGTTGCATGCAAAGAAACAATCAGCTAAAATATCCGTATGGGCCGTGAACCATATGTTTATTTATATTTTCATATATTTTTGGGTCAACTTTTGAATCCAGACTTTTCAGACTTATCACCTGTATCATTGTGTTTGGTTTTTCCTGAAGTCATAACAGTAGATAAAATTGTTGCAGTCTTCGATCATTCAAATCCATGCAGTAGTTATCTAATTGTAAGTAGACATAATAAGTACAGTAATTATCCTTTATAAGGATCTGTGAATTCAAAAAACCAACTAAACTATAATATGAATTGTCTTGGGATTTACTCTTTAATGGTATTCTGTAACTATACCTTGGATTTTAAGATCAAGTTAAACAGAAAAACAATTAATTCCACATTCAATAAGATAATTATTAATCATTTATCTGATTTTTAAGAAAAAAATATCGAAAATATCTATTTATTTTATTTTATTATTTTTGATAAATAACTTAAAAGCTTTTCGATAAAAATTTACATAGTAAAAAAAAATCTGCATTGCAATAAGTGGTTCTATATATCTTAGGCTACAAACATACAGACATTTGCTTTGTTTCATAAAAAGTCCAGATATTTGCCTTTGGCAACAATATGACCGTTATAATAACTAGTCTTAACAAATCTTTTACCAATATACTTTGATTTAAGGAGATTATTTACTTAATTCTATACATGTTTTTCACTTTAATAGTTATAATCATTGCGTGGTATACTTGATTTTTAAATTTGTATCAAATATATACTACTTGATTTCTTCTGTGCAGTAATTATCTGTATACAATATGGTTGCAAATCTTGAACATACATTGAAGTGTTTGCTGCACAATTCATTAACATATTTTCCCTTGTCTACTTCTAGTTGGTATGCTGGTGGCTGATTATTGAGGTAGTTGTAGGTAAATATTGTTTCGATTAAATATAATAATTGTTTTCCTTCAGCCTTTTTTTAGTAATTTAACTGGAACTTTTATAATCGTTCAAGTTCATGAACACATTGCCTCAGCAACACTCAAATAATTGGAACCAGAACTTTTTTGTAGCGCATAAAGGGTCAATTTATTTCCTGAATTATAACCACTTTTATTTAAATGGTATCCACTTCAGAAGTTTTGTTTAGATTATGCACAACTTCATTTAACTGCAGTGCCTGCTATGATATATTCATTATTGCTGAATACTTTAACAGAAAATCCAGCCAAATAAGACAGTCCTTTTAGAGTTTGTCCTACATTCTAAAACTTGGAATGTGACTTGATAGGATTCCTCCCATATACTCTACTATATTTGTTCTCACTCAAATTATATATTTTATGCTTTTTTATCCCAAAATTTAAAACTTCGATTGGAAAAGGTCTGTTATCCCCAAATCCTTCCGCTCCATAATTGAAATTTGTGCCCCACTATCAACTAAAAATTGGTATATTTTACCCTCGTAAGTACCTACTAGTACTTACTTATTGATAGCTGCATTCTGATATTAAGGGTACAAATTCTACTGAGGATTTAGGCTCATGACTTTGTCGATCCTTTAATTGTTTAAATAACTAGTTTCTTTTTAACCACACATTAGTTCGCAAATTGTCGTATTTTTCCAAAACCATAACAATGTTTCCCTAATGTTCTGGATTCCTATAGCTTCCCCTAGCTATTCATGAAATCCCTAGCAGCATGACCTTGCTTCTTATAAATGAAACATCGCTTCTCTTTTGCTATCGTAAATATCTCCCTACACACATATTTCCGTCTTTTAAGGGTTTATGTTCTGCTTTCCATAACGTCTACAGCATCTTCAAAGGCTTATTTAAACATTTTAGGACTTGCTAATCTTTTCATTCTTCCCAATTCTCCCAAAAGTCTGCTAAGGAATGTATTTAACACCCGTGGGTCCGCTTCGAATTTGAATAATTCGTTCCTGCTAGCGTTTTCCCCCCATTTGGTAGGTAGTTTTTAATAAATTTTACTAAGTCCATCTTCAAAGTATTTCACATTTTACCCTTGCAAACATTTAGCTTTTTAATATTTAAAAAAATAAAATTCAATTTTAGGTTAATTTAAGTTGGAAAAGTTGTACTAGAATGACATGAAAGAAACATAAATATGTACAGTAAATTTAGTGTATATGCACACTATTTAAATGACATTTATAAACACGACATGGAATACTCAAGCACAGAGTTTTAATTTCTGACCTGAGGATGATGCCGTTGATGCGTTGAAACTTGATGTCAAATTAACTTTGCAGCACTTGCAGCCAGAAATCAAGGAACAGGGAACTACAGCTAAGAAATAAATTCAGTTTTTATTTTTCAAATCTTATAACTTTTTCTGTCAATTTCATGAGTAATACTTTAATACATATTCAATATATGCATGGTCACATCATCCTTTGATTTTATCACCTTAGTTTTAAGTGTAATTATTACTCAAATGTCTATTTTAAAATATACCTAATTTTAAGATGTTTGTTACAATTTCAACATATTCCTAACTAAAATGTATCATAACTTATAATTAATGTTACCAAATCTTTTACATATATCATTTAAATATTGTGCAAATATATTATGTTTAAATTATATATTTATGTTTCTTTCATGCCATTCTAGTACAACTTGTCCAACTTAAATTCACTTAAAATGGAATTTTATTTTTCTAAATATTCTTAAACATTCCTTATTAAGAAATTCAAATGTTTTTCAAAAATATTTAACTTTCGTTAGTTTTCCCCTAGAAAATCAGCTTGTTTGTTTCCTTTTGAATATATTCAATAGAGTTTGTTTAAGTTTTTTTAAAGTGTCTTTTTCTACACAATTAGAGACAGCCATTAAAATTCCAATGCTTCTCCATCTAGACGTAATTTAGCTACTTCTAGGCATTTCTCATCTGTCCACTTGGATATTACTGTTGCTTGCCCTAATTTTTCAAAAAAAAAAAAACTTACATATTTTCATTTAGTCTTCCATGAAATATAGGAATAGTAGGCATTAGTGAAAATTTCTTAATAGATGGTATGGGCTCTGTATCACCTCTATCTTTATTAGTTTCTTGAGCAACCTTTAAAGTTTCATTTTCAGCTTTAACTTTCTCTAATTCCCTAACCATCCAATAAATACCAATTTGAAGTTCGATCTTTACACCCATAACTCCAACTAAGGCCTTGGTTAATGTGACTAGATGCAGTTACCTTGGTAGTCTTATCACTCCTCTCCACAAATGCTGTTGCAGTTGTTCAGCTGGATCTCCTCTCAAGGACATTGGATTGGATGTCCACGTTGCTCGCTAACCGAAACGGTTATTTTATGAGTCACCACCTATACACTCCGTTCGTTTAAATTAGTCATATTTCAACTATCTGTCCTAATTTTGACACTTATAATCATCTGCTTCTGACATCAACTGTCAATACCATTTTGGACAAGCTACATGATTAATCTCGCTTCCGACGTCAATTGTCGCTACCCCCGCCCCACTAGTATCTCCTGTCAGGATAGGCTTGGTGGGATGAATAGGTAGTGGTAAATAGTTATTGTAGGGATCGTTAAATCTGGTTTATTAATATAAATTAACTAAGATATTGGTGTATAATGTGATGTAGGATTTATAACTAGTTGGAAGAGTTTGGAAAAAGGTACTTGTTCTGTCAATGTCACTATTCAGCAGCCCGTGCCCTGACATATATTCGGTGCTGTAACCCTATCTGGTGTCAAACACATGGCCGTCCAGCTCTCTATTGTTGTTATATTACTCTTAAATCTAGGATTGATTGGGGCGTTCTCCGCCGTACAGGACATTGATTCAAGCTGAAGGATATTATCCCCACAAGTTGGTTAAGCTTGGTATCTGAGTATGGTGAGCACTTTGAACTAGCCCTCCTAGCAACTGGCGTATTTCTGTCCCGCACCAAAGTATTCTGTCCCCACCACAACACATTAGATTTAAACTTCCCTCTTAGCAAAGTAGTTTCTACCAATAATTAGTGTATACATGTCAATAATAAAATATTAATTTTATGAATTCAACTTACCTTCACTATTGAACCAATAGGATACTCGATTAGCAAGCATTCCACGATTGTGCCCCAAAATACTATATCCATTAATAAAATTTCCAAGGTAGATTTTTATGCTGTCAGATTCGCTGATACTCGAACCCATCATTACTCCCATTTTAGTGTTCTTCACATCATCTGGAGTGAAACCTAGGATTTTAAACGTCAATTAAAACACTATTGTAAGATATTTAATTATAACAACATATTTAAAGATTATTTGAAAATTTATTAAATGAGGAATTTTCATCCACGTGTCTTTAAATAGTTATAAATAGCCTGCAGGAAAAAATATCACATGGATAATGTAGTTGTTCTTTCATTCAAACTATTTAAATAAAATGTTTGCATTACTGATAATAAATTATTTCTTATTTTCAAATATAACCCTGAAAATTTGAATAGTTATAATAGTTAAACAAGTACTATTTAAAACAGAATAGTATCATTTTAAATTCATATATATTTAAACTATTTGATTATATAGTAAAAATATCTTAATTTACTTCTTACTATCATTCCTAAAGTATATTCAGTGGCGGATTTACACATTTGCCGCCAGTAGGCTATTCAAATTTTGCCTACCGACCTCTACAATGTGTCAGTGCCTAGATTATTTTTACAATCCAACGATCTAGTTAAGATTGCACAAGAAATACTTTTTGGGTATATTTCTGAGCTAATAAAATCTCAATCATGTACTACTAATAAAGCAGGGTAAGGTATGCCTTAATACTACTTACACAATAATGTACATTCGGTAAACGTAATTAAATAATTAATTTTATTGCGCTTACTTAAAGTTTAAAAACAATATATTCAATTAGCTGGTAACAATCCGGCTGATGATGCCGATAAAATTCAATTAAGTTATGAAAGATTTACAATGCCTTTTTATGCGATTTTCTATTCGCAAAATCAGCAATTATTTCGTCGTCGTATAAAATCTTGTTTATTAGTTCTGACTCTATGCACAAAAGAGCTAAGGCGTTTAGATTTTCTTGGCTTAAGGTAGATCTTAGATAATTTTTCACCCGTTTTAAGCAAGAAAAGCTTCTCTCACCCGGACAATTTGTCGCTGGTGTACATAGAGCCATGCGAACTACTAAAGCCAAGTTTGGATAAACGTTTTGCAAATTCTGTTTTCGCAGGAATGAAGATAGACTTTCCAATGATCCAGAATCTGGTTTTACCAAAATTCTTTCAAAAGAAAGGTGGCATTGAAAATATAGGCATTCTTAAACTAAGTCAGTTTCTAAATCATTAGGATACATTTCTTCCAAGAAAAGGACTTTTTCCGTAAGGGTTGATGGTGACAATTCACTCATTTTGATCAGAAATGAAAACTTTTCATTGAACCTGTTGTAGGCCTCCTGCCGTTTTTCTAATTCGGATTAATTAATGAGGACGAGAGATGTGTTAACCCTGAAAGTTTCACTCGCAGTCATTCTCATTTCTTCATCGGGTGTTTCATCATATTTTTTTTTCCTTTTCGGTTGTCTTTTTTCCATGTCTTTTGTATACTGCTTTGACACGCTTAATTCCATCGCCTTTTCTTCGAATTACCATAAATTTTCTCGTTCAGCTATGAAAAGCTTGCAAAGAGATTCTTAAATATCAGCAACAGTGATCAAATCTATGGTAGAAGCCTGAATTTGAACATTCACTTGGTTTATTCTTTCCAAAAAAACATTCCACACAACAACCATTACCGCCGTTTTCAGTTTTTCTAAATTCAAAAGTATACCCGTCGCTTTGTTTCGAGTTACAGGCTTTTCGGTACAATCATCCTTGATTGATTCCAAAGTTTTAAGGACTTCGTGCCAAGAATCTCTCAAACTTCTACATGCGTCCTCTCTAGCTGACCAACGTGTAAGATTTACTCTTTTTAGCGTTTTCCCTTTCCCGATTTCAGTCATTAATTTTTGCCAGCTTGAACTTACAAAAAAAACGTAGATTTCTTGAAGCAACATGAAGAAGCGACAAGTTTCTGTGCAAGATTCAGCAGCCGCAGTTACCACTAAATTTAAAGAGTGGGCAGAGCAAGGAACGAAAAAAGCAAAAGGTGCTTGGCTTTGAATTTTAGCCTGTAAGCTATTGTACACACCAGACATGTTCGCGGCATTATCATATGATTGTCCACGACAGTCTTTCATATTTATGACCTGTGTTTTGAGTTCCGAAATAATGGCAGAAAACATTTCTTCAGCTTTATGTCCCACTGAGGGCAAAAACTTGAGAAATCTTTCACACTGTTCACCTATTTCCAAAACGTATCTAATGACGAGGGTAAGTTGGTCCACATGTGCTATATCTGGTGTTGAATCGATGATTAGGGAAAAATATTTCGCCCTTCTTATCTCGTCTCCAATCTGTTTTAAGACTTTATGACCCATCAAGTGAATAAACTCATCGCAAACGGTCTTTGATAAGTAATTGGTACTTCCAGATCCTTGATTCCCAAATCGTTCAATATGACTGGCTAAAAGAGGATCAAATTCATCTAACAGTTCCAAAATCATACAATAATTTCCATTATGCGGATCGCCGAACTTTTCATTTTTTCCTCTGAAAGCGAGGCCTCTTGAACACAGTCGCTTCACTACGGTAACAACCCTCTTAAGAACGTTTCTCCAATAAGTAATTTCTTCATCAATCTGAACATGCAGTAAATTGTCGAGTTGGCCATCAATCTTACTTCTAACTTTCAAACTAAGGATACTAGAGTTATGACGCGCAGAGTTTTCATGCTGAGCTACTAGGTGTTCTGCATTTTTCCAGCCATTAAATCCTTCATTCTCAAACTGAGCCTTATTCTCCAATTGACCGAATGCCAAACAGGGCCTTTTAGAATATACCAGCCAATTTTGGTCGTTCACTTAATTATTTTTAATTTTTCTTTGGAAGATACTCACTGGCAATAAACGACGCTGATCAGCATATACTTTTTCACTTTTATAGAAGTCACAAGACTTGTTTTGACCGAAGCCATACCTTGCGATAATCTCCCTTAAGGTATCGTTGATTTCCCATAAAGTTGGATCTTTGTTTAGATTTACTGTTGTACCACTTGTTTGCACTTGGTTATTACTTAACGTCTGATTCTGAGACGCATCTTCAATTTTTATACTTATTGATGATTCCTCTACCACCTCTTCGTCAAAAACATAAATATCCGTTTTTTCAAAAGTAGATTGTTCAACAAATGACTGTTGTTGTTGGGTCTTAGAGTTCAAATCCATTTCATCTTTTCCAGATTGTATTGTTTCAGTGCATGTTGTTGAAGTTCCTGGTCTTTCAACACTACTTCCATTTCCACTTTTAAAAAAACTGTCAATTTTTATCGTTTTACGGATAACCTGTTCTTGTTCTTCTTTTTTCATTTTGGCCTTCTTTTTATACTCAGCTCCACTAAGTCACTTTCTCCAATCACTCATTCTAACAATGTTCCAAGAACTTAAATAAAAATTATTACATTAGGAGTTTTATTTCTCGTACGTAATTAGCAGTATCTTTGTTCAGGCTTCAGACATTGAATAGTTACCTAACGTAAGTACAAGAAATTTATTTAAGAATGATATAACAAAAAAAAAAGAGATTTCTTTGCATAGATTCCGAAACAGCTATTTATCAAATTAAATTACGTCTTACTGATCTGTTACGGATGATTTATTGTAATATATTATGATTACTTACCTACTATAAGTTTGTATCTACCGGTGATGTTATGTTATGAAAGTATTCATACAATCCACGAAACACTTTGAAAAATTACAGCACACAACCAGAAAAATGTGTCAATTCGTTATGGAAATATAAATACGTATTAGAAATTGCAGGACCCAATCAACCGAAGCGGCTTTTCTTTTGTTATGAAGTAAATACGGGACGGGACTTCCCCGTTTATATCGCCACTCTATAACTATCTCTCTCGAACTCAATGCCATCAACACCAAGCGGCGTATGCCTACAGCACGACCCCGCTTCGGCTCCGGCGCACCACGCCGCGCTCGTGCAGTCATGTTCGGCCAGACACACTTAGCGAACGGTCATGTGACTCGTTCCCGCGCCGCAACCAAACACGACTACGCAAATTGTAGAAAAATTTATCTAAGTGGTAAAATATATTACATGTTGAATTGTTTGTGTGGATCTAATAACATTTAGGTATATAAATATGAATCTTTTTAATTTTTGTAAGACAAAAAAAAATTGGACCCAAATTTGCCACCCCTAAAATCTGCCGCTCCAGCCTACTCAGCCTATTGGTAAATCCACCACTTAGTATATTAAATATATTTACTATGTATTTCACTACCAATATTTTCAAACGGGAAAGTACTTTAGACTAGTTGAAGACTTTGAAACTCATTTGGTAAAATACCAGGTAGATGTAAAAATGACAAGATCATTCCTTATCATTACACTATGAACTCTGGTGATCAGTAGTCTTTTTGCTAAACAAATCTATATAATTATATGTACCTAAAATCTCAGCTTACCTGCATCGAAGACCGCTTCAAAAGATCTTTCCAATACATTTTTTATCATCGAATTCAAATCAGTGCTTTGTCTTTTAACAATTCCAAAAAATGATGAATCAAATTTATTGTGTCTATTTATTCTTCCAATATGTTTTGAAACAGCCAGATTTTCTTTAAACACAAGATATGTATTAATTCACCAAACTCAGTGTTCACAATCAAACAAAAGTATCTTAATTTATACTGTGCCTAGGCCACAGAGAAGGAAAGAACAGATCCCCAGCCGCTAGGTTAAACGTGTTGCACTCCTTTTCGAGGCTTTACTCCCTCAACGTTGGGATCGCTAGGTGCGATCACCAGTGACTACAGCGCAATCAAGTGAGCATTTTTTAAACGACTCACTTTAAACTCGAATTTACTAGAAGGAAGATACCAAATATGAGCTCTTCGAGGTAACCTGTCGGCTGGCGGTCACCGAACAAGCTTCAGGTAGCACCCTCCCCCGTCCCTCCACCCCTTCCCTTGTCGCCACACAAATAAGTTTACTCTGACTGCACATTACAAAGAAAACTTGGAATACAATGAACCTTTTTTTTAACCAAGGGACTGGCTGTCAATGGCTAATATTTGTTTAAAGAGCACTGAGGAGAATTGCAGACTTCTAGAAATACCAATTTATTTAAGAAGTGGTTCGATATTTTTTTAATATTGTTTTCACCAAAATGAGGGTGAAAGTTCTGACCAGTTAAATAGTTTAAATTTTAACTATAAAGTGTTTTTTAAATGGTGATATCTTATATAGAACCGTATAAAACAATCCCACAAATTGTTACCCTATCAAAACATGAGTATTTGATCAAGGAAGGCTAAATACCATACCGCATGACCACTAATGCAGGTCTATAATAGATATTTGATGCTATGTATTTAAAATAATTAATGTATACTTGGAATAATTTAAAAACTGGTATTTTCCCGGTGTAAATTAAAATTCACACACTCAAGTCATTAAAGTTAAAACAAAAATAAAGGATAGTTTTAATAATTCTGAGGGTTTCTGTTATTTAAAATTACGAAGTAAACACTAAAGTTAAACTATTGTATTTTGTGTGAGTACACGGACGCAGGCCGGATAGTAATATAAAGATATTGCAGACAAACGGGCCGGTCAGCTTGTCTCGCGGGCCGTTTGTTTGTGAATCCTGCCTTATCATTCGACCTTGAAAGGGGGTTTCTGTTAATAAAAGTTAAATCAGTTCGAAAGTTTAATTAATCATATAAGGCCCATAAGCATAGATAAAATCATGTACAGTTTATTGAAACAATTATTCAACATATTATATACCCTACACTCCATTTATCTTAAAAGTTAACAAGCTTTATTTTATGAATTACTAGCAATCCCGCATGACGTTGCCCGTGATCCACTGTGGTATAAGAATTATATAAGCACCCCTCCCTCTCCCCCTGGTGCCCGTACCTCTGAAACGTAATTGCAGATAGAAAATATTTTCTTCAAAAATTTGTTTAAAATAGTCTAATTAAAAAGATAATTGAAAATTTAAAAATCCTGCTTCGAGGTGCATTCGGACCCCCTTCCGTCCACCTAAGTTAAAAATTTCAGATCTTTGCATGCCGTAGATTTGGCTGGGCATCGCACACAAACAGACACACACAGACAAACACTTCCTTTTATTATTATAGATTATGTTGTAGCATTGTGGTTTATAAAATACGGCCTTAGGCTAGTCTAGTCCATTAAAGTATTGATGTCGCCTTTCAGTGTGATACGATTGTAGGCTACATAAATATTATTTTGATACGTGGGATATAAAATAAATAGGTATCTCAAAATGCTTTCCTATTTACCATTTAACATATTTTGTTATTAAATGAATGGTATTTTAAATAGGAACTAATGAGTATGAAAATACACATACAATTTTAACGTTATTTTATCATCACAAATTAAGATTAGATACTTATTGGTTTTACTGTTCGATCTTTTAAATATGTTGTTGGCTTTCTTGCATACAAGATAGAACGAATTTCACAGTAAACTGCATGAATACATTAACAAAGTGTGATACCAAAATGAAGTCTTGACATGATTATTTAATTTTTCATAGAGCATATCTCAATAAAGGGCAAGGTGACTTAGGGAATCTCAAATTCCCTAAAGATATGTTTACACACATATCCTAGAAACATTTATTGAGCAATTTCCTTATGTGCAACACAAAGAAGGTATTGTACATATAATGTTAGGAAAGGCATTGAAGAAAATAAGGATAATTTACCCTCTTTGGCTTAAACAATGCAAAAAGCACAAACTATTTTGCACAAAGCTACCTCCTTAAAGTTAGAATCCACAATCACTTGCTGTGGACTGCAAACGAGAATATTTAATGTTTAGAGAAACCGACGCAGAAAATATGAAAAGTATTACACCAATAATCTCATCTCGTTGAGTGGACTTTGGAGAGTTGAGTATTTGTGACTTTAAGCTGATTTTGATCCCAATTAAATGTAATAAATTAACTGTGTTTTGACATATTTCTATGAATCTAGACTATTGTCTCAAAAGCAATATTTGTAGCATGTTCCATTTTGAAACGTTGAAATAATGTAAGAGTGTATACGTAGTTTTAATGTTGAATAATTGTGGTTTTTTTACAACAAAAAAAACAGCTGTTTGGCTTAAGATTTAGGTTAACAACTTTGGCTTTTAAATAGTGGATTTTTATAAGAGGTATGTTTCAATAAAACACTTAAGTTGTTAAAATGTGTAAAAGCTCAAATATGTATCGGTATTTAACAAAAGACTCTTCATAAGAATGTCTAACTATAGTTGATAGGTAAAAATAAATACAATAATCAAATAATGGGACATTATGACTGTATAAACTCAAAAACTTACATAAGTGGCAAATGTAATCTTTACTACTTTTTGCTTCTTAAATTGTGATTATTTTACTCCATAGTGTCATTGAGCCCTTAGTTGAAATTAGTTTTAAGAATGGATAGAAATGTTCTTGCACCGTTGGAGCGTATAAGACTATGATTTGTGCTCATCTATAGGTAAATAGACAATTTTTACTTTCTCTCAACACCTTGAAGAGAAAAGTACTTTGCTCGTAAAAAAAAAGTCCAAATTTTGACCACTGTCAACCCCCCGAAACCGAAAAGGTGTTTTTTTTTTTGGCAAAGCCTTCTGCCTGTGTGTCTATATTTAGGCCTAGAGCCGACACCATTTTACTGATCAGGCTAAAACTTGGTACATATGGTTTTTATAAGGTTCCCCAGAGGAGTTTTTGGAGTTAGATATCCTACCCTACAATTGAGGGTAGTTTACTACAGGTACAAAAGAAAAAAAACAATCTATCTCGAAATCTGCTAAAACGATTTTTATTAAATTTCGTATCTGGGCATAAACTAAATGTCCGTTCTAATCATCCCATGAACATAATTTTAAGGGTAATTTATATAAGCAGATATTGCCAATTTTAATCATATCTTTGCAAGTATTTTATACCGAAATAACTCATTATTGTAAGGTTGTAACAAAATTAAAATTAAAAAAACCCTTTACTTGAAATATATTTTTATAAAACCAATAGGGGGCTGTCCATAAATTACGTAAGGATTTTTTTTCATTATTTCAACCCCGCTTCCCCCCAAGCCTCCCTACTTAGGAGATCGTAAGATTTTTCGTTCCCCCCTCTCCCCTTACCGATCTTACGTAATTTTCTTAAGATTTGGTAAATTATATTATTTTATACAAAAGGATTGGTGATGTGAAATTATAGAATACTTATCGCAGTGAAATTAGGTATAGCACATCATAAATAAATGACATTTTATAGCTATGTATAGCTGTATACGTCTATAGGCTACGCTTCAGCGCCACCTGTCATCGTTAGGTGCAACCTTTTTGACCGCGCGTCTGTAGAAGTGTTTTTTTAGATTTTGTCTCACCATAAAAATTGATAAAATCCTTAGTTAAGTTAAATTCTACCCACCCCCATGAAAACTAAAGAAATTACTGATCATCCCTACCCCCAAAAAATTCTTATCTTCCGAGATATTGGTAAAAAAAAAATTAATTGAGGTCTCGGAAAACGAGTTTATTATTATTCTTTTTGATGAAGATATGTAAAATTTGTAAAATATGAATAATGAACAATAGGTTTCTTTCATGCCTCTTTGTGGAATATGATGCTCTTTTTTTCCATCATGTTTCTGCAAAAAATATATATAATCTGGTTTCACAAATCTTATGAGTTTTAAGTAAATGTTTCCATTTTTAGACAAAGGAGAGAGAAAGTCTGTGTGGTGCACCATATCATTTATTTATTGATGTAGGCTTAGTTATTAGCTTTAATAATATGAACACTAGTTAATATTATACAACTTACAAACTTGTTTGTAGTTTCGTCTTTATTAAAACATTATTTCTCACTTAGTGGATACCAAAACTGATATAATAGAAGAATCATCTATTGAAAACATTTATCTACAGTTAATTTCGACCAAATATTTCATTCCAACCGCAATTTAAAAATAATATATCTAAATATTAGAGGTATAAAGCACAGAAATGAGGATTTGTTAGGTTTTCCCTCTTATATTAAACTAAGTATTGATTTAATAATATTAACACGAGTGTGGATATACGGGGATGAGACATTATTTATTAAAATTCCAAACTACAAGGCCAATTTTAACTGTAGAGACAATAAATGATGTGGGGGTATGGGGGTTTGTGGTTTTGTTAGAAGATCTTAATGGTTTCAAACATGGACATTTGAAATTTTTAGTATTATTATTATTATTATTATTATTAGCACCGCGTCTTACTACCCGTTCGGGTTATACGCACTTACGCTAATGTGCAATGGTAGGGTGATCGTGAGATGAAATGGAGGACCTACAGTTTAACGTGGAATCCGAACCACGGTGGAGGCCTGGCATTCCTCACATTCACAAGTTGTGATTAATACACATCTTGTCAGAGGTGAAGGAAGGGTTTGGTAATCAGATAAATCTGTGCCGGGGCCGAGGATTGAACCCCGGACGCCAGCTCAGGAGTCCAACACCTTACCCCTAGAC
This sequence comes from Timema podura, assembly GCA_033556935.1. NCBI lineage: Eukaryota > Metazoa > Arthropoda > Insecta > Phasmatodea > Timematidae > Timema > Timema podura. The sequence goes on from JAVRXN010000014.1 coordinate 47,400,121, forward strand.
CACCAGGTCACCAATTTTTAGTAAAAGTTCCTTTTTGGCTCAAGACCAGAGCTAGGACCGAATTTTGTGAAATTCATCAACCTGTGCGAGATGAAAAAGGGGGTTAAAAAGTTTTCAAAATTCACAAACCGTGCATTTTTTTGAACTAGTGGACATAGAGCCTTGAAATTTAAAATGAATGTTTCTTTATAGAATTGAGTGAGAAATTTTTAGTTTTTTTTTTTTTCAAATTTAATAACCCAAAGGGGTGAAAAGGGGGGAAAGGGGGGTAAAGGGGCACTAAATTATATGTCCTCCAATCAAGATTAAATTTGATATATGGGGGTTTATCGGGTCGCAGAGTACTAATACGAAATTAATTTATGTACGGCATCCACACGATGGGTCCCAGAGGTGCGTTGGTAAAAAAGTGTGTTCAAGACTACCAAAACTAATATAAATAAGTAGGCCCTACTTTCCAGGGCGATAGAAGATTGAAATTTTTCAGACAACCCATGGAATACTCCGAATAATTATAAAAGTATGAACATTTTTGTTTAATAAGTGGGACCCTGGGACATAGGGAAGGGGATATAAACAGAATCAAAACCTTTTATGTGTGCTAGCAAATTTAAATTTGAGAGTCGTTTAGGAGGACTACTACAAATAACCAAATAATCCTTAAAAATGGAAATTTCTTAATGATAGTTAGGAAAATGAGCTTAAATATTTCAAAACTAATAGAAACAACTAATTCCCAGTGTGGTAGAAAATTTAAATGTATAAGTAAAGTTAAGGGACATGTCAAATTACTATAAGTCTGTACATTTAAAATTTTAAATGGAACCCCGGGAAATAGGGAGGGTGTAAGGGTTTATAAAAATAAAAACAACTTTTAGCGGTGATAGAATATTTAAATTTGGCAAGTTGGTAGAATGACCTTTCAAAATAACCAAATAAATCTTAACATTTGAAATTTATAAATGGGAGTTGAAGAAATGTTAGTGAAAGGGGGCGGGCTCGTCATTTACAAAAATTAATACATTCAACTACCTCTCTGTGTAGTAGAGAGCTTAGGTTCGTTAGATTATTCTAAATAAACAAAACATTGTGAAAATTTTAAATTTAAACTATGAGAAATGGGGGAGGGGGAAGTTACAGCTAGAAATAACTTTTGAGATGAGGTTAAAAATTAAAATTTGAAAGACAGGTAGAAATGAAACTTCAGATATCCAAATTTAAAAATTCTCAAAGTGGATTGGAAAAGTGGGTTGAGTAGTTAAAAAAACTTACAAAACTACTAGAAATAACCACTTCTAAGTGTGTTATAAAACTAAAATTCTGCATATAGGCAAAGATACCACTCCAAATAACTATAAAAGTCCAACATTTTTAAAGTTTATGATGGGAGTCCAGGAAAAAAAAAGGGAGTTTACAAAAATAATTAAGTATGGTAGAAAGTCTAAATTTTGCATGCTGGTAGAGGTACGACTTCAGATAACCAAATAAGTTTTAAATTTGAGATTTTGAAATGGGAGTTATATAAATGGGGAGGGGGAGGCAAAAATTTTCAAAACCAGTGGATAAACTACTTGTATGTGTGGTATAAAACTGAAATTCGTCAGCAGAGATAGGGACCACCCAAATTAACTATAAAGGCTGAACATTTTAAATTTCAAAATGAGACTACAGGAAATAGCAAAGGATGTGGTGGGGGAGAGGATAGGGTGTACATGTAGGAGGTAGAAATTTTAAATTTGTCAAAAATGTAGAGGGATAATTTCATATAACTACAAACACATTTTAAATATTAGTTATTTTTAAGGAGGCTGGTGATATAGGAGGTCTCAAATTCTTACAACTCTAAGACTAAACTACTTCTCAAAGTGTTAGATGATTTACATAAGTCAGGTGGGTTTAGAGACCACCTAAAACGGTATCAAGGCCTGAATTATTAAATTTAAAAATGAAGGCTTGGAAAATAGGGAGAGATGGCCTCCTAAAAATGTTTACAAAGCTATATAAATGCAAATTTTGTAGATATAAAGCTTGAAATGTCGTCATTCATTTTAATAATAAAACAGGTTTGAGTCGCTAAACAGGGATACATTGTTCACGTTAATTCATTTAAAAAGTTTCTCATCTAATGCTGCTATGCTCATGACAGATATTCAACAACTGTTGATATCACCTATGGAAGGAATTTAAACTATATATTTCTACTGGAGCTATATTTATTAATAGGGTGACCTGGTGGTCTAGGGGTAAGGTGTCAGACTTCTGTGCTAGGGTTCTGGGGTTCAATCCTCGGTCCCGGCACAGATTTATCTGATTGCCAAACCCTTCCTTCATTCCTGATAAGACGTGTATTAATCACAACTTGTGAATGTGAGGAATGCCAGGCCTCCACCGTGGTTCGGATTCCACGTTAAACTGTAGGTCCTCCATTTCATCTCACAATCACCCTACCATTATACATTAGCGTAAGTGCGTACAATCCGAACGGGTAGTAAGACGTGGTGCCAATAATAATAATAATAATAATAATAATAATAATAATAATAATAATAATAATAATAATAATAAATTTATTAATTTTGGCCAAAATATTTTGATTAAAAAACTGCAAAAACATTGGCATTTTCTCGCGCTTCCTACACTCTTGAACAAATGGAATTTCAAAATTGAAGCCCAGGAAACGGTAGCGCTTAAAATGTATACAACCAAAATAGAACATTATTTACGATGTGGTTAGGTTAACATTTAGTAGCCACGTAAAATATCATATAAGATAACCAAATAAGTCTTAAAATTTCCAATTGGAATTGTGGAAGCTAAGGAGGGTGAGGGAGACAGATGGGTTTGGAAATGAGAGTAAATTGACATTTTCCAAAGAAAATATACTTTTATGCATGGAAGAAAATTTAAATTTGCCAATTTGATAAAAGGACTATCCCACATAACCATAAAAGTTAGAAAGTTTGGAATTCGAAAATTTACTGCTGGGAAATGGGAGGGGCCTCTAAAATTTCCTAAGCTATAAAAACTCGATATGTTCCAAATGCGGGTACACTTTATACTAATTAACCTTCCCTCGTCTCTAACACAATAGCGTAATTAGTAGTACATAAGCGTATAACTCGAACGAATATTAAGGTACGGTGCTAACAAAAATAACAAAATAGAAAATGTTATTGATGTTGACAGCAAAAAAAAAATCTACTTTCTAAAAGTCTCTTTTTATAAAAATTGGTTTGTAGTAAGACATTTGGAACACTAAATTTGTAAAGGCAGAGTAAAAAAGTTTAAAGAACTAAAAGTAAATCAACACACAAACTAAACCCTCATTAAAGTGGATACATTAGATTTACAAACACATAGCTATTATCGCATATCTAGGAGCGACATAACAATTAAAATAAACCAATCTAGACGACATAACTTGGATAATAATGATGCTTCATATGTTTCTGTAAAAGAGTCTATTATTTAATTTATGCTCGTTGGTGAAATGTGATGCTCTTTTTTCAAACATGTTTCTATGATCGTGCTTAGGTAAAGTTAGCATTGTCAATGGAGTGCGACGGCCGCCCTGTAATGCGCTCGTTTAAGCACTCAGATTGTAGACTAGGTAATATTTTATTTCTAAGATTTTTTTATTTGTTAATCGCCATAACTGGTTTGGGATTGCCATGGTTAGCTTAGGATTGTACATGAAGGAGCTTTCAAAATTATGACAGCTGGATGTTCACCAATAAAGCAAGAATGCTATAGCGAAATACGTCAAAGCTCGATCTAGTACATTACGAAATCAAAGTGACCAGAATATTATGAAATATATCAATGTCTAAACTTGTTTGACACATATTTTAATCAAATTTATGTTAAATCTTATTTATTTATTATTATTGTATTAATTTTTTTATAATAGTGATCATAAGTTAGTTTCAAACCTATCCAAACTACATAATCAGAACATTTTTTCTTTACTTTAGTAGATAATTTTTATACCAAACACTTAATAACTATAGCTGTGATTAAAACAAATTTGGGTATAGTTAAGAATATATATTTTTCATATACTTTGTATTGTCAACAATTTTACTCACTTTAATAAATTCTTTTATTGTGATATAAATATTTATTTTTTAAAGAAAATCTGCAATTATTGATTGTAAGAAAATATTGTTCTATTATAGTAAAATAATCTTATACTGAAAGATATTTCAGTGTAAATTTTTTTAAATTTTTATATTCTATTCATCTACCTTTGATTAATAATTAGAGATATTTAATTTTACATAAACTACGAGAAGTGTTTGGACAAGTGTAATTGGGCAAAACATTATGAGTTTTTTGTTATGTAATCTAAACCGTTTAGGAGTAAGCTTCATTCAGAAAGATTTACTATACTGATTAAACTGATTTGTTAACTCTCATTGCATTAATTAAAATAATATACAATACTAGTACCGCGTCTTACTAACCGTTCAGGTTATACGCTTACGTACTAATTACGCTAATGGGCTAGGATTTGAGAAGGTTGGATATAGAGGACGTGAAACCACATTTGCATGGAGGAAGAGTGGAAAACCATTTAGGGAGCCAAGTTCAACCAAGCGAGATTCGAACCTCGGTCTCCCCGCCCTCAGCAGTCTAGCTCAACAATAAACTAGTGTGTTAGCTAACTATGCCACCGAGGCGGGTATTAGTAAAAAATAATTTTGAATATAATCATTCCAGTGTTTAAAATAAGGCGGTATTGCCGATGCTAAATATATACTTAGAAAACTCTTTTCATTGTATTTTCCATGCTTTTAACTTTTTACTTTCTCTCTATCTTACAGGTAGAGAAAGTATTGTGATCGTCAAAAAAATCGAACTCGAGATTTTGATGAATTTTGACGTTTCATGACTTCCTGAATCCGAAAAAGTGGTTTTTGAATTCCGTCTGTCTGTCTGTCTGTCTGTCTGTCTGTCTGTCTGTCTGTCTGTCTGTCTGTCTGTCTGTCTGTCTGTCTGTACCTCCAACTAGAGCCTAAACTATTTTACCGATTGAGCTGAAACTTGATATCTAGGGTTTTCATAGGGTTGCCCCGAGGGGTTTTTGGAATTGGATATCTACCCCTAAAATTAAGGGTAGTTTACTGAAGGGCAAAAAGAGAAAAAGTCGATTTTCTCAAAATCGGCTCTAACGATTTTGATTAAATTTCATTTATGAACATAAATAAATATTCCAAACAAAATGGCTACTCTCAATATTTCGGCAAAATCGTTTTAAGGGCTCCGGTCTGATGCGTAAATTAACATTTTTTATAATAGCTCCGAAACTATTTGAGATATGAAATTACTTAGCATTACAAATATGTATATATATTTATAATACAAATATTTTATTCGAAACATATTTTTATAAAATCAATAACTTTCAATATATACGCAATTATATATATATTTTTAACTTTTTGGGCATTAAAGCTTAAGTATTGCGACCGTAAGAAAAACTAACCTAAAATGTTGATGGATGTCGACGTCTCATGACCCCCCGAACCCTTAAAAATAGTCTTTGCAATGCCGTCTGTCTGTGTGTCTATTAAAACTTAAAATTAAGGGTAGTTTACTGAAGGGCAAAAAGAGAAAAAGTCGATTTACTCAAATCGGCTCTAACGATTTTGATTAAATTTCATTTATGAACATAATAAATATTCCAAACAAAATGGCTACTCTCAATATTTCGGCAAAATCGTTTTAAGGGCTCCGGTCTGATGCGTAAATTAACATTTTTTATAATAGCTCCGAAACTATTTGAGATATGAAATTACTTAGCATTACAAATATGTATATATATTTATAATACAAATATTTTATTCGAAACATATTTTTATAAAATCAATAATTTTCAATCTATACGCAATTATATATATTTTTTAACTTTTTGGACATTAAAGCTTAAGTATTGCGATCGTAAAAAAAACTAACCTGAAATGTTGATGGATTTCGACGTCTCATGACCCCCCGAACCCTAAAAAATAGTCTTTGCAATGCCGTCTTTCTGTGTGTCTATAAAAACTTAAAATTAAGGGTAGTTTACTGAAGGGCGAAAAGAGAAAAATTTGGTTTTCTCAAAATCTGCTCAAACGATTTTGATTAAAATTCGTATCTAGGCGTTGATTAAGATTATGAATAAACTGGCTATTTTCATTTTCCTATGAAAATGATTTTTAGGGTACATTACAGAAGCGTTAATTTCCGTATCTCCACAACTATTTGAGAAACTAAACAACTTATCATTGCAAAATTGTAGGACTATTAGAAATAAAAAACTTTTATTTGACATATATTTTTATAAAAGCAGCAGTTTCTGAGATATTTGCAAATATATTAATACAATTTTGTGAGCTTTAGTTGTAAACATATACTACTTAAGTCTTAACGCAATAATTCTCCAATGCCATAGAGTAATTAAATATAAGTAAGTATCTAAAAAAGTATGTTATTTTTCCTTAAATCTCTTAGGAGAAATGTTTGCATAGCAATGATCTATCTCCATTTTATACTCAATAGTCAATATTTACATTTTTTATTGGTCAAAATGTATAAATGAATAATTAAATATCAATGCGATGACTTGAAGATCTGCAACATCTTATAAAATGTTGAAATTTTAACCAGAAATCGAAATTTTAATACGAAGTGTTGACCCTTGTGGAAGCCATTAAACTGTTTGAAATGCTCTTAGGTGGACAAAGATGCGCCTCTTTTCTCATTGATTCTATATCATTGTATATTATTTTATGCGTGTTCTTATGTGGAGTGGTGATGATACAATGTACATTATTCCGTTCAGAAATCTTACGAGTTTATAGAAAGAGAGAGAAAGTCTGTGCGGTGTGCCGTACCATTTATTTTAGTTTATAAAGTAGCATATAACTTGTATATTTTGTTTGTATTAATTTGACAACAAAATGTAAAAATAAATGCAAACTTTACAACATAAGTATTTAATTTTAATTAATGATATATTTTGTGCACCGTGTCTTACTTCCCATTACAGCTATCCGCGTATTTACTCCAGTGGAGAAGAAATGAGGATGGCAAAATGTTTGGGAAATGTGCCCGTATTTGCGTTGAAGGAGAACTATAAGCATATTAGGAAAAAAACACTCTCAGTACACCCAATCGGGATTCGAACACTGATATCCCAGTTATTTGCAGTCCAGTCTAACGAAGAAGTGAATCCTAAAGAATTGTGACCACATAAGATGGTTCCAAAAATTTAATAATTCATTTACAAGTGCATTTCCAAGACTCGTGTCACTTACTTTTAAACTGTAGAAGCACTCATAGATAAAAGTGGAAGCACTGGCATTGTATATTTGGGTCCAACCATCTCAATTGCTTGAAAAGTTTTGGTCAATGAAAGGGGGGTGAGGGGGCTAAGGGATTACCGCTACCTGGACTATTGTACTAGGAGAGACGGCAGCTCTTAGCTCTCAGTTTGTCTTTCTCACGAGTAACATTTTGCAAATGAGCTGTTTTAAAGAATTCTCACTTGGAAGCGCTGTTATCACTGGATATTTTAAGTTCTACCTGACTCGAGGAGCGCAACAAATCTCCCGTAAGGCTACGTATCTGTTATATCCTTGTCTGTGGCCTAGGCACTGTGCATGAAATATTTATAATCTACTACATATGTTTTATGTATAACTAAATCTAAAGTTTCTAAATCTAGAATTAAGGTGCTTTGTAATATTTGTCCCTTAAATATAATAATAGTGTGTTTATTTTAGAAAAGTTAATGACCTTATTTTTTAGTGTCAGCAGCGTTAAAATTATAATAAAACTATACACTTGGGTACTCAAGATGGATATTTTAGACTGTATGTAGTTTGATTTAATCTCTTTGGAAGAATTTTTTCTTAAATTATATGGTGTATATTCTATACTATTAAACAACTCTGATATTCTTTGTGTCTTTGGTATGTAATATTTGTGTGAGTGTCAGGGAATCTTTGATACTAGACCTAGTTCCCTCATATCTTGTGTGAGACATCCTAATAGTATAACCTATTATGCTATAGTAATAAGCTCATCTTTATAATGGAAAATACCGTATAAGGCATGTCTATTCTTTAATTATTTTTTTTAATTACTTAATATTTAGGCAAATTACAAAAGCGTGTACTTTTTAAAATAAATATAAGCTCCTTTTAGTAATGTATAAACAAATTTTGATTCAATTATTTAATACATAAACTACTAAATAAATGAGATAAGATCAAAATAGAAATAAGTGAGGAAATCAAAAGAAAGAGATGAAAAAATAGATTAATATGACAAAAAAAGCATGAACATTAAACCAATAAAGTTTGATTCACACTGATAGGACCGTGCTGGGACTGTGCTGTTAGCGCTACTGTTTAGCTCATCGGCAATTGTAGATATGGATCAAACAGCAGATGATGTGATTGTTGCATGTGGGCTTTATCTTATTTCACTTGATAAAAAGAGGAGAAAACGAAGAAAATACTGGGTTTATAAATTGTTTAGAGCAAGAGAAGAAGAATAATTCCACAATATATTTGGGCGACTCAGAGATGACCATCAAAAGTTTCACATATATTTTAGAATGAGCGTCCCGAAGCTTGAAAACTTACAGAAACCTATTGCATTAAGTTTTTCAGCTATCTCCTTCCAAATATTTTCCTTAGTGAGATTATTATCTTAATATTTATACTGCAAATTATATAAGCATTCACACTCTTGAACCAACATTATTAAGTTTTCTTCATCCATAGTTTTGACTTATTGCACACAGTTGTGTTAACAATGTTGTAATGTTCCACAGCCACTGTCATATTGTAGATAAGAACCTTCGTGAAGGTTTCCTGCTTCCTGGAAGAATCCGAAGTAGATGAAATGACACTAAGGCGACATCATCTACATTCACACTGACTGTGTTCGTACCGTGCTTTACCGTGACCTTGGGAAATCACTTTGTAAATGATCCAAGACGACACAGTCACAGCACGGCTTGAGCACAGTCCTATCAGTGTGAATCAAACTTTATAAAATAAATTATCTTGAGTCAAAATTCACTAATAAATCTCAACAGCAAAATATAATATAAAACGTTCTGAAAGCCTACTCATACAGATAATATTCCCAATAACTTAAGCTATCCACTTGACCAAATTATCAATATTTAATTATTTAATCGATAGATTACTTCATAGAACTCTCTTCAAAAAGCTTTCTAAACTTAATTAAATATCATCACAAAACTTGACATCAATGATTCAAACACAATTGTAAACAAAATACTTCAAAAACAAAAATCTCAAAAGACTACTAAATTCACCCTCAATAATTATTCTGACAATCGGGACCAAAATAATCTAAATATATAAAATTTAACTACATAGACTACGAAACAAACTGAATTACTAATAGCCTTAAAAACATACATCAATATAGTTTTCACCACAATATATATATGTTTACGTAGTTTTATTAAATATACAGCACATTTCAATCTGAACCTTATCAACCAAACCAATACCTGTACTAAACATACATTCCAAAGTAAATAATACCTGACCGGTCCAGTCAGTGTCAAGTTATTTTTTAATACTTTGAGCGTATGATTATAAAGGTCTTGTTTTCACTTACAACAACACTGTTTATATAGTGCTAGTTTTTACTTTCTCTCTATCTTACAGGTAGAGAAAGTATGGTGATCGTCAAAAAAATCGAACTCGAGATTTTGATGAATTTTGACGTTTCATGACTCCCTGAATCCGAAAAAGTGGTTTTTGAATTTCCGTCTGTCTGTCTGTCTGTACCTCAAACTAGAGCCTAAACTATTTTACCGATTGAGCTGAAACTTGATATCTAGGGTTTTCATAGGGTTGCCCCGAGGGGGTTTTGGAATTGGATATTTACCCCTAAAATTAAGGGTAGTATACTGAAGGGAAAAAAGAAAAAAAGTCGATTTTCTCAAAATCGGCTCTAACAATTTTGATTAAATTTCATTTATAAACATTAATAAATATTACAAACAAAATGGCTACTCTCAATATTTCGGAAAAATGGCTTTAAGGGCTCCGGTCTGATGCGTAAATTAACATGTTTTATAATATCTCCGAAACTATTTGATATATGAAATTACTTAGCATTACAAATATGTATATATATTTATAATACAAATATTTTATTCGAAACATATTTTTATAAAATCAATAATTTTCAATCTATACGCAATTATATATATATTTTTAACTTTTTGGACTTTAAAGCTTGAGTATTGCGATCGTAAAAAAAACTAACCTGGAATGTTGATGGATGTCGACATCTCATGTCCCCTCGAACCCTAAAAGATAGTCTTTGCAATGCCGTCTGTCTGTGTGTCTATTAAAACTTAAAATTAAGGGTAGTTTACTAAAGGGCAAAAAGAGAAAAAGTCGATTTTCTCAAAATCGGCTCTAACGATTTTGATTAAATTTCATTTATAAACATTAATAAATATTACAAACAAAATGGCTACTCTCAATATTTCGGAAAAATGGCTTTAAGGGCTCCGGTCTGATGCGTAGATTAACATGTTTTATAATATCTCCGAAACTATTTGATTTATGAAATTACTTAGCATTACAAATATGTATATATATTTATAATACAAATATTTTATCCGAAACATATTTTTATAAAATCAATAACATTCAATCTATACGCAATTATATGATTTTTTTAACTTTATGGATATTAAAGTTTAAGTATTGCGACCGTAAAAAAAAACTAACCTAAAATGTTGATGGATGTCGACGTCTCATGACCCCCACACCCCTAAAAAATAGTCTTTGCAATGCCGTCTGTCTGTGTGTCTATAAAAACTTAAAATTAAGGGTAGTTTACTGAAGGGCGAAAAGAGAAAAATTTTGTTTTCTCAAAATCTGCTCAAACGATTTTGATTAAGATTTGTATCTAGGCGTTGATTAAGATTATAAATAGACTGGCTATTTTCATTTTCCTATGAAAATGATTTTTTAGGGTATTTTACAGAAGCGTTAATTTCCGTATCTCCACAACTATTTGAGAAACTAAACAACTTATCATTGCAAAATTGTAGGACTATTAGAAATAAAACACTTTTATTTGACATAAGTTTTTTATAAAAGCAACAGTTTCTGAGATATTTGCAAATATATTAATACAATTTTGTGAGCTATAGTTGTAAACATATACTACTTAAGTCTTAACGCAATAATTCTCCAATGCCATAGAGTAATTAAATATAAGTATCTAATATAGTATGTTATTTTTCCTTAAAGCTCTTTGGAGAAATGTTTGCACAGCAATAATCTATCTCCATTTTAGACTCAATAGTCAATATATACATTTTTTATTGGTCAAAATGTATAAATTAATAATTAAATATCAATGCGATGACTTGAAGATCTGCAACACCTTATAAAATTTTAAAATTTTAACCAGAAATCGAAATTGTAATACGAAGGGTTGACCCTTGTGGAAGACATTAAACTGTTTGAAATGCTCTTAGATGGACAAAGATGCGCCTCTTTTCTCATTGATTATATATCATTGTATATTATTGTATAACATTGTATATCATTGTATATTATTTTATGTGATACAATGTACATTAATCCGTTCAGAAATCTTGTGAGTTTATAGAAAGAGAAAGAAAGTCTGTGCGGTGCGCCGTACCATTTATTTAAATATTTCATAGCTTTTATACAATTATTTAATAATTTATGTGAGTAATAATCAAAATTAGTATTTGAAATAGTCTCGTGTTTGTTTTCTATGTCAATTTGTTATTTTAAACTACACATAATACTAACAATAATTTTAAAAATATAAAGTTCTTTAAATGAGTTATAAGAGAATATATGTGGTTTACATTTAAATCAATTATCTTACTGTCAATTCCTAATTAATCTAGGTTTTATAACTCATATCCATAGTGGATAGTGGATACCAGATAAGCGTTATATCTTTCAGTGCATACAAACTTAACCAATTAACCAACACCTTCTATCGTTCATCAGATGATTCATTGGATATTTCTCGTTGGCTGTATACTAGATTTCTATCTTTTCGTTTATACAGTGATGTTGTTCTATGAATGTTTCCTTAATTGATTCTCCGCTGTTAATGTTTTCATTTCTAGCTTCATTCATAGATTGCAATGCAAAATAAATAAGCAACTTCACTTGTAATTTATGATTGTTCCTTATTTAATTTCTTCAAATTTTGGGGTATCTTATTTATGTAACGAAGATTGATCTTCTTTAGGGGATGTTTTATATTCATTGATAAGTATGTTTGCTATCGTTTACATTCTGCGTGTACTATATATCATTTATCATTTTTAAAGTGTCTTAGAGTATTAATTTTTACATTTTATATAATTTACTTTGAATTTATTTATATATTAATGGATTTGTTTTAACCAAGTGACTAGCTTTCCTTGAACAACTCAAATGTTTAAAGCCACCAGAATGTAAGATCCCCATTAAAACCTAGCTTTGACAACTCTACCTAATCACTAATTTGTCACCCAACCTCCCTAAATCTATTTTAACATTATAATCCCATTTACGTCTTAGTCTTCCAAGAGCTTGTGTTCAGGTTTATCAACTAAAAATTATTTTTTGTACACACCAGTAATCACTAATACATAATACCCCCCTTCTCCCCTCATCCTACGACCCTTGAGTGTTTTTTTTAATATTTGTAGAGAGGCATAAAATTCATGTTCATTATATAGCTTTCTCTATTATCCTTTCTGTTCAATCCTCTTATGTACAAACACCTTTCTTGAAACTTTGTACTCAAAAAATTCAAATTTTATCTACTGTTTTTAAAAACCCGCTTTGGTGGCGTAGCTAGCTAACACGCTAGCTTTATTTTGAGTTAGACTGCCGTGCACGGGGAGATCGAGGTTCTAATCTTGGTCGGGTGAGCTGGGGGTGGTTTTTCCTAAATGTTTTTCCACTCTCCCTCCATGTAAATGCAGTTTCACTTGCTCTGAATTTAATCTTTTCAATTCCTAACCCATTGGCGTAATTAGTACTTAAGCATATAGCTCGAACAGGTAGTATGATGTGGTGCTAAATTATTATTATTATTATTATTATTATTAACTGTTTTTAAAGTTAGAGACAGCGAGATGACAACATGTTACAGTGCAAGAAAAAGGCAGCTACTTACCAAATGTGTATTTTATGAAGCCAATAAATTATAGATCTTATTGAAAATTAGAAGTAGTACCTATTTACAACAATCTAATAACATATATTTTTCCTGAAGTCACTTCACACTTTTTTTGTATTATATATATTCTTGTATCTCCTTAAAAAAATAACTAAGCGGTCTCATCATAGCACCAGGATCCTCATTTTTACAACTTCTTCAAAATGTATGTTACCGATCGCCATGAATAATTCATTCCTTCTTATTCCTGGGTTTCAACAACATTCCTGTACATTGTTTAAACCCCATTAACTCTTAAACTGTGATTTTTTTAAAAACTAAATTCCTTTTACTTATTGACCTATTTTAGCCCAGCAAATCTAAATAATTTTTTGAGTAAATAATTGAGTCACGCCATTTAGTGTGAAATATCCAGAGCTTTATTTCAAGGACATAACTACATATTAAAGTGTAAAGTCAAATGTAACTGTTAATTTATTTCCTAAACATATGTTACCTCAAGTCTCTTTCCAACACATTTGAATAACACTAACTTTTGGTATAATCCAAAATAAACTAGTATAATAAACAATTCTTGCTTTTTAAAATCTATAAACAATGCATGAATCATGTCATTGCTTTTATATTCTTTCTCCGGGATGTCTTATAGAGTACTGAATGTATTATAGCGTAGATCATACCCTTCTAAATACACATTAGAGATCGCCCATTAATTGTACTGTATCTATATTTGGAGTCAATATGGACCAATTACATTTATTTGATGATATTTTGTAAGAAGTTTTAAGCAATGAAGTAATCCTGCAAGTATTGCAATCTTTATATACTATCGACTTCTTAATGTACAATATAACCAACTCTTTCTAATGCTGGAGAGTGGAGAGTGACGTCTTTTTTTTTTTTTACAGATGTAACAGATATAGAGTTTGATGAACCTTTAATGTAATGGCCTTCAACATATTTTACCAACTCTAAAGGGATTCTTTGATGTTTTTATGGCTACTTAAACTTCATATATAGTATGTCCTAGAACCTCACTTTCAGTTGTGTAATTTTTATATTTCTTCCACATATTTCCTATCGTATGTATTCTGTAAATCGCTGAAATAAGTTTACCATCACTCTAAAATACAGGTATTGTAGGAAAGTAAATTAAATTTATATTTATAGTTATTGACCGTATTTTATTTTGTATGAAATTGCTTTGTGAGGTGATTCATAGATTTTTAGTAAACTTGTTAGTTTGAATAATGAACATAAAAGGAAACATAGGTTTAACATAGGAAACATAGGCTATAAAAGGTTCTTAGCACTATAATAGAAAGAAGTATTATAATATTTTTGAGATGGAAACCCTCTATATACCCTTCTACTTAACATTACTAATATGCGATTGTATCACTCCAAAGAACATCATTTGAGAACAGTGAGTATTGTCGCGATTCTCCTTTCACGCGAACCTCCTGATGATGTTGTTAATTAAATAATGTATATATTAATACATATTACAAGTTTTATTTGCACATATTAAGATGCTACATTCAAGAAATTGCCCCAATAACACTCGCGTTTCTTCATCGTGTCTTTCTCTCAGAACACCTCGTTAACAAGTGCTGCAAATTATTCATACCCCCCACCAGTTTCATGGCTATAACATTAATTTTGATACTGAGAGCTGCTGAACTCTTGCGAGCACAAGCAAAACTACCTTTTAAAAATAAATCAAAATAAATACAGTTTGCAAATGAAACTATTGCTCTCTTTCTCGCACTCACACGGCGAGGTTTTTTTCTTTAATAATTACTAGAGCTAGAAACAAGCAAACCAAATGTTCCTAACCCGTAGCCTGCTCGCACGTGTACGGAAATGAATACACAACAGTACAGTGCGACTAATAGATTTGACACAAACTTAATTTAATTACACCAAAAGCTATGCAACAAAGCAGGATCATTACAGTACTCCCCTACTTTCTGAGTTATTTTTAGAAGAAAAATAAGTCAGGAAGTAATTCGGTCAGCTTGTTTTTACATTGAGCCCTTTGCACATATTATGACACCACTAAAGCTTATATATTTAATAAAAACTAGAAAACCAATGTATTGATTACATAGAGTAGCGGCAGGCATCAATCATCTGATATAATTTAAAATGTTTATCATTTACTTCAAAATCTCTCACTTAACAGTTCTAATAATGTTCATTTTGCTTTGCCATTTCCTTTTCTGATTTTAATGTTCTATGGCAGAAAGGTTTTAGTGTCTCACTTTAATTGATAAAACACAATAGACTAGTGATATTAAAGAGAGTTATTATTTAGAGTTTAGCTAGCCTTCTTACATGTACACTATTTTCACATGATAATATAATATAATAAGCAACATAAAAAAAAACATACACATTGCACTGCACATAATTAGCATGAAACTCTTGACAAAACACAAAATATAATATCTCTGACATTTCAGACTAAATTGGTCGTTCTCTTGAATAGCATTCAAAATATACACTATCCATATTTTGGTAGAATTATACCCTAAGTTAAATTCACATTACAAGAAGATCTTAAAAGATTTTTCTTATACACACTAAGTTTAAAACACAATTTACTAAGCTCATAGTAAAATCCTAATAAAAGCTTTATCATTATGAGGACACAAAGCCTATTCCTGCTCCAGCCATACTTCCCTACTTTCCCTCTATCTTTGTCACTTTCTCAAAATAAGGTTTAATTTCATCCAAATGTTTAGGCTGATACACCTCTGCCACTACAGTTCTCGCTCGACCTCGTCCATCATCTTGCCTCTGTCCCTGATTAGTATTTTGGGTTCCCGTGTCTCTTTGTTCTCTGTACCTTGGTGGGTGATAATACTGATTATATCCCTTGGGTCCCTGATTGTGATCATATTGCCTATCCTGTCCCTGGTTGAATCGTGGACCACTATCTTGGTTTCCCCTGCTCCTATCTCCTTGCTCTCTCTCCCAATGTTGTGATGGAGGAGGTGTCCTGCCTTCCCTCTGAAAATGATAATTAGTTCTACCTTGTCCTTGTGGATGGTATTGACCCTTAAATTTCTGGAAACCTGACCAATTTTGTTTACTTTCTATCCCTGTACTTCTTTCTGAATCTGAAGATAAGTACCCATTTTGTGTTGAATCATGTTCCTGCACATCCCCTAAATATTCCCACTCTCTAGTTCTTTGATATCTATCATCAAATGCATTTAACACCCGTTCCATGTCTTGCAGGTCCTGTAAATTCGCGCCAATAAGAGCATCCTGTACATTTTGAGGAAAATGATATATTAAATGCCCCATGAGCCTATCTTCCTCTATCGGGTATTTCAAATACTTTGCTTGTACCTTATATTTGTGAAGATATTCACACATAGTTCCTGCTCGAACACTATATTTACCATTGAAAATCTGCTGCAAAAAACTATCTTGTTTTACCTGTGACCAAAATTTTCCCAACAAAGCATTCTTTGCTTCCAAAAATGTATCCCATTCTCCTTCTACAGAATTTGCCCAGGACCTAGCTTCCTCTCTTAATCCTGATAACAAAATAGCAATCTTATTAGCTTCACTAAATCGTTCTCCTTCCAAAGTACGCTCCACTTTTCGAATATATTGGATTGCCGAAATATTTCCTTTCTGCCCCTTGAATTTGGGAATTGAAGATAACATCTCCTCATTCATTCCTCTAAACAAGACACTATTATGACAAACATGACTATCAACTTTCTCTTTATTTTTGACTTCGTTAAATTTGCATTCTAAGTCCTCCACTTTGTTTTGTAATTTCTCAAGATTTTTCATATAGCTATTTTTTAACTTTTTGACCTTTTCCTCTATGCTTTCGCCTTTTTGGGTCAGTACATCTTCTACTTGCGACGTAATATAATCCCTGTTCACATCCAGTTGACCCTCCAGTTCTAACCTAACCTTACTGACTTCTCTTTCCAAGTTAGACTGAACTATTTTGACATTATTTTTTATTTGAACAATTTTGAACTCAATACCTTCTACATTATTTTCTGTGCTTTTGACTGTCTCTATAAATTTCTTTTCCAGCCCTTCTATTTTTTCATTCACTTTGTCAACTCCCCCAATTAAATCAAAATGAATTTTTCTTAAATTATCTTGTTTTTGTTCCAACTCGTTTTGATTTTGTTTTACAGTGATCAAACTCTTATCTAGATCCATTACCTTAACATTAAGTGCCTGGTGCGATATTTCCAGGTTATCTAGTTTACACTCTAATTTTATTCCTAATTCTTTAATATTGTTTTCTATTTGAGCTCTCAATTTTTTATTATTATTTTCTATTTGGGTTCCCAATTTTTTATTATTATCTTCCATCTGACTCATTATAGTCATGATAAGTTGTTCAATTTTTTTGTTCCCTTCCCCTATTAAATTCTTTTCTACCTGAGCTGGTTCAGAATCTCTTTTACTATCCTCTATGTCTACAGTAGTTTTTTTTAATATCGAAATTTCATCACCCCCATCCTTTAATTTTGAATGTCCCTTTGAGCTATTTTCATCTAATATCTGATTCTCACTATTATTTCCTGACTCCCCTTCTTCTACCTGTTCTATTACAGAAATGCACCCTTCATGTAAGTTTCTACTGTTTGCATTTCCCACCTTTAGTTTGTTTAATCTACTCTCATACATTTCATTTTCCCAATCCTCGTCACTCTCCTCTAATCCTTCTTGGTTATATGGTCTGTTCATGATGTCTTTATCTTCCGAACAAAATGGAAACTGACCTATCCCACTACTACACTCTTCCCCAATTAAATCCTCTTCTGATTCTAACATCATCAACTAAAAGAGTTGTTGAATTTCTTAAATATATTAATTTCTAAGTTTAAACACCTTTTAAGTTCTACTTACTTCATTAAATGTTATAAAGAGTTCCCTTACTACAATGAACCCATCAATCAATTAATTAAAATAATTAAATGTAACAAACAAAAATATATAAACTACTGCTCTTCTGTTGATCTGTCCCTCGGTGATTGTCCAGCATCCGTTGATGAAATACTTCGCTGCTATCCACAATGA
This sequence comes from Timema podura, assembly GCA_033556935.1. Taxonomy (NCBI): domain Eukaryota; kingdom Metazoa; phylum Arthropoda; class Insecta; order Phasmatodea; family Timematidae; genus Timema; species Timema podura. The sequence goes on from JAVRXN010000014.1 coordinate 47,418,412, forward strand.
CATTAATTAATTAAAATACTGAAATGTGACACAAACATTTTATTCATCCCCTTCTATTCTGTTGATCTGTTCCACGGCGATGGTCCAGCATCCGCTGCTCTGTTGCCTCACTGCTGTTATCAATAACATTAATTGATTAAATAATGAAATAATACCATGTAGCAAAACATATCTACGCTATTCAGTCGACCTGTCCCTCGGTGATTCGCCAACATCCGTTGATCGGTTACTTCGATTCTCTGTTGCTATTCTGCATTGTTGATGAAGTACCTACAGGAACGCCTTTGTGTGTCACAGCTGCTCCATTGCTGCATCTGCCCCGCTGCTGCATCTGCCCTTGAATTGGTTGGTAGCACCTATTAATTCCCCGTGTTCTCCGCGAGTATTTTATCAAGCCGTCGGTGAGCACCTTTTAAATTCCCGAGTTTACCGTGAGTGTTTTTTATCAAGCCGTCGGTGAGCACCTCTTAAATTCCCGTGTTTACCGTGAGTGTTTTATCAAGCCGTCGGTGAGCACCTCTTAAAATACCGAGTTTACCGTGAGTATTTTATCAAGCCGTCGGTAAGCACCTCTTAAATTCCCGAGTTTACCGTGAGTGTTTTTTATCGTGCCCCGCGATTGGGAAAGCCATTTGTCGCGATTCTCCTTCCACGCGAACCTCCTGATGATGTTGTTAATTAAATAATGTATATATTAATACATATTACAAGTTTTATTTGCACATATTAAGATGCTACATTCAAGAAATTGCCCCAATAACACTCGCGTTTCTTCATCGTGTCTTTCTCTCAGAACACCTCGTTAACAAGTGCTGCAAATTATTCATACCCCCACCAGTTTCATGGCTATAACATTAATTTTGATACTGAGAGCTGCTGAACTCTTGCGAGCACAAGCAAAACTACCTTTTAAAAATAAATCAAAATAAATACAGTTTGCAAATGAAACTATTGCTCTCTTTCTCGCACTCACACGGCGAGGTTTTTTTCTTTAATAATTACTAGAGCTAGAAACAAGCAAACCAAATGTTCCTAACCCGTAGCCTGCTCGCACGTGTACGGAAATGAATACACAACAGTACAGTGCGACTAATAGATTTGACACAAACTTAATTTAATTACACCAAAAGCTATGCAACAAAGCAGGATCATTACAGTATTTTTTTTTACATTAAAGAAGATTTTGGTAAATTTGAATAGAATAACTTTTAATCACAATATAAAAGTTTGGGACTTTCATAGATCAGCTTAGGATTGATTTAAATCAAGTAACTTTGATTGGAGCTCAGCAAAAAATTCTTAAACGATGTTAAATGTACAAACGTGTCCTCAAACCCCACAAATTAGTTGAATAATTTCTTCCACAGTCAAACTAAATGGAAATAAATCTAGTTATTATCATTGGAGGAATTGTTTATTAGTGCAAATAGATAGGAATATTTATTCTTACAATTATCAAAATAGTGCAAACTTTCTTTAGGATGTATATAATATTTAACTCAGCTATTGTGTAGTGCTTTGTAGATCCGTTAAACATTCATTATATTTTGTATTGGGTGTTTATGTACTATTCTATACAAATTATGGTTCATGCATGCTAGTTTTATGGTGCACATCAGATATGTTATATCAGGTAGTTCTCTTGATTTAAAATATATTTTTAAACATAATTTTTGATTAATATATTATTTTATATTATTTAAATCACATGATAGATTGTGTGTAATTTAAATAGTAATTAATCATTGAAGTCTTACAATATTATTTCTCTATAAATTTATTTTGTATAACTTAAAAAACAGCAATTATTTTTACAGTAAAATTTTTATGATACTATAGTATATTTTTAACTAACAACCCTAATTAATCCCATTCATTAAAGTTCAAACCTTTGATTAGGCCTACTAAGATAGAAGGGAATAATAAAATAAGTTTCACCTTTGCTCCAACTTGATCTTTCCGAGATCTTGATAAATTCAGCATTTGAGAACAATTTTTCTTTCAGTTCATCAATGTTAATTGCCTCTGGGAAGTTACCTGCTATTCCAGAAATAACCACATCGTCACCCGATATTTCTGAACTGTCTCTTACAGGCATGATGAATCTGGTGAGCAAGAAGAAAACAATTAAAGTTCGGTTTTAAAATAATTCACATAAAAAGTGATATAATTTTATCTAGACAAGACAGTAGTCAAGGGGGGTTTTGGGGGTTCAAACCCCCCTCGAAATTTTATGAACAAAGTATATATATGGCTTAATTTGTGGTTCAAACAATATTAAAATTAAGGTACAAGTACAAATTAGGGGGCTGTGTTACCATAAAAAGTACTTCAGATAGCTTCTAGAACTCTTTATAATTTGGAATTTTTTTCTAGTATCCGTAAATTGGGGGATGTGCCCACCAAACCCCTCCTGAAATTATTGGCTGGCTACGGCCTTGCCTCTAGAAACCAACAGATGGGCATATTTACAAAACTTATCAATTTATCTAAACCATGAAATGGATTAAAACTTATTTTTAAATCAATTTGAATGTTTAAAAATATTCTTACTTAATTAATGTCTCTAAATATTTTTAAAACTAATGAATTGTTTGAGAGAAAATCATTCATATTGATGTTTGATTCAATGGATAAAATTATTACTCTTATAAACTAAATCTAACAATTTTAAATATATATTATAACAGTGAGTTAAGGGGGTTGGGAATCGCCTATCTCCCCAATGCAGTTTTCATTAATTGATGACCCGTTTTCTCAAGATCTATTTGAGATAACTATTTAGAACTTTCATCATAGTTTTTACACTATTTGTACATATTTTAACACCTCATATGTCATATAACTTTCTAATTGGCGAGCTTATAATTTTTTTTCTAGAAAGACTTTTTTTCATAAAAAAATCATAATTTTGAATTTTTTTTCAAGCTCAATAATCATTAAAATTTAAAATGGCTGTGTTAAAAGTTGTCTTATATTACTCTAAATAGGTGGTGAAAACTTTATTTTAATATCTTAAATAGATCCTGAGCAAATGGGTCATTTATACAAAAAAAAAAGTAAAACTTTCACAAATCATGTTTAAAGTCAATCTGTATTTCTTACTACACATCTAGTGCATTCCTGCACCATAAGAGGGATCATCGGGATCTTCCATAGCTTCAAAGCTATCCTCTGTTTTTTTTTTTGCTTTAGATCTTTGCTGCCTTGCATTATTTTGTATTTCACTATATACTTTGTATTTCACTAATTACTTTGTCTGCACTTTGTATTCTTGCTATGTCAAGTTTTTTCATCACACTATCACAATTCACTCCTGGTGCTACTCCTAATTTTTCCAAAACCATGCATTCAGCTATGTTTCCTCAGTTGAAACTACAAATGGCATCGTAAACTCAACAGATGTAAGGTTTTTATGGAAACAAACACAGTTTTAGGCAAGCGAGCCCAAATAACATTATTTTCAGATTCATTGAGATTTTGTGTCCTCCCATGCAAACATTTTTCTAGTAATGTAGTGTTCGAAGGATTTCTAAATATTGGTTTAATTTCTTCCATTTCTATGTCAGGGACATGGGTATGCTTGTTATGGTCATAAGTTTCTCCCTAAGCCTCTGCTTGTTTGTATTTACACCAGCTGTCATCTCCAGCTGGACAAAGTCCATCTTGAGGATTGTCATTATTGAATAATAAAAGAAAGTATTCTGCCCAAATAACTTTCCTCATTCCATCAATGCTCCCAATGTTACGCCTTAAGGCTAGGCCATAATATTTTTGAATATCTAAAATAACAGTATCTGTCAATCTATTACGACCAATAAGTGTTTTGCCATCACTTAGTTCCATCCCTTGAGATTTTGATTTGAGTGTATGTAGACGTGATTCCACGCGTTTCTGAACATGTCCTATACATTCAAGCTTAGTTATTTGACAGTTAGGACCATAGGGATTGTTTTCTATCACTGATTTGAAAGCTTTATAGAGTCCCCATCCCCCAGATATTACACGTATCGTATATTATGCACATTTGATGACCTTGCAGAAATCTTCTGAGCACCTTTTACTTCCATACGCACACTTCACACCCAAAAGGTTTGCATCACAGTTGCTTTTGCATTTATTTTTTAATGTCTACACCTGTAATATTTAGAAAACACAGCAACATCAATTACTTGCCCAGTGTCTATACTTGTTGCAGTCACAATAACATTGAGTGATGTATGTCCTCACTTCTGCCATGTTACACCAAGTGCAGCACTCAAATCATGACAGTCATTTTTTTTGGACAGCTTCACACACTGCTTCCCGCATTGTTTCCAGGCAAACATCTTCAACTGTAGATCCAATTACTTCAATGTAGGCCTATGTGCTTAACTTAGAGAAAGGTTTAGGAAGATTCATATTCCAAACAATGTTTTGGCTGCGGTACATCCTTTTCCTACTGCTCAAAGTCCATAAACCAACCTTAGATTTATATAATAAAGATTAATTTTCTTACCATTTGGCTGAAAATTTAGGGTTTCTGAATTTAAAAAAAAAAAAATTAGATTTACAGTTTACACAACACAACTTTAGTTCAGTAGCAAGACCAATTATTCTATTTACAACAATGTCAATCTGATTATTACAGCTTAAGCACACAGCTATTTTTTAAAGAACATTTATCAGTAAAGATAAATCTATTATTTCATATCCTAACTTAGAATTGTTTTCGTATTTTTCATAGTCTGGAATATGATTAATTAGTTTGGCTTTGGAAGAACTTTCTCTGAATGAACAAGATAAGCTAGCAGGGGCTGTATCCGAATAGTCCAAGGCTCCCTTGTCGGACCCTTGAGTTTTAAACTTGATGCTGTCTTGATGATCTTACACTTCTCGCGCTGTTCATAGTGAAGACTGCTTCAAAATATTTGAACGGCAACACCCTTGGGCCCACAGTGCTGCTTCTTACTAAATATCTTAGAAATTATCTAAACACCATTTATCAGCCTTCATGAAAACTAATACAACTATTTGAAATTAGCACCATTTGAAAATGACTTATATAAGTACAATATTTTTTACTTCTTACTTTTGTTAAACCAAAATATTTTAATAAACAGATTGAGAGGTTAATATAAGATATTTATAAAATGTCCACTCAAAACAAGTTTAGTACCTTTATTTGTTGATTCAAATCACAATTTTAAAGATTGGCAATATAATAATGTAATTGTTATTTTATTTTAGTGGGTTATTAATGTGTTGCCCCCACCGACTCTTTCAAAGTTAAAGCCACCAAAAATTAAGTCTACCTACCTCAAAAGTGGCCCTAGTTATGCTCAATTTACTTAATATACTTCTATTAATTTGCGCAATTGTAAATTGTCTAAAGGCTGATTGTTTGAGCATAACAATTGTACATTCAATAGGCCAACAAATAACATTTTTATGTTTGTCTATTTATTTCTAAAAAACATTTATTTGTAGAATCACCCTGATGCCTATTGCATCATGAATATGGATCAGTACATGGTCAGTCATTTTCTTGATGGGACCTTGGACATGAAAGCCCATGTTCGAGTAACACGGGAAACATTTTTCGCATTGGAAGCTATACTAGCTCCCCAAACACAGAGGTATGATATTAATAACATTTTGGATATATGCAATTTTGAGTAGGCCTAAAGTACAATCATGATTATTAATCGAGCCACCTTGTGTATGCTGTGTCATCGAAGACAAGATACCCACCACATAGGCCGCATGGTCTAACGCGCAACTCTCACTATAGACTAGAGTGTCGAGGACAGGGAAATTATGGTTTGATCCTGAACGGGTGTATCTATGTGGTTTTTTCCTTAATGGTTTCTCACTCTCTCTCTAAGCAAATGTGGGTGCACTTCCTCTAAGTTACACCTACCTCATCCCAAACCCATTAGCCTAATTAGTACTTTTGTATATAACCTAAACAAGTAGTAGGACGTGGTGTTACAAATTGTTTTAAAAAAATGACCAGATCAGCATTCCAATCCTGGCTGGGTCTACTAAGGGTAGTTTCTCTTTAGTAGTTTCTCACTCACCCCCCACACAAAATTCTACCTAGGTACTATAAAGGTAGTGTAGAACTTGAAAGAAAATAAAAGGTTTTTTTTCAGTTGGATTATGTCTTTTCGCCTATTGATATTTTTGTTTTGGCTGGGCTGCGGCAATTCATACAGACTGATATCGGCCGTTTTCAATGTATCAACGTCAACAGTATACAACAATGACCATACCACTATGGACAATATCCTCACCAGACGAACAAATAAGGTTATTCAATATCCATCAATAGATCAAACAGCAGATGTGGGACGTGGCTTTGGCAAATTGGCCAGGTCACAGAGATTTGACAATGCTGTAGGGGCTGTTGATGGATGTTACGTCAAAGTCAGAGTGATCGGTCCAAACAAACAAGACTATTTTAATCGCAAATTAGACTATAGTGTGCAGTTTCAGGCAGTTGTTTTTAAATATATTTTTTATATCCTGTCTCAGTTCATGATTCAAGGGTGTTACGAACAAGCACACTTTACAGGAATAGGGAATACCCTCCCTACCCTAGGCTACTTTTGCTAGGAGATGGAGGTTACCCCCTATTTCAGCGTCCCATTTGTTTGCTGACACCGGAAAAATTAAAATTTAATATGTTCCACAGCAGAGCAAGGAGTATTGTAGAGAGGGCATTTGGGGTGCTGAAAGCTCGCTGGAGAACAATTTTCATGAAGACAGTTGAGATTCATCACATAAAAGTTGCATGTTTAATTGTGGTGTGTTGTATTATGCACAATGTGTGCATCTCACTTGGTGATGTTTTACAACCTGTGCTCGGAACTTGAAAGTGCTGAACCAAATGAAGAAGCAGAACAAGCAGACGAAGTAGCTGATGAGGAGGAAGCGATAGTCTACAGAAACCACCTGGCTCGTAGGTTTAATGTAATAGAATTATTCTAACAGCTACCCTATCCTTAATGGCGTTTTTTTTTACCATTTTATTTTTATCGGCCTCTTTATTATCTCTAAACTTGTCATCAACAACTGCCTGCAATTGCCAGAATGTATGGCCTAATATTGTGTTTTGTTCCTTATGTACATATAATTGTCTTTATTTATTTGAGTGTTTGTATCTTGTGTGGGGGATATGTCTTGTATTGTGCTTAATTATCATGCAAAGAACCATTGTTTATAGGCCTCTTTATTAATCTCTAGTATTGGCATCAATAACTGACTGCAATAATTGCCAGAATGTATGGCCTAATATTGTGTTTTATTTGGTATAATATCCATATAATTATAGTGGTGTTGCTTTTTTTTATTTGTGGGAACATGCTTTGTATTCTGTGATAAATAAAAAAAATTGATGGCTAAAATAATGCTTGCTGACTCATCAGCCTCCCAACTTCAAGATGCAGAGCACTCCCGCTCTTACTTGTGGACCTTTACTAATACAATATACTTCCGGGGGGTTGAAAATATCCCTCTGCCCCACTGCTAGGTCCATGGCATCCCAAAATGGCCAAGTATTGGGGGTTTCTTCACCTTGTGTTCTACTTCCTGTCTGTGTATTCTTTAGATCCTGCAAATTAATATAAACAGAATATACAGTAGTAGGCCTATTATAGAATTTATAAAAGGTGATTTTTGTCTTTAAGGTTCGATGGAAGGGAATGCAAGCAAAGTTCTGTAAGCACTATCAATACAGTTTTATATAGAAATATTAGTAATAAAAAAGAACAAATTAAATTTGGCTTTAGTAATATAATTTCTTTTTATTATATTTTTATAGTAAATTCAAAATCAATACCTCTTAAAGATTTGTCACAAGTTGACTAGAAACTTATTGAACTAAGATATAAAAAGACCTTGTTAAATGTCTCAGTTCCTGTGTCAAAATTAATATTCTAGAAATATTGGAACTGTTAAACACTTTGTTTTAAATTTGGAACGCACTGTTCTTATTTAGCGGAACGCACATGGTAAGAGCTCAACATGAGTGTTACATGACGCCAACCACACTAGCACAAAAAAAGGAGGCTTAAAGAATGTATTCGTGCGCCACACTATTGGGCACTCATACTGTTGGTAATGAGGTTAGGCCTAAACAAGCATGATATTTTAAACATGTTTTGACACTCCCACTAAATGAATGCTTGTTTACAGTCTTGCAAATGGTTAGAAAAACGATTTATTTAAGTGAAGTTAATAATTAGCTTCAAAAATAAAACAAAATTGTTAAACAGCTTTATATATGTATCAATGTCAATGAGAAGCATTTGTCAATTCTTCAGTATTTTCATTCCAATTGCACCACGGAGTGTCTGAAAACGATCATGTGGAAGGGGTTTAGTTAGTATATCTGCTAACTGGTCTTCGGAGGGTACATACTTGATGTTAATCTCACCATTCTAATATTTCTCACGTATGAAGTGGTAGCGTATGTCTATGTGTTTGGTTCTCTTGTGGAACTCTGGGTTTCGCACAAGGCGCATTGCACTCTGATTATCAACCGCGAGAATTGTGGCTCCTCCCACTGTTTCCCCAATGTCAAGTAGGAGATGCCTGAGCCAGATGACTTCTTTGGCCGCAGTTGAGGCAGCTATGTACTCAGCTTCTGTAGTGGAAAGGGAAACGGTTTGTTGACGTTGACTAGCCCATATTATAGGGCCATTACTCAATTGAAAGAGGTATCCAGTTGTGGAGAGTCGGGTGTCCGAATCGTTTGCAAACTCAGAGTCCGAGAAGCCAATTAATGGGGGTGGATTCTCACTCCTGGTAAATTCAATGCCGTAGCTGGATGTGTCTTTTAGATATTTTAAGATGCGTTTGACTGCATTCCAATGACTTGGTCCATATTTTGCCAAATATCTGCTCACGTTTCCAACTGCGTACATAATGTCTGGCAGACTAACTATTGCAGAAAACATTAAGCTGCCAACAGCTTCTCGATAGGGTACTTTTATTTCTTCATTTTCCCTTTTGTTTGAACTCAAGTGAGTGTGTGGATCAGCAGGCACACTGATTGGCTTAGAGTCTTCAAGAGTGAATCTCTTGATTATTTGTTTGATGTAGTTGTCCTGGTGTAGAAATATTGATCCGTTCACATTATTTCGTTTTATTTCCAGACCTACAAAGTAATTTGGCTCGCCGATTGTGACTTCAAAGGTTGTCTTCAGTTTATCAAGTACAAGTTGTAGTGACATTTTGTTTTCAGCCATGATCAGCCCATAATCAACATATAATGCAAGTAAAACCTTTGATTTATTGAAATCTCCTCGATAAACACATTTGTCTGCAGTACTTTGGCAGAATCCAAACATTTTCAAGAAACCGTCAAACTTTTCGTTCCAACAACGCGATGATTGTTTGAGGCCATATAGTGACTTTCTTAATTTGCAGACAAGGTGTTTTCAATATTGATTCCATCTGGTGGAAGCATATAGATATCTTCCTTGAGTTCACCATATAAGAATGCAGTTTTCACGTCAAACTGCATTATTTCATAGTTTTGTTGAGCTGTGATAGCGAGTAGGACTCGTATAGAGTCATACCGTGTTGTTGGAGAGTATGTGTCATTGTAGTCGACTCCTTCTTTCTGTGCAAAACCTTTAGCGCACAGTCTTGCTTTATATCGTGAAATATTTCCGTCTTTGTTGCGTTTTACTTTGAAAACCCATTTTGAGCCTATAGTATTTTTACCAGGAGGTAATGATACTAGCACCCAGGTGTTGTTCTTTTCCAGCGCATCCAGTTCTTCTTTGATTGCGTCAGTCCAGTGCTCTACATCAGGACTCTTCATTGCTTCCTCATAGGTCTGTGGTACATCTATTTCCACTAGGTTAGCCTCATAGCGTTTGGGAGGCCTGATGACATCTCTTGGTCGCAGCTTGTAATTTTCTTTAATGTGCCTGGGTTCTTCGTCGTTCTGTTCGGTATGTTGAGGGTCTGCGTCCTCCTTCTGAATTCTCTAGTCGGAATGATGTGTGTTTTCTATCACTACTGGGACTACAGTGTTTCTTTTAGGAATGAAACCACTTGAATTTTCGTTGAAAATCACATTTCTTGAGACTGTAATTTTCTGTGTGTTTCGGTCCAGCAAACGATAGTTGGTTGAGTTTCTATCATATCCCACAAGGATGAGTTTCTTACTATTTGGCGCCAGTTTGTTTCGCAGTTCCTTTGGTACATGCATGTATGCCTCACTGCCAAATATTCTTAAATGTGACATGACAGGCCTTTTTCCACTCCATATTTCATAGGGTGTTGAGTTTGGTTCTTGAGAGGATGGAGTCCTGTTAAGAATATAAATAGCTGTGTTTACTGCCTCTGCCCATAAATATGTTGGCATATCCTTTGCATATACCATTGAACGTGCACTTTCCATTATGGTTCTCATGTCACGCTCGGCTCTACCATTTTGCTCAGGAATATAAGGTGCCGTTGTTTCAAACTCAATTCCATGTTTTGACATATATTCTTTAATTTCCTGATTACAGTATTCTGTCCCATTGTCAGTATGTAGGGTCTTAATAGAATATTCATATTTATTCTTTATCATGTTTGCAAAATCTTTGAAACACACAACAACATCCGCTTTGTGTTTGATGAAAAATACGACACGATAGCCTGAACAATCATCCTTAAATAATACAAAATATTTATCACCCTGAACTGATGGTGTTGACATTGGACCACACACGTCACTGTAAATGAGTTCGCCTGGTTTGGCCTTGGCATGCTTTGAGGGCGAAAATGGTAACCTGTGCTGTTTACCATACTGACATGACTCACAGAAGAAATCTTCAAGGTCATTAATATTTACACCTTCGACCAAGCCTTTGGTGACCATTTCACGCAAAGTTCTCTTATTTATATGTCCGAGTCTCTCGTGCCAAAATTTTAGACTTCCACTTGCGGTGAAATTTAGGCCTACTTCTTGATGTGAGATTATAGTGCGGAATAAAATTCGATACAGATTGTTTGTTTCACGGACCGCACTTGCTACTAGCTCCCCGTTTTCGTAAACTTCTGCATATCTATCTTCCTTGAGGATCTTAATCCCTTTTCCAGTTATTACACCTTCAGAGAAAAGACTTTTTCTTAGTTCAGAAATATACAACACATTTGTGATGATGGAGTCACACCAATTACCTCTGATGAATTTTTTATTGTAATGCTTCCTTTTCCCATCACAGAAAGAACTTGGTTGTTTCCAAGCACGACACTCGTATTCTCTACAGTCTCTTCAAACTTAGAAAAATAATCACGACGATTAGTCATATGTGCAGAAGCGCCGCTGTCCATTGTCCAGTTATATTCGGTGGTGATCGCCGATCTTAGCATAACATCCTGCTTCTCTGCACTGAACGCAGAGAAATGATCCTGTTGGGAACGGTCACTGTGAATTTTTTGCTGTCCGTTTACTCGGGGTTTCTTAGGTGCACGACAGTCACTGGCGTATTGTACTTTTCTTTTGCAATTATAGCACATTATCCTTGGTTTTCCTGATCTATTCCTTTGTTTTTTATTGGACTTTTGAGAGTTATTAGAACTTTTAAAACCGCTTTTTAAATTTGTCGAAGATAAAAATGCACTTTCCGATTGTTCATTTGATGTGAGACTGGCCTCTTCATCCAACAGACGTGCCGTCATATTTGGGATTGTCTGTCTAGCCTCGTCTAGTGAAAGCCAAGCTTGTCTGAAGTTTCTAAATTTGGGAGGTAGACTACCAAGAATTTTGGTCATTATTGTAACGCTGCTGAGTTGTTCACCAGTCTCTCTCACATGTCGCGCAAGATTTTCTATCTTGGCAATATGCTGAGCAATGGAGTCGTTGGCGTCCATCTTGTACTGATGAAAGCGTTCGTGGACTAGCATTTTGTTCATTTCTGATTTCTGCTCAAAGATAGAGTCTAATTTCTCTAGCATTTCTTTAGACGAGTCACAATTTTCAACTAATGTGATCTGTGATAATTCCATAGCTGTAGTGAGTGTAAACATAGCAATTGCGTCGTCTTTGTTCCACTTTTCTAGTTCCTTCACTTTGTCTATTGCCGGCTTTTCCATGACGCCTTTTGAAACATCAAAGACTCCTTTTGCCCTTAGGGCACATTTCATTTGAAATTTCCATTGGTGGTAATTATTGCCGTCGAGCTTATTTACGTGTGCTACGTAAAACTTTTCGGCCATTATTTCTATTTTGGTCTCGTGGATTTTAGAACTTCAAACACACGACACAATGCTGTTTGCTGATCGCGCGAACCTAATGATAAATAAATGGCGAATCACGTCGCTTCATAACGCGAGCGCGAATTCACGAAACGGATTTGTGAATTACCCGACGGACAGTTTTACGAAATATTACGTGGATATTCACGCGGTTGTTGGGTGCCTGGGCTCATAACCTGTTAAACACTTTGTTTTAAGTTTGGAACGCACTGTTCTTATTTATCGGAACGCACACGGTAAGAGCTCAACATGAGTGCATGAGTGCATGAGTGTTACATGACGCCAACCACACTAGCACAAAAAAAGAAGGCTTAAAGAATGTATTCGTGCGCCACACTATTGGGCATTCATACTGTTGGTTATGAGGTTAGGCCTAAACAAGCATGATATTTTAAACATGTTTTGACAGGAACCATAAGGGTGCACGGCATGTGTGCCTTGGCAACATCTTAGTTTGGTCCAACATGACATAATTTGAGTATATGCCCCAGCCAATAGTTTTGTAGGTGAGGATGTATTTTCTTTTTATAACTACCAACCCACCCCTCTTGAAGTAAACTGTTAATAACGTTTATTTTAACTGCATTAACATTTAAAAAATCTAACCCAAGGCTATGATTTGTTTTAAAATTTGAAAAATCAGTAAACACGGCCACTTGCTTGCTGTAAAATTATAACAAAAGAGTTTGGTGGTCATTACCTTGTACTTCCTCAGTAGGTTGTCCCATTTTATTTTTTATTTTTACCTGGTCGGATGTAAGGAATGACTTCATTCCGATGTCATCGAGTACAACCTTGTAAAAACATAACATTCTAGAGTTAAAGAGCGTTCATACTATGCCAGTTAGGAAATATTTCAAACTGATTTCCCATTCTTCCTCCACAATTTTAGATAAAGACAAATATAAATTAATACACCTATTTAGTAACATGATAGATATAGTAGAACAGAGTAGAACTCCAATCATCCGGACACATGTTAGCAAGACGACCAGTTATCAGTATTATTATTGTGTGTTTTTTCAATTCAGAGTTTTTTTAACACGGTCAGACTGATTCATATTTTGTACGACGCTCACTTAGTAGGTACCAAAAAAGATATGTGTATCCAAGTGAGAAAATTTTCAAAGTAAATCACTTCAAAAAAAATGAATGTGTAACATCCCGCTTATGTGAATGCTTCCTGCCCACCGCCAAATAAATTATTAAGATTTTCATTAATACGGACTAACCTAGGTTCCAATTTGTCCGGATAGTCATATAATAGGGGTTCTACTGTAATTTGATTTTGATGATAGGCCTACTTACGCATAACCATTTAAGGCCCCATTCCTACTCCCTGTGAAGAGTCTGTGGTTTTTGACTCGAGATTAAATAAAACTTAATCCTCCGGTGACCCTATACAAAATTAAACAATTTTTAGGCCAATCTTTGAAAATATAAATTTAATAATAATTAAGAGTTAGTTGACAATAATGACTTTAATTTTGTTTTCTGGCTTCTGTCAGATGGCCTGATAAAGTACTAAACAACAATAATAATAATTATAATAAATCGTAGTTATTTTTATTATTACAATCTACTAAAAAGGTGGAATTATTTTATATTACAAAGTGTATTTAAAAACATATATTATTAAAACGTTTTGTAATAATAATAATAATAATAATAATAATAATAATAATAATAATAATAATAATAATAATAATAATAATAATAATAAAATTATTATAATAATTAATATTATTAAATTGTAATAATAATATGTTAAAAAAGTTTCAAGGAATTAATAAGTCTAATAACCTATTAATCATTATTATTATTATTATTATTATTATTATTATTATTATTATTATTATTATTATTATTATTATTATTATTATTATACTCCAAAAAAAGAGCGGTAATTAGTTTATATAGCAAAAAATATTTAAATATGAATATTATTAATACGTTAAAATGTGAGTAATAATAGAGTTTATCTCTTAAAATATAACATTTAATTATTTGGCATACTTACAGATTTTTGGCGATTTCTTTTCCAACGACACGACGAGACAAGACATTCTTTTGATTAATCTTGTTTAAAATGGCGCAATACGTAGGTCGGTGCTCTAGCAGACGAAACGCTAATACTAAAACAATTGCCAGTCAAACACCGCGAGAACAGCGTATGGTTGGTAGCCTTCTGTATCCATGGTTACCAAGACCTCGAGAAGATTGCATAGCTATCTTTCGTTACTATTCAGAAAGATCTACAGTCTACAATAGTAATGGGTCGAACCAGCTTGTTGACGCGAGCATGCTCACATAAGCTCGCTCACTCAAAAGAGTCGTTCATAGGAGTCATATCGTTCACCGCATGGCTCGCTCGCTCCCAATCCCCTCACCCCTTTCTATCCATAAATTGAAGAGCGAGAGCCAACTAGTTATCACAATTCCCGTTCCGAGCGTGCAAATCTGTCACTTCCCTTTCAACTGATGAACGAATTAAGATTTTTGTGTAATTTATCTGAAGCAATTTGCGTTTGATTCTTTAATTTTATTACTTACGCATATCACTTATAATAATTAAACATAGCATATAGCCTTTAGTGTCTAATTCACAGAATTATGTCTATTGATGTTAAGAAAAATAGTTAGTGTAAAAATCTAGGCAGTGCTGCTATCTAGTAATGCTAGTAAGCATTTATATTAGATCGTAGTAACGAACGAAGAACGACAGAAGAGTCGTGAATGACAAACACTTCTGACTCTCTCTAAAGCTACTATCACACGACACTTGCTTGTACTAGAAATCAAGTGTGCTAGCTAGCGCCTAAATATCTGTATACTAGCTAGTACAATAGAAACGGGACTAGAGTATTCACACGCTGCTAGTTTGGTACTAGGTTCTAGTGCAAATATTTATGGAACATCAACTATTAATTTTGGGTGAAGCAGCTGAATTAATTATTAATAATGATATTGAAAATTATGAGAGGGAGCGTAGGAAAATAATATGGACACGGAACTGGCTGGAAAGACGAAATAATGATCACGGGATACTGAAAATGATACATTCGGAGGTTAGGTAGGATACATTCAGGGTGACTCTAACGTTTAGTATCTTCCCAAATTTGTATTCATTTATTTACGATGTGGTCAGAGGCACCTAAGACTATGGGTGTCCAAGTACAGTATCCTTAACACACACATGTTCTTTTTTAGGCCTACGCACACTTTATATTCTAAAAAAGCAACCACCCAAGTTGGCATGCTATCAAGTTTATTTAGATTAAATTTGGGTCTGGAACACAGTTTGTCATTTTTAGATGACATGTTTTTAATTAAATATATATTTAATATATTGTCATATTGTGGAAATTTGGTATTATATAAACAAGGATATTTAGAATAATTTTCTGCCAACAACAAAATAACATCCGATGACCATGTCGGCGCCATTTCTATTATTTCTCCACACAAACTCACAAAGTCTCAGCGCGCTTTGATTGGTCGAATTACACAGACTAGTGTCAGAACTAGTACGAAAATAGCGCCTGTTCTATCCTCAAAACTAGTATGGTAGCCAGTACCAAGTGGCAGAACCAGTATACTTTTTCTGATTCACACGACGCTAGATGATGACGTGCTAGCTAGCGCCAGCTAGCACACTGGATTTCAAGTACGAGCTAGTGTCGTGTGATACGGGCTTAATGTTGTGTGTAATGGCGGCGTGAACGGCTCGCTCTCGAAGCGAGAGTCGTTCGTTCACAGCTCTCGTTCAAGAGTCGTTCAATTTGAATGACTCGCTCACGAGCGTCATGTGATTGGCAATGTAGCTATCAAGTGCACGAGCCAGGTAGTGATGGGCATAATCGAGTGATTTTAAGAATCGAATAATCATTCGATTCTTTGAAAAATAATCGAATGAATCGAAAGAATCATTCGAATGATTTTGAGAAGTAGTAAAGAGTCGGTAATAATCGGATGATAGCTATTACTACTTCTTAAAAGTAGGTACTAGTTAGTGGTTTTGCTTTGTGCTACTATTCTCTCCACCCTGCTGTCGGCTCTCACAACACGCATTCCTTTACGTTTGCAACTTATTAACACTTTTCTTTAGTGTATTTAGTTCCTTGTGTTGGTGTCAAAGATATAAAACAAAATTAATATAACCACGTGTGTCTGTCTACAATTTGAAGCCTACAAAATGTTTTATTGTTTTCATATTTAGGCCGATCCAAATTACTATTAGTAGTTTTAATACAAATTTTTAAAATACAGTGTCTTTTGTTAATATCGCTTCGGCTACTTAGTAATCCGTGTGTTTTTTTGTGAATATCAGCTGGGTGTTTGAGCATGCTATACTTTGAAAGTAGTATACTATGTTTTAGTGATCTTAAGATATTCATTTTCCAATAAAATATTGACTATTGAGTCTAAAATGGAGATAGATCATTGCTGTGCAAACATTTCTCCTAAGAGTTTTAAGGAAAAATAACATACTTTGTTTAGATACTTACTTACATTTAATTACTCTATGGCATTGGAGAATTATTGCGTTAAGAATTAAGTAGTATATACTTACAACGAAAGCTCACCAAATTGTATTAATATATTTGCAAATATTTCAGAAACTGATGCTTTTATAAAAATATATGTCAAATAAAAGTTTTTTATATCTAATAGTCCTACAATTTTGCAATGATAAGTTGTTAGTTTCTCAAAAAGTTGTGGAGATACGGAAATTAACGCTTATGTAAAGTACCCTAAAAATCCTTTTCATAGGAAAATGAAAATAGCCAGTTAATTTATAATCTTAATCAATGCCTAGATACGAATTTTAATCAAAATAGTTTGAGCAGATTTTGAATAAAACCAATTTTTTCTCTATTCCTCTTTATAAAACTACTCTTAATTTTAAGTTTTAATAGACACACAGACAGACGGCATTGCAAAGACTATTTTTTAGTGTCCGGGGGGTCATGAGACGTTGACATCCATCAACATTTCTGGTTAGTTTTTTTTACGGTCGCAATACTTAAATTTTAATGTCCAAAAAGTTAAAAAAATATATATAACTACGTATAGATTGAAAGTTATTGATTTTATAAAAATATGTTTCAAATAAAATATTTGTATTATAAATATTTGTATTATAAATATATATTCATATTTGTGATGCTAAGTAATTTCATATCTCAAATAGTTTCAAAGCTATTATAAAAAATGTTAATTAGCGCATCAGACCGGAGCCCTTAAAGCCATTTTGCCGAAATATTGAGGGTAGCCATTTTATTTGGAATATTTATTAATGTTTATAAATGATATTTAATTAAAATCGCTAAAGCCGATTTTGAGAAAATCAACTTTTTCTCTTTTTTCCCTTCAGTAAACTACCCTTAATTTTAGGGGTAGATATCCAATTCCAAAAATCCCTCGGGGCAACCCTATGAAAACCCTAGATATCAAGTTTTAGCTCAATCGGTAAAATAGTTTAGGCTCTAGTTGGAGGTACAGACAGACAGACAGACAGACAGATGGACAGACAGACAGACAGATGGAAATTCAAAAGCCACTTTTTCGGATTCAGTGAGTCATGAAACGTCAAGATTCATCAAAATCTCGAGTTCGACTTTTTTGACGATCACCATACTTTCTCTACCTGTAAGATAGAGAGAAAGTAAAAATCTATCGAGTCTTTCTCAGTTTTCAACAAATAAATACTAGGTTAAGACTTCACGTGATAAGTTATTGTACTATTATTATTATTATTATTATTATTATTATTATTATTATTATTATTATTATTAGCACCGCGTCTTACTACCCGTTCGGATTATACGCACTTACGCTAATGTGCAATGGTAGGGTGATTGTGAGATGAAATGGAGGACCTACAGTTTAACATGGAATCCGAACCAAGGTGGAGGCCTGGTAAGTTATTGTAGTTTTATAAAAGACTTTTGCGTTTAGCCCGAACGGATAATAAGTCGTGGTGCTAATAATAATAGTAATAATAATAATATAAGAGACTTAGTTAATTGTTTAATTAAGATTAATGAATCTAAAATAGATTTTCATTTGTAAGTAGGCACTACAGTGTATTTTTACTTTCTATCTATCTTACAGGTAGAGAAAGTATGGTGATCGTCAAAAAAATCGAACTCGAGATTTTGATGAATTTTGACGTTTCATGACTCCCTGAATCCGAAAAAGTGGTTTTTGAATTTCCGTCTGTCTATCTGTCTGTCTGTCTGTCTGTACCTCCAACTAGAGCCTAAAATATTTTACCGATTGAGCTGAAACTTGATATCTAGGGTTTTCATAGGATTGCCCCGAGGGGTTTTTGGAATTGGATATCTACCCCTAAAATTAAGGGTAGTTTACTGAAGGGAAAAAAGAGAAAAAGTCGATTTTATCAAAATCGGCTCTAACGATTTTGATTAAATTTCATTTATAAACATTAATAAATATTACAAACAAAATGGCTACCCTCAATATTTCGGCAAAATGGCTTTAAGGGCTCAAGTCTGATCCATCAATTAACATTTTTTATAGTAGCTCTGAAACTATTTGAAATATGAAATTACTTAACAATACAAATATGTATATATATATCTATAATACAGATATTTTATCCGAAACAAATTTTTATAAAATCAATAACTTTCAATCTATACGCAATTATATGATTTTTTTAACTTTTTGGATATTAAAGTTTAAGTATTGCGACCGTAAAAAAAAACTAACCTGAAATATTGATGGATGTCGACGTCTCATGACCCCCACAACCCTAAAAAATAGTATTTGCTATGCCGTCTGTCTGTGTGTCTATAAAAACTTAAAATTAAGGGTAGTTTACTGAAAGCGAAAAGAGAAAAAATTGGTTTTCTCAAAATCTGCTCAAACGATTTTGATTAAAATTCGTATCTAGGCGTTGATTAAGATTATAAATAGACTGGCTATTTTCATTTTCCTATGAAAATGATTTTTATGGTACTTTACAGAAGCGTTAATTTCCATATCTCCACAACTATTTGAGAAACTAAACAACTTATCATTGCAAAATTGTAGGACTATTAGAAATAAAAAACTTTTATTTGTTATATATTTTTATAAAAGCAACAGTTTCTGAGATATTTGCAAATATATTAATACAATTTTGTGAGCTCTAGTTGTAAACATATACTACTTGAGTCTTAACGCAATAATTCTCCAATGCCATAGAGTAATTAAATATAAGTATCTAAAAAAGTATGTTATTTTTCCTTAAAGCTCTTAGGAGAAATGTTTGCATAGACTCAATAGTCAATATTTACAATTTTTATTGGTCAAAATGTATAAATGAATAATTAAATATCAATGCGATGACTTGAAGATGTGCAACACCTTATAAAATGTTAAAACTTTAACCAGAAATCGAAATTTTTATACGAAGTGTTGACCCTTGTGGAAGACATTAAACTGTTTGAAATGTTCTTAGGTGGACAAAGATGCGCCTCTTTTCTCATTGATTCTATATCATTGTATATTATTTTATGCGTGTTCTTATGTGGAGTGGTGATGATACAATGTACATTATTCCGTTCAGAAATCTTACGAGTTTATAGAAAGAGAGAGAAAGTCTGTGCGGTTCGCCGTACCATTTATTTATATTATAGGCCAATACATTTGGTCTGGGATATTGATTTTGTTTTGTTCAATTATTTAAAGTCGTCATAAATAGGCCTATATAATAAAAACAATAAAATATAACCGATTTTAAAGGTTAAAAGAATGTTGACCATTGTGAGAAACTGATTAAGGAAGATTGAGACCGTGAGATTAAAATGATGCACCCATCCTACCGAAATATCATCATTAACCTGGCTGAAGACTGATATTATGAGGTGGAAGAAGTTCTTGCGACCCCATTGGAAAACACTTAATAATGGTACAACCCAGTTCATAGCAAATATAACTTAGTTGTAGTAATAATATTATCAATAGTGTTAAAAAGTTTTATGACAGTGTTTTTTTTTCCTCCGTGTAGTACTATCCGTTGAGGTTTATCATAATTATATGTTAATAACTGTGGAAAAAATTAATACTAGGCCTAACATCAACATATCAAGGTCAATAGTAAATATAGAATAAATACAACTGTAGTATATTTTTCTTGTTTAGACCTAAGTTTTGACTTGAAAAAGTAGCACCTGCTAAACACATGTTTTTTCAGAGCATATGGTTTGGCGTAGGGATACATAATTTGATATGGTAGCTTTTGTTAACAGTCAGGCACCACAATAAAAGCCCTAGATCAATTATAGTATGGTCTTGGCATATAACTGCTAGATATAAGTAATAATCTCCATATTTAAGAAATTGACATGCGTATACAGATTGAGGGGTCACACAAAATTATTTTAGTTATAATTTTTCTTAATTTCTCCCAGCGCATGTGCGAATTTAAGGGCTGGGGAAAGGCTCCCTCTTTCCACCACCTTTTTTCATTTTGATATTGTAGCGCAGGGCACGCACGACTTGGGAGGGTCACGGGCCATTCACGCGTCATCGTGCGAACCACGAGCTTTCATTAAGCATACTGGAGTGGGTTGCTGATTAAACACGAATTAAAATGAACACATAATATTCAGGGTTTTTGTTTATTAAAAATAAAACAATACAATTATTAAAATACAATAAGATTAGTAACTAAACAAGTCATTGAATTAAATAATAATAATCATATTTAAGTCTATAAATTAATAAACTAATAAGAACACATGAAAATAGAAGTAAATAAAATAAATAAATTAACTACTATAAAATACGTTATAACTATTCAAATATTCAAAGTCACAAAAAAGTATAGTAACACAGTTCATTATTATATCAATTAATGTCTACGTCGCCCGTCCATTTAACTCACTGCTGGTTCCCTCACACGACCCACTGTGATGACCCGCGATACACGAAATCTTAGACTCGCCGACTCACTCATTGGTCACGCTGCCCACTCCCGGGCACGTTAGCCCACTCCTGGACACGCCAGTCCACTCAATTCACTATCCACAACGTGGACGGGGGCTCTCTGGCTATCGCCGACAATGTATATGATATAGGGTCACGGTTAAGAGTCTGAAATCCTCCATTTCTATAAGACTAGGCCAGAATAAAAATGGCCCAGACCATTCCAGACATGTGCCCTTTCCTCCCCCCGACCCTTCTAATCCCCCAGCCATGTGAGACTGCCGCTGCAAATCTGCTAATCAAGGAGAGAGATAGAACGGAGAGCAGAGGTTAGATAACGAGAATTGCACCGATCCCACTGTCAGACACTAATCTTGTTACAATATAAATTTGATATGTTTAATATAGTTTTTAATTCCCTTCATTTGCACTGGTCTAAGCTACCAGTCCACACAACCCATACAACCATGGTTTTAGCTTGTCTTGTGATGTTTTATTATAATGTTTGAGAGCCTGTCAAGTTTATTGATTAAGATATTGATAGATTCCTCTAAAAACTAGGTCGAGTTGAATAGAGGATTTATGTGTAGTCTGAGTGTGGATTTTTTTTTGTGACCGACCTTTAGGTGATAACTAGGATTTAGGCCAATCCTTGAAGAGCACAATTTTGATTTAGCATGAAAAATATTTCCTATTTTTAGATATTTTTTTTTCTTGAAAGGAGTTAAAGTTATTTGGATTCATGGATATGTCGTGTTAACGGAATGTATTATAAATCACCCCAAATGACACATTTCAGGAGGTATATATTAATATTTTTGCATGGGATTAATCTCTCAGTCAAACATTGGTCAATCACTTGGTGTTACTACTATAAATAGTTTATTTGGTATAGGTTTAAATATTATCTTGTTTCAGAGTAGGCGAGGAGTTCAATAAAGATATTTGTTTGTTCATTTTAAATAGAGTATAATGTTAAGGAAACTCTCGATGTACTTATTTTATGTGTAGTTTTGAGGTTTTATAATAAAATGATACTTTTACAATAGTTACTTTTTATTTCCTAGTGTCTGCGGTACTGTGCGCTTTTGAGAATGCTACATAGACCTGGCCATGAATGAACAATAGAACAGGAAGGTTGGCAACAATTCTCTAAGGGGTAAGGTCGTTATACTTTCTAATTTTCATGGAAAATGTCAATCGGAATTGGTACTGTCACTGGTGAAGTACAAAAGGCATTTATGGATAAGTAGCTATGAGATAAATAATCGAGGATTAAACACCTGGTTGACTTAATAGGAGACTATGAGAATAGCATCAAAAATTCAATTTCACTAAACCTTTCTATAGCTAAGCGAGTTACACTATACAACTTTATAAAGATATTCAGATTTCGTAGAATCATTTCTAAAAATGCGATCGATTTTTATATTAAAAATATTATCAAATCAAATAATTAAATTATGCCTGCTTGGATAGTGTTTTAAATCCATTTTGTGTTGAATATTCTACTATCCATATGTATTCTGACCTCTTAGCTCAGTCGGTAATGTGTATGTCTACTGAGTTAATGGTTCCTAATTAGATTCCTGATATAGCTGGAAGGTCTATCATGTTTTGAATGTGAGTTTCCCCCCTTTCACAGTGATAAATTAAAGGTTTGGGGCAGGGTGTTGTGTCTATTCTATATTTAAGTTAGAAGTCATGTGCTAAATATAATCAGTCGGCTAAGAAAGTTCACATCAAATACCTAAAAATAAATAAATATATTTTGCTAAATTTTTAAATCCAATTCAATAGTAAAATATTTAAAATATTTTTGTAATATTTTATATTTTAGGTTCACTAAAAAATAATAAAAAAAAAGATCCAACCCCAAAAGTTTTAACTACACGGAATTTTGATTATTCAAGATAGCAATGCCGATTTTAACTATAAAATAAAGTATTTATATTCATTTTACCTTTATTAAGGAAAAATTGAATTGAGAATATTATGTAAGGAACGAGCTTTATGAGAATATTTCCCAAGTTGAAAGTAGGTTAATCGAGCAAATGGGAGTTAAGATATTAGAAATGTAAAGGAATTAATATTTCAGTAAACAACGTATAATCTAAAACTACTCCTTAAGATATGTGAAGTTACATTTATAAGTCAAAAATTAGAAGGTGAGAAATTGGAAAGTTAAATTTTAAAGAATATTTAAGATCAGTCACATTTAATAATTAAGAGTAAGAAAAATACAGTAATCCTATGAAAAACAAATAATTAACCATATGAAAAAATTATTAAAAAAGAGGTTGTAGCATATTGACTAAATGAAACATCTTCGTTAATATATAATGTGATTTAAAAATCCTGCCACATATAATATGTGAAATTACATTTATAAGTCAAAATTAGAAAGTTGAAAAATTGGAAAGTTAAAATTTAAAAAGAATATTTAGGATCAGTCAATTTAATAAATAAGAAAAAGTAAAAACAGTAATCCTATGAAAAACAATTAACTAACATATGAAAGATGTATAAAAGCAGAAGTAAGACCATAATGAGTAGATGATACATTACAGTTAATATATCATGTGTTTTAAAATTATTGACACATATGTATTTCACTAAAAACAATATTCATAAATAATTGGTTAATTTCATATAAACATGTTAAAATACACATTAAAGTTAAAATGGCATCATAAAAGTTTGTGGATAGACATATTAGAATGAAGGAGTGAGATTATAATGAAAAGTGGTAAAATGTGATAGAACACTGTAGAAGTTATATAATGCAAATTTCCATAAAAAAGAAAATTTTAAACTGACATTGGCTTTTTAAGATTTAAGTATATGAAGTTTGAAATAATATAAGAGAAATAAATTAATGAAGATGATATTAGTTTAAATAGTGCCCAAAGGTCGTTCCTTAGCTGGGTTAGTTAATTCCTCTCCAGCCCCAAGGCTGGATTGAAGTTATGACGACATGTTTCGGCTATTTAGCCATCATCAGGTCTGAGACATCATCATAACACTATTCTTAATGAACAAACCAAATTTGAAAACCAATCCCTTATTCACACAATTAAATATCTTGCATAAAATTCAAAAGTCAAAACTCATAACTTCCATCCTATCCCTCCCAATAACCATGCCCTCCCCCCATCGTAATTGAGACCTGTTCGGGCCAGAGTCGTGAAGATTAGAACCTTATGTATCTATCCTCTTCCATCCTCATGTTCTCATTTCTTCATAACCTTGTTTTTTTACAATTTTCTTTTTTCTTTTATATCTATATACTGACATCAACAATCACAATAGCGGCAACTTTAATAACATATTTTTATGTATATTTGTTTTTCATAGGATTACTGTATTTTTCTTTTTCTTAATTATTAAATGAGACTGATCCTAAATATTCTTTAAAATTTAACTTTCCAATTTCTCACCTTCTAATTTTTGACTTATAAATGTAACTTCACATATCTTAAGGAGCAGTTTTAGATTATACGTTGTTTACTGAAATATTAATTCCTTTACATTTCTAATATCTTAACTCCCATTTGCTCCATTAACCTACTTTCAACCTGGGAAATATTCTTATAAAGCTCTTTCCTTACATAATATTCTTATAAAAAAAAGGATATTGGGTAATTAAGCGTTCCAATAAATGTTCTGGATAAATACGCATACATAACTTAATCTGGCTGATAAAATCTATCTGGAAGTCATGAAGCGCAGTTTAAACTTATCAGGCTGATAAAGAAAATATGTTGGTCATATTAATATTTATTTGGTAGTCTTAAGAATGGCTCTTAAGAATCTGATCGTTTAGGAAAAGTAAAATTTATATGGCACTGCTGTGTACATTAAACAACCAATCGAAACTCTATACGGAAAAGGGTGTCTAATTTTATTCGATTCGCTTTTCACAAAATTCAGTCGATGTTCAGCATGTATATTAACAGATTTTCAATCCATGATTCCAAATTTCTTGAATTTTTTTTTTTGTAGGATTGTTATTCCAAATTAGTGGCTTAAGTTTCTTGAAAAATTCTCATGCCTGAAATATATTAAACCTTACAAAACTCCTTCGATTGGAACTTTTCATTAGCTCTTTTTTAAATATCTTATCTTTATTTTTTGTCCCGAAGGAAAATAAAAAGTAATCAACATAATTGTCACTAATACAAATATGTTTTCTATTGACATTATTATAAATAAATGGATCGCAATCGAATATCCTAAAATTCTTCATTGTCATCAAAATATGATGAATCATTTCATAAAATTCTCCTGAAGAGTATTTAAAACTACATAAACAGTTCGCTTCAAATGACAAACCATCTTTTCTTCCCCTTTTATCATAAAACTATGTGGTGGTTTTATTTAAACCACCTCTTTAAATTCTCCATCGAGAAAAGCAGTTACTACATCCATATGATAAATCATGGAAAACTCTAATTGTGGAGCTTCTCATTATAGGAGGAAAATATCAGTGTAATCAACTCAATATTTTGGTGCGAAACTCTTTTTTATTAATCGTGCTTTATACTGTGTGATATCTACATACAAATTAGATTTAATTTTGAATATCCCTTTGCTTTTGATGATTTTTTTTATCTTCCAGCATATTTCTGTCTGTGAGAACTGTGTAAATGAAAATTTAAATTGTTAATAAATATACATGTAATTAATTAATCATTTTAAAACTAATATAGGTTCATATTCCACGAATACTGTGTTTTAAGACTTCCAAAAGGCTCTACTTAACACAATAGGAAACGCAGGGCTTGCTGCTTGAAAACTGCAAGGCAAGCTAGAGAGGCTCTAATGATCTTCCCAAATGTCTAGGTGGTTGCAACACATTCCTTTCCGTTCGCCCACGAATGAGTTCGGGTCTTTACACCCCAGGTCATGCTGTTCATATGAAGCAAGCAAGCTAAGCATTGTGCCAACTATTGAAAAAAGATTCAAGATCACAATATTTATTTATTAAGCTAATTTAGTATAGTTTAAGTAAAATTACATTATATATATAATTAATGGTAAAATAATAGTATACCTAACAAGATTTAAATTATACATTAATTAAATACATTGAGCTATGTTTAGGCATTTTAGTCAAATGTATTATCATGTATTTGCAAACACATTTAACCACTCTTTCAATTTTAGGCATTTCAGCACTGTTAGTAAGGGGAAAGGGGGGAAGGGCGGGTGACGAGGCTACTTTAACCGTAGTTGACGGTAATTCTTGTTTTTCTTTAATAGAAAGTATTTGTGTGGTTTTAATAGTGTTCTTTTAATTTTCGTTTTTCATTAACGACTTATTAGTCATTGTGATTTTATATAATTATACATCAAAGAATCCCAAAAGTCAGGAGTGTGATTTCACCATTTCAAAATGATTTAGAAGGAATAGGTAAAATAAAATATATTTTCATATAATTTTCTTAATCAGTGGCACACCCAGCCATTTACTTTGGGAGACACATTCAATCCAGGCTGTAGCAAGAATTAAATTTTGATGGAGAGAGCGAGTTTGAAATTGCACAGCCTCCTAAGCCCTGAATGCCGAGAATATTTATGAATATTAAATGATTTTATAATTATTTAGAGTAGTTTTATAGTAATTAAGAGATTTAAGTAATGCAAATGAAATCGAAACTATTATTTATATGTTTTTTTATTGTTAATTTTGTGTGTAACGGTAAACCTTTTGAATATTAGGCTTAAGCCTGAATCCTGGTATTAAAATGTAGTCCGTACATTCGACATATCTTCAATGATAAATATTTTAGTTATACATCATATTATTTAAATTTCTATTAACATTATTTGTGGTGTTGCGGAAAGAGGGGGGTCAAATAACCTGTTTGCCCCTCTCCCCCTTGGGTGCACCACTGCTTACAGCAAAAGATATGTGTGAATATCTTAGCAATAAACCAATGACGTAGCGATCGAGTATTAATAGTCCGAGATAATCTCTCCTATGTTTGTCAGAGTTTTTACGCATCTATAAATACCTTCTGGAGCATAAATTCTCAAGTTGGGAGACTCGTTTGTTTCCAAGCAGCATTGTGTGAGATAAGTTAGGCTTTAAGAAATAGTTTTAATTGCAACGTGAGTTGGACAATCCACCTGATTCCCTCTCATCAAGATCTGATGGACGCTTGGTACCACTTCAGTTTACTCTTATTATGATTTTTTGCTTTGAGCATTGCTAACTGTGTGCTTTTAATTACACTAGACTAATTGAATAGGATCTGTATTTTTTATTCATTCAGAAATGTACCCATACCACTCTTAGCACCGACATTAATATTTACTTAAATTTCTAACCATGTAGATATAATTACAATTTGAGGACCGCCTTTGTGGTCTAGTGATCAGAGGTTCTGGCTACAGACCCAAAGGTCCCGGGTTTGATTCCCGGTGCATCCAGATTTTCTGAGAAGTCTTTACAGATTATATGAGAAACAGAACCACTCTTCTATATACACACATCTTCAAATATTTCTCTTGACATTCTTGGACAACGGTGGTTGAGGGTCCTCGGCCCTCAAATCTCCCCTGCAACTCTTAGAGTCCAGCATACCTATTAATTTTTCTCGTAATACGCCACTGCTATCGGCAGAGATAAATTGCATCAAATAATCGCCATATAATTGGTTAATAAAAGTCCTCAGATAGATCAAACGTTATTTACTATTTTATCTGTAGCGGATAGCTGTAGTGACCATTTTGCGAGTGCAGTGAGCGTACCCACCTCTGTAACTTGAATATGGAGAGGGGGTGGGGGCGCACAGGTGCAAATAAATAGGTAAAAAAGCAATCTTCCTGTGAGTGAGTTTGGGACTGGTCGTATCAAACTAGAGTCGTGGACACTGTAACCTAGTATCGTAAGTGTATATATTGATGTATAACAGTTGTACCAATGTTTGTACTCAAGTGTAAATATATATATATATATATATATATATATATATATATATATATATATATATATATAATTTGTAAATAGTAGAACACGCTACAATTGGTGGCAGCAGCGGTTATTGTAAATTCAAATTAAAATGGCAGAAATGTATGCAAAACCAACCGTATACACTGGTTCTGGTGATTGATGTGAGTGGCTATTTCAGTTCCATGTGGCGGAAAAAATAAATGGTTGGAGTGATCAAAAAAAAAGTTTGTTCATGGGTATGTTCCTCTTGGAGGTAGCTCTGAGTGTGTACAAAGCGAATCTGGACAACTGGGCGCTGCCATCTGGGCGCTGCCAACTGGGCGCGGCCAACTGGCCGCTAGGACAACTGGGCACCAAAAGTAACCCCACTTTTTTCTTTTTTAACAAAAATTCACTTTTTTGCAATGCATTTTTTTCAAGTAACCTCACTTTTTTCTATTTAAAAAATTAACTTTTTTGCAATGCATTTTTTTAATTCATCTTTTTTAACAAAAGTTCACTTTTTTGCAATGCATTTTTTTCAAGTAGCCCCATTTTTTCTTTTTAAAAACATTCACTTTTTTGCAATGCATTTTTTCTTTTTAATTAAAAAGTGATTATTAAAAAAAATGCATTCTTTTTTAATCATATATTTCTCAATTGAAATTAAAAAGTGATGGTTAAAAACTAGCATAAAAAGTGATGGGTAAAAACTATCATAATGCAAAGTGATGGGTAAAAAATAGCATAATTCGCAGCATCATATTTTATTTAAATGTTCTTTGTCTTGTATTAATGCATTGCAATATTATGTGCAACACCACGTAAAAACGAAATAATGTCTCTATTATTATAGTCCTTTACTAGTCTTAAAGTTATAGCATCGACTTCTCGATACTTTCTTTTTTTCGGCGTGGGCTCATGTCCAGCTACAAGATGTACATAGTAGATATCTCTTGCAGCTTGTACTTTACGTAGAGCATCAATAAATTTCCATATTGTGGGATGTTGCATGCCCAGCTCAGTTCCTAGCCTGCGATGTGCAGCTTCAGCATGTTTGTTAGTATGATCTGTACCATTTAATACTCTTGTGTAAAGATTCCACATATTTGGTGGAAATAAAGCGACTTGTCGTCCAATGCCTGTGCGATTTCTACGACCTATATAATGGTCTTCAGACCAGTCTATCAGGGGCTGCAAATTGTCTTGAAGTTCTTCTGCCAACAAATCTAAAGCTTGGTCTAAATCATTTTCTGGTACAAATGCCAGAGCTGATATCATCCTTGCTTTCAAACAAAACTCGGCATTGTTGTTGTATTGTTGAATAAGTTCCAACGCACATATTTGTTTTCTCATGTTATGTGTTAGATGTTAAAAACAACCATGTATTTCAACTTGGGTAAAACACTCTAATAGCACTTATTGCAGCGGATTCAAAGTCACATGAAAATGTTTGTGGTTGAAAGGTAGGTCAATTTCTTGTAACATTTCAAAATGTCGTACGTACGTAACTCTTTGTTTATTAGGTAGGAGTGCACATATAATTGGATGCCCCCTCCAAATTGCTTACCAAGCACCGTATAGATGTTTGCAAACAGTAGTGGTGCAGTCTTAAATGTTCCATCTCCATATAAGGCCTCTGCATCACGTAATATTTGCAGATTAAGTTGTCGACCAAAAATAAGGATTATTTTTCATTTATTGTGGTTTTTTTTAGAAATTTTATCATATCAAATAGTCTAACTTTATAAATATAAATTAATTAAGTTTCCTCTACTAAGATTTTTTTTAAACCACTTCAAAAATGAATATTTACGTAATTGAAAAATATATGATGTAGCGCTGAAAAATATGATTAATTAAGAAAAGTTCATTTTTAGTTATTATCTGTCACTTTTTAATTTTAATTGAAAAATATATGAAAAATTTTTATTTCTAAAAAAATTTGCATAAGTTAATTTAAAAAAAAGGTTTATTTTAGCGCCCAGTTGTCTTGTCGCCCAGTTGTCTTGTCGCCCAGTTGTCCTGGCACCCAGTTGGCCGCGCCCGGTTGGCGGCGCCCAGTTGTCCTAGACCTTGTACAAAGACCTGCCAGATAGTGAGAGAAAAGTATGGGCAACATTAGTGGAGTGGTTAGGGGACAAATTTAATCCCCGTGAAAGAACAGAACTTGATAAATTACAGTTCCGAAACCCAACTAGGGATTGGTGAGTCACTACTGAAGCTTGCTACGAACTTAAGAGCCCTCGCGACTCGCGTACACCCGACTGTAAATAGCGAAGCTAGGGACGAATTATCGCGGGACCAGTTCTTGGTAGCTCTCGGGAGTGATATAAGACTTCGTGTGTGGTAAGAGCGGCCTAAGACGCTGGACGCTGCCATGAGTTTGGCTCTTGAGTTGGACGCTATAGGTCAAGTGGAGGCAGTCGACCACGTGTGTCGAGTATCCACAGATGATGAGTTATTGCAACCGATAAAGACAAGTGACGTTTGTGTTGTAACTCAAGAGCATCACAAAACGGAACAAATGATGAATATGGTGATGCAGACAATGGATGCCATCCACGATGTTTGTGAATCTTTGAAAACTGTTGAAGGTACCATTCAGACAATGAAGCAATGTCAACGTGGACGTGAAATAAAGTGCTACCATTGCGGTGAACTGAGACAGGTTCGGGCAAAATGTAGTAAGGACAAGAAACAAAAAAACTAGTGCGTCTCGGAGTGCCCGAAACCACACCAGCAATAAATTCCGATTCAAAACAGTACCGCGTTGTAGTAGGAAGTGTGGAACCGTGCTCGACTGTGTTCGTGGAGGAAAAATTGTAGGATGAGCCTATAGATTTACTGATAGACACTGGAGCGGCTGTTTCCCTCATAGATGAGAAATTTTGGCGACGAGCGTCAAATGAAAACTTCAGCCAACGAACAGGTCAGTTATAAATGCAAGTGGTGATTATATGATCATTCTTGGTACAGTGAGTGTACCCGTTAGAATAGGAATCTATTTTGTAACACAGGAAATTATTGTTGCAAAGGGACTGGCACATATGTGCTTTATAGGCACTGACTTCTTACGCATAAACAAATGAGATTTTTTGCTTTCGAAAAGAATAATGCGTGTGGGTGAAGGGGAAGTACCCCTAAATTAAACACTAGGAGAACCACAGCCCGGAATATGCCTGGTGACTTTGAAAGAGATAACCATGATACCGAGTGGACATGAGGTGATTCTCCAAGCAGCAGTCAGGGCAGACAAGAGGATGGGGGTATTAGAAACAGTCACCTTTCTGAGAAGCATGGATTTTTTGTGGCCCGCGTTTTAGTATCTTCCAAGGACAAGGCTATTCCAGTGAGATTGCTAAATCCACATCCACAACCTGTGACTTTATATAGTAGGACACATATTGGATCACTGATGCCATGTGTCATGGCAGGGATGGTAGGGACTGGAGATAAAACTAACTGGGGCGAGAAGGTATCAAGTTTATTTGATTTAGACTTGGTCAAGATATCACTTGCCCAACGTTCCATAGCAGAAGCCATGTTGAACGATTTTCCAGATGTGTGTTCTTGGGGACCAAATGACCCTGGTCCTACTAATCTAGTTTATCACGAAATTGATACGGGTGGAAGTACACCCATCCTTCAACCACCGAGACGAGTACCATTCCACCGTAGGGAGAAAATGAGAAGTGTTGTGAAAGAGATGAGTGAAAATGACGTCATTCAACCCTCAACCTTTACATGGAGCTCACCCGTTGTTATGGTGAAGCAGAAAGATGGCGGAACTAGGTTTTATATAGATTATTGGCGTCTGAACGATATTACAAAGAAGGACGCGTATCCCCTCCCTCGTATAGACGATCTACTGGACTCTCTAGAAGGTGTGAGGCTATTTTCAACAATCAATATGGGAGTGGCTACTGGCAGCCTGAGGTTACTCCTCAGGATCGTGAGAAGACCACATTTACAATAGGAGATGGGCTGTAGAAGTTCAAGGTGCTTCCCTTTGGAGTTTGTAATGGCCCAAGCACGTACCAAAGATTGATGGATATAGTTCTATCTGTCCTCCAGTGGGATACGGCATTGGTGTACCTGGATGATATAATAGTGATTGGGAAAACCTTTGAGGAGCACATCAGTAGACTACGTGGGGTATTCAAGAGGTTACGGAAAGCTGGCCTAAAAGTGAAACCATCAAAATGTAATCTATTTCGAACATTTGTGAAGTTTCTGGGACACGTTATTTCAAAGGAAGGTGTGGCCACTTATCCGGAAAAGTTCGTGTAGTGGTGGACTACCCCATACACAGTGATATCACTGAACTCAGGGCATTTATGGGTTTATCTTCATATTACAGAGGTTATGTAAAGGGATTTTCAAACATCGCGGCACTCCTATATCAGCTTACACAAAAAAGGAGAGAGGTTTAGGTGGAGTGAGCAGTGTGATTGTGCCTTTAAACAGCTGAAACAACATATCACATCTGCTCCAATTCTTGCCTGTCCAAGGATGGACACTGAGCTTATATTGGCTAGAAACACCAGTGGGACAGGCATTGGAGCTGTTTTAAGTCAAGTACAGGAGGAGGAGAATGCGTAGTATCCTACCTTAGTCGAGTGCTAACAAAGGCTGAACGTCGCTATTGTGTAACTAGAAGAGAGATGTTGGCTTTGGTTTATGCAACTCGTCATTTACGGAGTTATTTATACTGCAAAAGGTTTAAAGTACGTACAGACCACAACTCTCTTCACTGGATGCAGCAGTTTAAGGAACCTGAAAGGCAAGTTGCCCGATGGCTAGCGCAATTGGCTGAATTTGAGTTCATGGTAGAGCATCGTTCTGGAAAGAGTCACGGAAATGCTGATGGACTGTCCCGTTTGATATGTAAGTAATGTGGGCAGAAGGAGCTCCCGGTATCTACTATATTTCAAGATGACTCAAGCTGGGCACTTCATTGGTCAGACACGGACATCATATTGCTACATGACGCTGATGAAGCCATTGGACACATTGCTAAACTAAAATGGGAAGACAAGGAGAGGCCAACCCCGTGTGAAGCATCCAGTAGAGAAGAGAGCTACATGATCCTGTGGGCACAGTGGAAACTAGAAGTACATCAGTGTCTCCTGTACCGTCAATGGCTGGAATAAAATATGCTGGATGTACTTCAGCTTGTAGTACCATGTCACCTATCTACCGATATCTTAAGATCGTTTTATGATGCGATTACTGGGGGCTACTTAGGTGCTACGAAGACATTAGAGAAAATCCGACACAAGTTCAATTGGCCGAGGATGACCAATTATGTAGAACTGTGGTGTAGAGAATGTCCTGAGTGCGCGAGAAGGAAATCACCGACGACCAAGCTGAGAGCACCCCTTGGGATTTACGTTGCAGGATTTCCCCTCCAGCGCGTAGCTACGAATATTCTGGGACCCTTGCCAAAGATAGTTCAAGGAAACAAATACATTCTTGTAGTTACTGAGCCCTTCACCAAATGGACGGAGGCTTATGCTATGCCAGATATAGAAGCGTAAACAATAGCTAAGCTCATTGTGGGAGAGTTCATCTGCTGGTTTGGTGTGCCAGTAGAACTTCATACAGATCAAGGACGCCAGTTTGAGTCTAAGCTATTCCAAGAAATGTGTCAATTTCTTGGGATATAGAAAACTCGTACAACTCCATACCACCCACAATCAGATGACCTAGTAGAAAGATTCAATAGAACTCTGCGCAATGCTTTCCCAATACGTCAACAAATCTCAGGACAACTGGGACAAGGCCCTGCAACCAGTTCTAATAGCATACCGGTCCAGTCCACAAGATTCGAAAGTTCACTCCTTACTATCTCATGTTTGGTCAGGAGGTACGGTTACCAATTGACGTGATGTATGGAAAACAAGAGCCTGCCGACAGTGTCGTAGAGTATGCTCGGTAGTTAAGAACAAATTTAGAAACTTTACATCCTTTGACACGAGAACATCTCGGTAAAACACATCGGGTGCAAAAAGATGTGTACGACCGGAAGTGCATGGGTAGTGCCTCTAAGATTGGTGATCATGTGTGGCTGCACCAGCCAGCAGTCAGGAAAGGAACCTAACCTAAAGTGCACAGGACATGGGATGGCCTATATATTGTGAAGACCATAATATCAGATGTAATCTACCGTATTCAACGTGAATCACCCAAGTGGAAACGGATGGTTGTACATTTCAACCGGCTGAAGCCCTGCAGTTCAGTCCTAAGGGAACCACCATCAACAACAGACAGGGAAGGTACAGAGGTTATTGAAAATTTGTCACCTGAGAATCATTTACGGCCTTGTTTTTAACCAAGAAGTTCTAGTTTGGATTTTTCTAATGAGGGTGAAACAAAAGCTAATAGTCCAGAATTATTTGTGCTACCCAGGATTATTCCAGAGAAACGCTATCCTGTGAGGAAAAGGAAGCCCATGGGATAATGTCTGGACTTGTGATCATAATGACTCTCCTGTGGGAAAAAAAAAGACAAAAATAACTCTCAGTGTGATGTATTATAGTGGCTCAGGAGAACCTCTTAAGAAGATGGGAGGGAATAGTGTAGCGGATGGCTGTAGTGATCATTTTACGAGTGCAGTGAGCGTATCAACCTCTGTAACTGGAATATGGAAAGAGGGGTTGGGGCGCACAGGTGCAAATAGACGGGTAGAAAAGCAGTCTTCCTGTGAGTGAGCTTGGGACCGGTTGTATCAAACTAGAGTCGTGGACACGGTAACCAAGTATCGTACGTGTGTATATTGATGTATAACAATTGTACCAATGTTTGTACTCAAGTGTAAATATATATATAATTTATAAATAGTAAAACACACTACATATCGATATATTGTTAAATAATATTTATCCAAGCAATTTTTCTTTACATGTTTGTTGTTTCAAACGATTTATCTTTAAATCTTGCAAATTTAACACTTAACGATGAAATTTCGGAATTCTGAGATATATGACTAGTAATCAGTTTGAAAGTTATCTCAAAATGTTCGATGTTCATCAAAATATTAACTTGAATATGTTATTGAGTGTTTCATTGATGGGTTAAATAATTATAAAAAGGTGAACCTTTGAATGAAGGTTCTGTATTTTTTGCTGAACAAACGATCTATCTGCCTATTTGTAATATTTTTTGCAATAATTGGTAAACTCTACGTAGTTATTGTTTTAAATATTTTATTGGTATACTCGTGTATGTCGTTTTCCACAAACACTGTTTTTTTCTACACAGCTCAATAAAACCACTTAGAAGCCATTTTGCATATAAACACTTCACTAAATTGTGCGAATAATCTTTGGACAAGCACTGACGCTTGTAGACCCCACCAAAAAGTCTGTTCGATATATCCGCGTGGTTAGAATCGTTACATATGTGGAAAAAGACCAATAACTACAATAAATCTGTACCAATTTATCAATCATCAATATATCGCCCACATCTTTTAAATTGTGAGAAGACACTAACTAATGGATTTGTCTCTACAATTCAGCAAACTTACCGTTAAATTGTTCGAATCGACAGAAAAATATTCACGTGTATAGACAGCTAATAGGAACGTTCGTAATCCCAGCACTTACATTGAATAACTCACACAATTTGGCCAGTAATGCCGTGCCCCACACTTGAGCATTTCAATTGTGATCCCATTTACGCCTACAGATTTACCATTTTTTAACATTTTCATAACCTTAAACACCTCAGCCTCATTAATTCTTTCAATCCTTAGAAAATTTTCCCTAATTTCTGCTATTTTCTCCACATTTTTGCCATAAAATTGCTCAAAATACTTTCTCCATCGCCCTCTTCTACAGTTTTCATCCCATATCATCTCACCATGTTCATTTTGTATGTCATGTTTCTTTCTATGCACTCCTTGTTTCGTTCTTTTTAACCACTTCCAGAAGAGCTTTATATTTCCTTTAAACCATTCTGCATTCTCTCTCCTTATTTTAATTTCGTTTGCTCTTTAGTCTCCTTTAATACTTTCTTTTATTTCATTTGTATACGCTGCACAACCTCCTTATGTTCTGTTTCACTCTTCAGAGCAATCATTCGTTTGAATGCTTCTTTCTTTTCTCTCCCAGATTCTTTCACATGTTCACCCCTCCATGCACCTATTTTTAAGTTTACCACCACCGCGCATCCACACACAACTTTCGCGCACTCAAATACAGCCTCTTTTAATCTGTTCCAACTTTTTCAACAACATTAGCATTTATTTCGACATTCCATTCATGCTCTTGTAGAGTTAATTTTTCACACATCAATCTTTCATATTGCGTTCTCACTCTTTTATCCTGAAACACTTCCACTTTCATTATTACTTGTTTACCACTCTTGCGCTGCTTCCTCAGAAAATCTCTCCCTAATTCAACTTCTGAAATCACTAGTGATCCGTTCCACATTCAGATCCATGCACAGCCCTAATATCCTTTATTAAACTTCTCAGTCTCTCATCATACACCACACAATGAATAGCCCTGTTGCCATGAATACAAATGAATATATTTGTTCTTAAACCATGTGTTCGACCCAAATAAACCTTTTTTAAAACACAGAGTCACTAATTCACTACCATTCTCGTTCACCCCGTTATCCCTATACGTTCCAAACACTTTTTCTGAATTCTTTAAAATTAATATCATACAAATAAACTATTATTACCCTGAAAACGGACAAACCTCAATATATGACTCTTATAGCTGTCTATTATGTTAGAATAAACATAACTTTATAGTTTTAATTGATTATTGAGAGTTTCTAACCAAGATCAGGCTTGGTATGGTATCAAAGCGCTAAAAATAATACAAACATTAATAAATACCACGAAAATAAGTATATTCCAAATAGAATATCCATAAAATATAATTTGTTGGTCAAGGTGAAAGTGATTTTGTTGATGTACTGTACATATTATAAAAATATTTATCAATTTGGTTTTTTATGAGAGCACATACTTTTTATAAACAATAAAGTAGTCAATGTTATAAATTGAGTTAAGAGGAACATTCACACTGATAAATAGATACCATTTGCCCTACCTCTTCCCACCACCGTTAGTTTCAAACATAATTTGGCAACCATAGGCCACTGAGCTTTAATTGATATCTCATTGACAAATTTATTGTAATAATCATAAGTTATTAAAACGAGCCTGGGCTAATATATTGTTAATTATAGTGTACAATAATTGCATACTGGTCAAAACTTTATTCTATTCTTTATTCTTTTATTCTACTTAAAGATATAATGATTCTTGTTAAATGAATTCATTTTCAAAAATAGTGCAAAATAATTTATAGATTTTACAAATACTTGTATATAAACCCAATCTTTGTATTTTAAATAATTTTCCCCCAAATTTATAGTTATTACTAAACGATTTATGAGTGTGTTATAGTACAATACATTACATAGTCTAATGTGTTAAAATCTATACGTATCAAGTGACCAGAATTTTTTTTTATCAGCACAGGATTTATATCTAGAAAAATTAATTCAATGTTTAGTACTCACTTTTCCAATTAATCTTAATTAAATTAATGATTAATTTTTAAGTAAAAGTCTCCTATCAGCTTAGGGACGAATATAATATGAATGTAGAAATCAATTGTACAGGTATGTAGCTATTTAAAACCCAATTCAAGAATGGTAATAATATTGTATTTTCAAATTTAATGTAAGTTTTAATTACGCCCTTGAAAAACTTGAAAATGATTACTTAGACAATGTGTCAAAGTATGTAATGTGGGAATGTAACCTCTGTATTGTTCTTTTGAAATGATATTCAAATAAGTACTAGATAAATAATTGGTACAAATGGACATTGTGACTGTTAGAATGCTGATACATGCAGGTGATGACGTATTACTTGCATCTAATAAAATGACTTGCAGAATACGTGTGTTGTGAGGCAGAATGGATATTCGTATAAAT
This sequence comes from Timema podura, assembly GCA_033556935.1. Taxonomy (NCBI): domain Eukaryota; kingdom Metazoa; phylum Arthropoda; class Insecta; order Phasmatodea; family Timematidae; genus Timema; species Timema podura. Next base: position 47,456,510 of record JAVRXN010000014.1, read on the forward strand.
GTGTCCAAAATTAAGGTGACAGTTTTTGATAAGTACATATCAGGAAATGACTGTCAACTTAATATAACTGGAAAAATATTAAGACAAATGAATATTTTGTGTATCTGGGCAGAATGCTCTGTAAAAATGGAAGGATGGGTGGTGAAATTGACAAACGGGTGAATTTATCTCGGAGATTAGTTGGGTGCATGTGGACTATTTCAAAGAATAAAGAAGTACCTAAAGAGGCATATATGGCAATATTTACAAGTGTGTTATTGTTAACATTGTTTTATGGATGTGAGGTGTGGATTTGTTAGGAGAAACACAAGAACAATGTGAATGAGTTTGTAAGAAGATAACTAAGAAATGTATGTGTAAAAGAAATGTGTGTGGAAATACTCGTATGGACAGAGTCAGTAATTAATGGGTGGTAAAGTAGTTGGTTTAAAAAAAGAATCCAATAGATTAATATAAAATAATAATTTCCCACGTGCTTTGCGAATGATGAGAGGATTAGTGGGGATCAATTGATGAAACAAAATATATGAAGGTAGAATGTGTGGATCAAGAGGAAGGGGTAGGCCATGTAATACCTGGTTAAATGTGATTGGAAAATATGTGAAAAAGATATACATTAGGAGTTTCAAGAATGAAAGAGTGAACCGGTGTATGGATGTTCTTAATGTGAAGAGAGTATACCAGAATAGGTAAATTTGAAGAAAGTTCGAAATATATTCTGTCCTTGTCACACAAAAGTCCACCAGCACCATAATTATGCCTTTTGTGCTGTTGCCAAACTGAATTCATAAATCATCCCAATATGAATGAAAAGTGGTAGTTCAACTGTGTATGTATATTTTAAATTTAAATTTTTAAATTATACATTTTGTAAAACTCTACATTGTTTTCTACCCATAAATAAAAAGTAATCAATTAGTTAATTCAGAAGATATAATATAATTAACTACATAATATAACTAAACGAAGCAATAGAAAATGGGATGAGCTATTATTAAAATAAAATTGAAAGGTTTACGTTCTTATAAATTGGACTAAACAAAAATAAAAAATAAGTCATTTTCTCTTATATTTTGAACCATATTTGTTACATAATTTGTTTATTTTGACGACATCGATATTTTTTGCCTCCCTCCTCTCCTCCCTACAGCCCCCATTTACGGTCCATGTATAAGATTAAAAAAAATGTTTTTCTCCTTTGTTGCTAATATATAATACATTAAACTCTCCAAACTTCACTTTTTTCATAATATAATTACTATTCCTTATCCACACTTAAAATAGCCTTTTTGAAAATATAAATAATACAGTATAGGCTACTAGTTGGAGCTCACAGTTGTGAAAAATAGCTTTATGTTTTAAACAATGAGACACGATTAAAAAAATATTCAGGTAGCATGTATAGCCAGGTGCTATATAATGAAACATTTCGTAGAGATCAAAGTATATAATGAAAGATGTGTAAAAAAAAGGTCATAGTGTATTCAACAATTAACTAATTTTTATAAAATCTGGTACTCTAATATAAAATGATTTAAATTGTGTTTTATTCATTTTATCTCAATATAAATTGCAGAACAACCTACTCAACCTAACTATTTTCAATTACCATCTAAAAGATTTGTATTCAATATATATGTAACACCTTCCCCCCCCCCCCACTCCCTTGTGAGAAATAGTAGGCAAGGAATTACAAGAGAACAATGGTTTTATTCAAGACACAATGAATCAATTTCAAACAATAACAATATGTACATTATGCATAGAGACTTACCACCTCGTGGCTTTCAGGTAGAATAATTAGGAATTTCATTTTGTAAAGTTAACAACCAATAGTACTTCCCAAAATTTAAGTTTCGACATAATCCAAATCTTAAATGTCCTGCCACCTCGTGACAATAATGTGTACTTTAATAAAGGTTCAAAAATTATAAAATAAAATATTAATATTTTAGAGCTCTGCTTTCTCATGGAAGCAATAAACTAATTAAATATCCAAAGATTGTAAAACATAATCAATTATTAATTGCTCTGCCATCGCGTGATAGCAATACGTATTATAAAGCATTTAAAGTTTCAAAGATTTTAAAACAAAATCAATTATTAAGTTCTCTGCCATCACGTGACAACAATACGTATTATAAAGCAATTAAAGTTTCAAAGATTTAAAACAAAATCATTTATTAAGTGCTCTGCCATCTCATGGCAACAATATGTTCTACAATGCCATAGAAGTTATTAGATATAATACTAAATTTTAAGTGTTCTGTCATATCGTGACAACAAAATGTATTATAATGCAATTAAAGTTATAAAGCACAATACCAAACTTTTAAGTGCCCTGCCATCTCATGACAACAAAATGTATTATAATGCAACTTAAGTTATAAAGCACAATACTAAATTTTTAAGTGCCCTGCCTTCATGTGCCATTTAGTTTATTTTACCAAACAATAATTATTTACTCAGTTAATGACGCCATCCTCCCATCAGAAAGATGGCCATAGCCTACGTGAGAGTGCAATGAAACGCTAGCCGCCAAGCGGCGAAACAGAAGTTACTTTAAAGATTGAAGGAAAATTAAGTTTCCCCAATAGACAAAATTTTAATTGAAACGTGGCCATACATTAGCCCGCTAATAAAGGAAAATGCCCCCATACCATTACAGCGATTTAAAATTATAATTCTGAATTAATAATTTTGATATATTCTATAATTTAGCCAAAAGGGGATTTTGAAAAAACGTAAGTTAAGCCCTAGCTTAAAATGTGTCGCTTACCTCGTGCTAAGACAATGGTACAATGAGTACTGATACAAACAAATCACAGCAATCTATAATAAATACACAAGATCACATGTCCACAGAGAGTAGGGGAAGGGAGACGGAGTGAGAGGGAAGACTGAGAAGCGCGTAGAAAGATTTAGGGGATTCTGGGAACTAGTATTATTATTATTATTATTATTATTATTAGCACCGCGTCTTACTACTCGTTCGGGTTATACGCACTTACGCTAATGTGCAATGGTAGGGTGATTGTGAGATGAAATGGAGGACCTACAGTTTAACGTGGAATCCGAACCACGGTGGAGGCCTGGCATTCCTGGGAACTAGTAGAATGTGCTAGAAGGAAGGGAGGCAGGTGCATGGAACAGCCCAGGCCGAAGTAATAATTACTAAGTACGTGCAGCCACCTTCACCTGTTTTTCTTGGGCGTGGCCTTGCAGAGCGTTTGTTCACACCTCCTTTCAGTCAATTTGTTAGTGTATTAGAGTGTGGAGATCACGGCAAGGCGTGAAGAGGTTGGAGACCAAACAGGTTGGAGGGTGAGTATTATGCCATTTAATTGTACTGTTACTTGTAACTTGTTACATTATATATATATATAATTATATATATTATATTATATATATATAAAATTATATATATATAATTATATATATATAATTATATATATATAATTATATATATATATATACCACAGTGTATATACTGTGATATAGTAATGCCCAAACAACTACATCAAAGCTCTTTTATCAATAGATAATTTGTTTGAATATATTGCGATGTATTAGAATATCCGAAAAAAGTATTTTAAATTAAATAAAATATCAATATCTACCACTCAACCATTTAATTATTTTTACTCTAGGCAATCATAGTGGGAATATTAACTAACACAACAGTATATTATAAAAATGTAACCATGTAATAACTCTGTCAGAAATAAAGCAATACACAAAAATTAGATTTGTGTTGGTTCGACCCCTATAGTAAATGCAAGCCTAATAAATAATTGAGTCTCAATGCTTTATGTAATATCTTAGAGCTGAACATGACAAAAAACTATTTTTCTTTCACACCTTTGTACCAAGTATTTTGAAATGTGTAAAGTACACAAACATAAAGCTTAATCATAGCCAAACAATGTGATATAATAAATAATTTAATATATAATATAGTCTGTATAGTTTTAAAACTTTAGTATAAGCACACTCATTTAATAATACTGACTATACCCGGACATGGAACTCCAACACAGATCCACTGGCTATAATACTTTATAAAGTTACCTCTGTAACCTAAATATTATTTACATCTTGTAAGTTTTGCTATTCATCTACTGTACGTAAGAAATGCAAGAGCTTAGGGGAGCTCCTTTCGCTAACTAGTTATCAAGAAGAGCGCGCTTGGAGTTAAGACCATCTTTCGCGGAATTTCCTGTATCTCCAGACGAAGACATCATTCAAAGGTAGGCTCCACACCAGACATTGTGATATACGATAGTTCGTATCCCGCTTCTGTTTAAGTGCCACTAAAACTGGTCCTCTGGAACTACATTAAATACATTTTAATGTAATGTTAATTTTAAGAATCAGATAGCCCACATATTTTGTTCTTCGTGAGCCAGCTAATATTTTTCACGTGCTATGGAAATAACATTAATTTTTGTCTCCTTGCTAAATCAGCGTTTACATATTTAAAAAAACTCTTGGTTGCATCAGGAAATAATCTCGTGTGTATATGGATATTTTATCTCTTAAAATTCTCAAGTATTATATTATTCAGTACTATTACTCAACTCGTATTACTCAAGAGTTATATTGATGCAATTATTATAAACTTTGTTTTTAAATTGCTCTACAAAAACTTTCTCATTGACTGAAGTTTTGTTATTTTTATAATGTTAATAATGTGTACTCAACCCACACTACTCAAGATTTATATTGATGCATATCTAATAAACTTTAATTTTAAATTACACAATTGTTCAATGACAGTCGGCTTGTTATAGTTTTATTGTTGTTTTAAATTTATTTATACTACTATTTGAACTTTTATTCTACTCAAAGAGCAACGAATATTCTCAACAATGAAGTTTAGTACATTTCAACGCCAAAGTGGCTTAATTATTAATAGGTTGACCACAATCAACAATTACAATGACTCGGTGGAAGAATTCCAACAATTGAATGATGCGCAAATTCAAAGATTATTATCTGGTCAAAAAGAAACTAAATCAAAAACCGTATAGTTCAGTGTTCTTCTTGATAAGTTTCTAAAATTTGATCCCAAAGCTTATGATGCTTTAGTGGCCACTTTGCAAGACTCTATATTAGATTTACAAACAACAATTGATTGTCGAATTAAAGTATTAATTCCAACAATCAAGAACCACATTTTAAAAACCAACGTGACTGTCCCCACCCCTCCTGTTACTCAAGCTCATGCAGTCCGGTTGCCTAAGTTGAATTTGCCCATTTTTAATGGCAACCTGCAACAATGGATGGTGTTCTATAATTTGTTTGAGACAAAAATACACTCAAATACATCATCGACCTCTGTAGAAAAGTTTCAATATTTGCTAAGTTTTCTTCAAGGTGATGTGCTCAAGGTCATTCAGAGCCTTCTATTTCCATTGAAAATTACTTGATCGCTTGAACCCTAATTCAAAAAATATATAATAAAATGCACCGACTAGTTTCGCTCCATCTTGACAAGATTTTGGACCTTCCCAATTTTCCTCACGGCTCTCTGGACAATTTAAGACATTTCTTGGCTAGCTACTCCAAAAATAGCCAAGCTCTGATTGCCCTAGACTATGAAATTATAAAGGAAACGCTCTTAATCGCTTCACTTCTGTGAAAGTTGGACCACGAAACACGAAAGTGGTTTGAAGATTCTCGTGGGTCTAATTCAATTATGTCAAATGCGCTTGAGCTAATTTTATAGGTTGAAACAGAATTCCATCATTATAAAATGCAACAGCAATTTCCAGATTTATTACCAGAAATTTACAACCCTCATATAACACGCATCACTCATGTCACTTCAAAACCTCAACCATATAACCATATGGTTCAACACCTCGATATACTCAACGTACAACTAGGTCTCCTGCCTTACTGACTAGCGTTGGCAAAACTCCAAAGAATAATTGTGTATTTTGCCACCAAAGCACACACAGCATTTATCAGTGAACTCAATTTCAAAATAAATTTTCTCAAGAACGATTTGACTTTGTACGTTTTAATACATTTTGTTTTAATTGTGTCGGAAATGCCCACATATTAAGAGATTATAAATCGACCTTAGCCTGCACAAACTGTATCAAAATACACCACACATTGCTTCACTTGACCTCCTCCTAACACACAATCATCTCAAGGTCACGACGCTCACCAGTCAACAGAATCACTCCACCGAAATCATTCAAGGGATACTACTCCTCCTATTTCCTTAATTGGTCTTGCAAGTCAACCAAAGACCAGAGTGCTATTAGCACCCATTCTTGTCCTACTCACTATTCCTTTTGGTCCTCCACAAATAGTGTGAGGAGTACTCGACCCTGTGGCTTAGTAAAGCTGTATCACCGAGCACTGTGCTCAGCTTTTGAATGTTACTCGGTCCCACTTGTCAAAATACATAAATGGCATATCTCTTTGTAATGTAAACACTAAGGGAATTATAAACATACATCTTTCCGATATTAATGGAACTGTTCTAGCTCATTCAGATCCAGTAACAATCTTGGACAAAATAACTTCTGAGTGGCCTACATTGACCCTTATATCAAATAAAAAATCAAAAGCTTTGTTCTAGCTGACCCCACATTTGATATCCCCAGTCCGATTGACATTCTCATTGGAACTGACCTCTTTACCAATGCTCTCACAGGTGATAGCCACACTCTCGGCCCTAGCTTGCCTGTGACATTTGGATCAATATTTGGGTATGTCACTATGGGACCCACTCCCTATTTGCCACTTTCACTCAACAAACAAAATTATTTTGGTGGTTTGATGAAACACCTCTGGACCTCGGATCATCTAATATATGAATCCTTACAACGTTTTTGGCAAGCCAAGAAACCACCCTCTGAAGCTGGACAAACTAAAAATGAAATAATATGTGAAGGCCATTTTCTCGCCACTCATTCACGTGATAGCACGGACGGTATGTCATGCGACTTCCATTCAAAGAAGCTCACTCCCCTCTCGGAACATCAGACATTGCTGCAAAAAACAGAGCTAACTCATTCGAAAGAAAACTGCACACCCACCCTCAACTTAAAAGTATGTACTTTGAATTCATGCAAGATTATTTCAACTCCGGCCATATGACTTTGTGTGATACTCACCCCTCTCCAGACCTATGAGGGGAAAGCGGGAGCAAGCTCAAATATAGACGTCACTATGCAACCAGGAAGTGATTGTGATCGTCAAGAACTGGAAAGTACTGGACGGGTTGACAATTAGTGATCATAGCTTGATCACATTTGAGATTGTAGGAGACCTAGGGCCGCAAGCTGTAGTGGGAATAAGACCTAGATTCAACATCCGTAAAGCCAATTAGGAGAGATTAAAGAGGGAACTGGATCTACCAACAGAGATATAAAAAGGAGGAAACGTAAATTGAAAGCGAAGTAGAGTATGAGAGCTGTACAAAGGGCGATGAGAGTGGCCATTCCGATATTCAAGGAAAAATTAAGAATAAGTAATAAATCCTGGAATAAGAGACTCGGAAAATTTTGGAAGGAAATGAGGTCGGCAAGGATATACCAGAAATGTCACGATCCTTGGAGTCATGGTGTGTTACTGGATATCTATAGAAGTAAGAACGAAGAGTAAGAATAAACCCTGAGGCTGGCTAAGAGGGAAAGCTAGGAGCAATACGTTCAGGAGGAGCTGAGAAATAATGCTTGGGGCATACCATTTCAGATAGTGACTGGAACGGTAAGGCCCCCAACTGTGATCTCGTCACTGAAGACTCAGGGCGGGGACATAACTTCTTGCTAGGAATAATTGGCAGGGTTGTTGCTTGAAACGCTGCTTCCAGACGATAATGTGGAAGATAATGAACAAGAAACTGCAAGAATGGACATGACGAGGAACTATGACAACAAACCAGAGACAAATCCAATAACAAGGGAAGAGATTATAAGGTTGGTGGCCAAAATGAATAGTAAGAAGGCACCTGGACCTGATGGAATCAGAGTTGAGGTCCTTCATAAAAGAAGCGAACAGGTAGCACCCTTCCTAACTAGTTTAATGAATGAGTGCATGGACCAGTGCCGAGTGCCTAATGTATGGAAACAAAGTGAGGTAGTTATTTCTAGCAAGGGTGAGGACATGGATCCACAGCTCTCTAAGTCATACAGGCCAATATGTTTACTAAACGTATGTGGGAAACTTCAAGAGAAGATCGTGTGCAACAGATTGAAGAAGAATCGTGAGATTGTTGGCATGCACCAGCAGCAGTACGGCTCTAGGAGAGTCAGATTTATGGAGGACGCTATCTGTGAGGCCATAAACCTTATTGATAGGGCGAGTGGGAAATATGTTATTGGGATATTCGTGGACATATTGGGATACTTAGATAATTTGTGGTGGCCATCCCTTTTCAAACGGTTAATGAAACTAGAATGTCCGGGAATTATCTACAGAGTTTTTATGGACTTCTGTAGGGTCAGATATACAAACCTGAGATGCCCAGGAATATCGATAAGTAAGAAACTTACGAAAGGCTATCCCCAGGGATCGGTCTGTGGACCAATCTTTTGGGACGTAGGACTCGAACCCAGTTTGTTGGAAATAGAAGTGCTCCAAGGTACGGCGGGAGTGGTAACCTTTGCATATGACTTACTGACAATTGTTGAAGCCAAGTCAAGATTTGGAATTGAGACCAAGATTAATGCGGTTCTCTCTGGGTTTGACTCTTGGTGCAAGAAAGTGAAATTAAGTTTGGCACATGCAAAGACGACGTACGTGCTGTTCATGGGAGTGCTGAAAAGATACCCTTATATAAGGATTGACAGACAAGTGATAAAATGAAGTGTAATTACCAGACATCTAGGAGTTACGTTGGATGAAAAGCGCCGCTTAATTATGCACGTGGAGAATATATGTGGAAAAGCTTTAAGACTAATGCACAAGATTATTAGCATAGGGCAGAGTCGGTTTAGACTATCCAGGCTTTGTATACGGATTTACAATCAATTCTTATTAGTCTCCATCATGGGTTATGGGGCCAGCGCTTGGGCACATTGGCTCAAACAGGTACGGGTTAAAATGAAGATCCAAAGCCCACAGAGAATTATTCTCTTAAGGCTATCCGGAGTTTATAGAACAGTTTCAACAGATGCGTTGTGTTTTGCCCTAGGTATCTGGCCACTAGACCTAGAAATAAGGAAAAGAGCCGCTATGTTCTGGCTACGAAAAAGGGAGCTAAACAAGGTTGTTAAACGGACTGGAACCAAAGCACAACTGGTGTGAGAACTTACCAACTCTTTCTGATATCAAAGACCACCTAAAACTAAAATGTTTACAGCCTTTCCCTGGGCTAGTGCCCTATGTCACTGGCCATGGGCCACTCAGAGCCGTTTTATACTTAGGACGCTTGACAGAAGACATAAATATGTGAATTCAGAAGGTAGGCCACCCCTGAACACGTCGTACTGGAATGTCAATTAACGGTAAAAGAGAGGGAAATAATGCAAGTCCCATTGCAGGCTGGAGCAATTTATCATATATTGCGCGACGTGGATTGATGAGGCATTCTAGATGCATTTGTGAACGAAGTGTCAAGGAGAGGAAAAGGACAGATATATAGCAGACATGAGGACTAGAAGACAGATTAGACAAGACGAACAAATTGAAGACAGATATGGTAGTTAGACCAGTGACACTACAGAAAGTGACGACTTGACATCAGAGACAAAATCAGAAGACATACTATGAAACTGGTACTAAGATCTAGAAGAGACAAAACGTAGATCTTACTAGTTGGCAGAGCGGAACGGGACGAGGAACTCCAGGTCATCTGGAGCCCAGCTGAGAAAGGCTCCCTTAGGATGTCAGTAGTGGTAACTGCTGAGGAAGCTGAGCTACCAGTTAGGAATTAGAGTAATTGAAGTACATCAAGAGACGGAGGAAGAAAACCCTCAACTAGCATGATCTGGCCCACTTGGCAAAAAGTGAGGTGCTGAGCTGGTACGGTAGGGCTTCCGGTTCGTCAAGGTTTCATAATTGACTGGTGTAAGTAGATGAAGAAATAAGAAAGAATATCAAGATGCTCTACGGCCACCAGATTTCAAGAAATATATTAGGTTAAATTAGTTTTAATTTTATATTTTATATTTTCTAAGGTTATTTAAAGTTTTTGGTCAAATGTTGTGGTTTTAGCTGGAGGTAGTTGGAGCGAAATCTCCTGTAGGGCACCTCTCCAGGTGGTGGATAGGGGGATGCTGGCCCCCACTGGTGCTCGCGCCGATCTGGGGACTATTAGATCCGGAAGTGGTGGGACACCCAGCGTGGTAGGGTACTGGGGGCGTACAATACCCGGGATGGACCAACTAGTAGGGTAAAATTTGGAAATAGGGACACTTAGATTAGGAGCTATATCAACACTAAATTAATTAATTTGATTGTAAATTTGTTAAACTAGCAAATTAGCGGAGGAAGAGAAACAATGTAACAAAAGTCCTGAGTTACAGTCCAGGACTCAGAACAGAAAGTAAAGATGAATAAATAAATAAATGAATTTCTCAATATGAGTATTTTGAATATTTCATTATTTGATATTTTCACTTAGAAACACTACTCGTTGTTAGGTACAGTCTACTTGTTATTTACCTCCCTCTTTCCACTTACTCTACTCTAATAGCATGGAGATTTTTCTTTTTCTTCAGATGAAGATATCACTCAAAGGTAGACTCCATAACCGACATTCTGACATATTATAGTTCGAATCCCTCCTTTTTTTAATACTACTAAACCTGATCCGCCGAAATTACATTAACTAAATTTTAATATAAATAATAAGATGGCCCATACACTAAGCGTTATTCCTCCACACTAAGCTGGCAATCATTTCCTGATCCGACCTTTTCAAACCCCATCACTTTAGTTTTGGAGACATTTATACTAACTCCATTCTGTCCGTCACCACTTCTGACGATTTAATGAATTATGGAAGTCACTCTCATTCTCAGCCATTAATACGCCATCATATGCATCTAGCATAACTCTCAAAATATCATTGTCCATTTGAACACCAAAAGCATCCTCACAAGCATCCCGCATACACTTATGCATGAATGCATAAAGCGACCATGGAGACATAATATAACCTTGTCAAACACATGTTAAATTTAAACCATTAGCTCAAAGCTCCACACAACCTAAAACACGCTTTACTTCCATCATACATTGCCTTAATTGCATTTTCTAGACATCCATACGCACAATACTTTATAAGAATATTTCATAACACTCTCATATTCACCCAATAGTAGGCTTTCTCCAAATCAATTAATGCACAGTAAACTTTCATCCTTACTGCAATGCATTTCTCAATAAAGTGTTTACATACAAATATCTTGTCCAGTCAACCATAACCTGACATAAAACCACATTATACACCCCAAATATTATCCGCAGTTTTTTCATGTACCCTTTCAATTAAAACCCTTACATAAACTTTGCTTTTAATAGTCAACAAACTAATTAATTTATATTTATTATATTCACTCTTCCTGGACTTAACTTTGTATAAGGAACAGTGAAAGGATTCTTCCAGTCATTAGGAACATTCAAAATCCCAGCACACACGTTGAACAACTCACACAATTTGGCAAGTAGTACCGTGTCCCCACACTTGAGAATTTCTACTGTGATCCCATCTCCACCTGAAGCTTTGCCATTCTTCAACAATTTCATAGCTTCTACAACTCAGCCTCTTTAATTCTTTCACTCATCATAACATTTTCTATATTTTCTGCTACTTTCTTTATGATTTCACAATACAAAGGCTCAAAATACTCACCCCATTTCTATCTTATTCAGTTTTCTTCCCATGGTCATCTCAACACATTGTTTCCAATATCAATGTAACAGCAAAATGTTGCATATGCAATTAACTTATTTGATGAAAAAAGCATAGCTGCTTTTAAAGTATATAAAAATAAGTATTTACAAGACAATGCTAGATTTATAGTATATTTTTGTGTAAATGCATAAATCTAAAGCATCCATTGAAAAGTAAGCCTCTTAGGGACCCCTTATGTAACCCAATACTATATACAAGAAATACAGCTTTGGAATTCCTGGACAATCTTTCCATACGGTGTAGTCATAGAGAGATTCTGGTGATTACCTACATACCCACTTCATCAAATAAACCTACACATAAATTAACACAGGAAGAATTATATAAAAAAAAGAATAAATAAATCCTACAGTGGGCTAGGTATATCATCAGATCATCACATAGCCGTGTGATAGCAAGCGGGCAGGGAAACATCTGGTATCCCAAACTTGGGATGTATGAACGTAAAAACGGTATCAACATACAGTATTGGCAAATATGTGTTGACAAATATCATATCTTTGTTGGAAAAATTCCATGTTCTGAAATAAAATTAAAACTTATAAATTTAGTCAAATTAAAATAATTGAATTCTCGAGAATTTGAAATAAAGTCATTTCTTTCAAATTAGAACAAATACGAATAGGAAGATATTGACACTGTAATATGTGAGTGCAAATTTAGAGGATGTTATTTTGACTGTGAAGTGTATAAATAAATGAAAAAAATTTAATGAATTTGATTTATAATGCTGGATAGTCTGCAAATAGAGTAGATTGTCAACTCAAATATGAAACATGTTAACTTTTTTAATTGGTGATAAGGTTTTAAAAATGTAATATTCTATCTCAGCAAGCAGTTATTAAAAATAGTAGCTAAGGCTGAAACATCTGTTCGCCCACTGGTGGCACAGTTGTGAACTTTTTTCGCCCCCTAGAGGTACAGTTGTGACCCTTTTTGCCAATTAGAGATGCAATTGAGACATTGGGCAAGGAAATAAGGAGATACAAAAAGACAGAGAAAATCAACTTGAATTCCTTTAGTTAAACCAAAGTGTGAATTGACAACATAAGTTTATACCAAAAGCCTAAATTTATTTTTGTTTTTGTATCAAAATATAGAACTAGTTGCATGCGACCCTTTAATAGGACTACAAAATTAATAGCACTCAAAACATAAATATTAAATCTCCAAGACAAACAATAATTAATTTAGTTATAATATAAAGCTCTTAAGAACATTCAAAGCATCTATCGTCGTGATGCCATCTACTGTACTTGGGATATCAATCATGCCCACCAAGGGATTTTTATAAAAGCTCTTTAAATAATGTCTCACCCATACACGGAAGTAGTGCGGTCGGCGTCTTAAAACAAGCTGTTAATGGCTGGATTTGGTTACGTGACCACGCCCCCTTTCTCTCTGATTGGCTGTTGGCTTTCACCCTCCCCCTCTCCTGACCACTTTACAGTGTTCCAAACTAGTTGGTTCTTGTCCAAACTTGTTTTTTATGTGTGTTCATTGCTTTTTTTTATGTGTACTCAATGGTTTTTTTATGAGTGCTCATTATTTTTATGTGTGCTCATTGGTTTTTTATTTCAGGGTAGGATTGGGACAAGCGTTGGAATTTATATTTTATATTTAATTATTTTTGTGGGAGTTTATTTGCGTGCAGTCCACGTCGTCGGGCACTTCTCCCTCAGTATCGGAGGGAACACACAGCACGAATATCTCCCGAAGGCCGCTTAGTGTAGAGTGTGATGACCACCGACCAGCTGGCAGCGGTTCACAGCCGTAAGACTCCCTTTCACTACCCCAAGGGAGGGAACACGCAGCACGAACCTTTCACGACGTCCACTTAGCATAGAGTTTGAAAAATGTTTCCCGGCCGTGAGACCCCTTTCACTTCCCCTCATTCCCCCTCCTTCGAAACAATGGGTTTTCCCGGTATCGCAACCCTTACCCCACCCTCTATGTGGATGGATTTTTTCGGCAACTAGAAAGCATTGACGCAGCTCTAATTATGCACAATCAGGGGCCTCGTAATCTTCAGATAGGGGCCTCTATCCCCACCGCAAAAGTCTACTAATGTTGTTTGTATGGTATCGTCCGTCAACATGCGTGGATGTAGGTATCAGCCATGCACCGGAGGAGTGAGGTAAAAATGCTCCAGCGTTGGAGACAAGTGACAGTACCTCTTCGAACCCCGACATCCCCTGCCATAAATAGACGGGGTAAAACGCACCCTTTTTTGTCTAGACGTGTGGTAGGGATGATTAAGAAATTTTCCAGGAGGGAAAAATACCTATATTTACAGGGCGGGGATTCGATTACAAACTCCCCCACCAGAATGAGGTGAACCTGACACTTAGACGGAGTGAACACCGGGATTCGGACCTTGATATCTTTCGTGGGGGAATAGCACAGCCAATGTCTGTTAGAACTGTCGTACTTCCTTCCGAGTGTAACCCCACCATTTTTGAAGGGGTTTTGCTTGTCGACCAGATTTTCTAGACCAGGTATAATGTTTACCCGCATTTGCTTGCAGTGAGAAAATCAAACGTCAATCACTCTGTCATCGGCCGCATAGTATAACGACGCCTTAGACTATGCGACCATCGATGCAAAAATACAAATTTAGACGGCGTGCACACCGGGATTTGAAACTTGATATCTTTAGCACCGCTTATATATCTGTTAGAACGGTCGTATTAAATTCTGAGTGCACCCCCACCATTTTAAAAGTGGTTATGCTGGTCGACCAAATTTTTCTAGTCCAGGTAAAATTTGTACCCGAATTTTCTTGGAGTGAGAAAATTAAACGTCGATCACGACAACATTAGCCGTCTAGTATAACGATGACTTAGACCATGCGACAATCTATGCAAGTATACAAATTTAGATTGCGTGCACACCGGGATTCGAACCTCAATATCTTTAACACATCTACTGTCTGTTAGAACGGTCTTACTTCCTTCCGAGTACACCCCCATCATTTTCGAAGGGGTTTTGCTGGTCGACCAGATTTTTCTGGTCCGGGGTAGAATGGGTACCCGCATTTGCTTGGAATGAGAAAATCAAACGTCGATCATTCTTTCATTGACCGTCTAGTATAAAGACGACCTAGACCATGCGACAATCGATGCAAGTATACAAAAATTATTATAAAATACATTCCCAATATAGCAAATTGAACTATGTTTAAAAGAGGGGCCCAATTTTAGAAAACACGTGAGATATATGTTGATTAATTATATGGACTACGAGGTGTGGCTATTAAATAACCGGACTGAAGTCATAAAAGTTTTTATTCGACACCAATTGCAGCAGAAGTTTTATCGCAATGTACTCCCCTTGGCGATCCCTACACCGCTCCATACAACGTTTCCATTGTTGAAAGAAGTGCTGGAAGTCCTCTTCTGTCAGCTGGTTGAGAACCTCCGTCGCTTTTGTTTTAACCGCTTCCACACTTTCAAATCTTGTCCCCTTCAGCGCCGATTTGACCTTGGGAAAGAGAAAAAAGTCACAGGGGGCAAGGCCGGGCGAGTACGGTGGATGTTCCAACATGGTGATGCCGTATTTTATGAGGAACGCTTTCACAGACAAGGCAGAATGGGCTGGTGCATTGTCTTGGTGAAGGATCCAGGACTTGGTCTTCCACAAATTGGTCTTCGTGTTCTCACACGCTTACGTAGGGCCGTCAGAACCTCGATGTAGAAATGTTGATTGACCGTCTGACCCTCGGGTACCCAGTGAACGTAGAAAATGCCACGAATGTCGAAAAAGACAATCATCATTGTTTTGAATTTGGATTTGCTCATCCTTGCTCTTTTTTGCCTTGGCGAGCTTGGACTCTTCCAATGCATAAATTGCCTCTTTTTTTCGGGATATTAAGTAATAAACCACGATTCATCACAAGTAATCACCTCGTCTAACAAATCTGGAACAGTGGCGATGTTGTTTAGGATGTCAGTACAAATGTTCTGTCTTGATTCCTTTTGCTTGGGAGTGAGGAGTTTCGGCACTATTTTTGCGCAAACCTTCCGCATGTTAAATGATTCATGCAAAATCTGCCGAACACTTTCTTTGTCGATTTCTGTCATTTCATCAAGCCCTCGGGTGCTCAGACGACGATCAGCGCGAATTAATTTGCCAATTTTTTCAATGTTTTCGTCCGTTTTTGATGTTGAGGGCTGTCCTAGGTGCCGATGGTCTTCGGTCGTTTCACGACCTTCTTTAAACCGTTTAAACCACTCAAAAACTTGTGTGCGGGATAAACATTAATTCCTGTAGACTTCTTTCAACATTACATAAGCTTCTGTGGCAGTTTTCCCTAGTTCAACAAGAAACTTGAGGTTAACCCGTTGCTCCGTCTGACCATTTGGTATTTTTCTGACGTGCCACTAGTGCGTAGACAAATTAAAACAACTGATACTGTCAAACTGAGCGATCTGCTGGCTTTTCTAGCGATCTCAGGGTGGGGGAAGGACCATTAGACACAGTCATGTTCAAACATGTCGCGGCACGCTCGCAGTTTGCTGGGAGCAGCATAAGTCCGGATATTTAATAGCCACACCTCGTATAACTACTTGCTTAGAGTCACGAATACTAATTCATGTCCGACTAAGCCATAAAACCAATGAAAAAAATACCACGAGCTAGTTTCCACGCCAGTGGTTTCTATGTTCTTTTGCTAACAATGTATATTAATTCATGTCGAGGAATAAAAACCTCATCACAACCCCCTACTGCAAAGCGGGAATACTGCGTAAAAAAAAGACCCTAATGATGCTGTCGACCTCTGACGTAATGGAAAGTCAAGATAGAATCCTCGGTGTAAATGTATTTAGCTAAAACAGCCATCAGGATACACATATGTCGAAGCATTTTATTTTTCAACCTCCCGGTCAGGAATATCAGTACGCTTATATTTGGTAGACCTGAGGAAGATATAAAATTTACCTGCACTTGTATGAAGGCTGAGCGATACGGTCGACCATGTATTCAATCCCCCCAACTTTCCTGTTATTAGCCACGAAGTTAAGCTTATCATATTTAGAACCGCATCTTACTACTCGCTATTGTTATACGCTTAAGTACGAATTACACCAATGGATTAGGCATTGGGAAGATTGAATCCACATTTGCATGGAGGGGGAGTAAGGAAATGTTCCAAAGTTTACGTGGAGGGAGAGTGAGAAACCATTTAGTGAAATCTACCAACAGTACACCTTGGCAGTTATTAAATCCCCCAACCTCGCCCAACACAGATTCGAACCCCGATATCTTTCGCCGGGTGCTTTATGCCCTGTAGTTGCCAAACCCGAAAGAAGAATTTGGCATTTCAAATTGCGCTTTCCGTTCTGTCCTTATAATATGTTGTTGGAGTTTCAAAGACAGAAAGGCACTGGAACTATACACGTGATAACTTTGCCGGAATAAATATTTAAGAGCGCAGACAGATATATGTTAAGCTTTATTGATTACACACGTGTAGTTAATATAGCTTTAGCAAGTATAATATTTGAACAGAAAGGAGGAATAAGTGTACTATTATTATTATTCCACTGCTTCAATATTTGTTTATAATTTTAACTAAATTGGATTTAAGGTAAGGTGTCACACTCCCACACGCACGCGAACTTGACACATTTTAGCACCACGTCCTACTACCCTGTTCGGGTTCCACGCTTAAGTACTAATTACGCCAGTGGATTGATAATTGGGAGGTTTCAATTCAGAGGGAGTGAACCCACATTTGCGTAGTGAGAGAGTGAAAAACACCCCTAGTTTACCCGACCAAGATTCGAACCTAAACCTCTTTAAATACTAACTACGCTAACGAATTGATAATTGGTAAGTTTCAATTTAGAGGAAGTGAGTCCAAATTTGCGTAGAGGGAAAGTGAAATACATATTTACCCAACCGAGATTTGAACCTCGAACTCCCCCGTCTAAATAATCTAAATGGTATTATATCTATAATATATATTATACTTATCATATTAATATATTAATAGGTGATATATACATTTTAATAATATTGCTAATACATTTTTAAATATTGAATATGAAATTTTATTAAAGTAGTTTGTATATAATTTAATTCAAATATATGTTATACATAATATATATATCTAATATGAATCATATAAATAATATAAATATATATTTATGTTGTATATATATTCATTACAAAAATATATAATCTTATTTCAATTTATAAATTGTTTGGTTTCTTCATTAGTCTAATTTTATACAGAAATATTTGCCATAGCCTCATTGTTTATAATGTCTGCTGTAGCTCTGTTGGAAAGTAGTGTTCTATGGTCACCATCCACCAGGTGGATGTTCACTGTTCCTTGGAAATACTGGAAAATACAGCAATAATATAGAAAAAATTATTTTAAACGTTTACTTCGATTATAAAATACAACATATAATTTAATAACTTAATATTTTTAATAAACATTCTAAGAACAAAAACCAAATATATCATTTTTTTAACTTATGTAATATACAGTTTATTTCAGGAATTATGGTAAATATTTTGGGAGGTTTGTGTGTTGATTATTCAATTTATGCGGGGATACAACCTAAGAAACTAGCACGTAAACGCCATTATTTGAGGCATTACAGAAAGGTAAATGACTTGCTTGAGTTTGTTGACAGTTTTAATGATAATATAAAACATAAATGATCGGCAAATAATTTACAGTTTACAATAAATGTTCAAAAACTCCACCCTCAAATTGAAAGCAGTTTGCAACTATTGTGATAATATTACGTGTGGTTTTTCTAAGTACTTTTGGAGTTTTTTTATCAGGGCATCATTATCCATAATTCGAAAGAGCAATTCTTCTCTTGTATTTACACTTTCTTTGTATAATTTACTTTTCATCCATCTCCAGAAGCAATAATCTAAGGAAGTGAGGCCTGGAGACCTTGATGATCAATGAACAGGACCACCAATGCTGATACATCGTTCGGGTAAAGCTAGGTTTACTGTAGATATTGTTTAACCTGACGACTGTAATTTGCAGTAGTTCCGTTATGCTGAAGGATTGCACCAATCTTTTTAGCCAAGGGAGCTTCCTCCAATAATAGTGAAAGTTCGGTTTGCAAAAATTGTTGTTGAATGGGCCCCGTAAGACTATTTTGTAACAAAACAGGCCCAATCACATGATTGTCGATCATAACACACTACACAATTACAGATAAAATACGTTGAAAAGGTTTTTTCTACAGTCACATGTGGAGTTTCGTTGGACCCCCAAAGCGAGTTGTGGGTATTGTTTATATCATCACGGGTGAAAGTAGCTTCATCGCCGAAGAGTAATAATGGAAATAATCGTTTATTAGCATTAACCCACTGACCAAGTTCCAAGCAAATATTTCCATCTCCTGGTCAAAGGTGTTGCACTGGCTGAATATGAAATTGATATGCCACCGGCAATGTATGAAATTCAGGCTTTCTATAAAATGCCTAGGCTTTCTATATAATACAATAGTGGTTTTGGCAAAGTATGAAATAAACAAGTTTGCTGTTGTATTTCATACTTATTTTCAAGTCCTTTGTCTTTTTTTAAGTCCCGGAATATGTTATCAATTCTTTTATCTAGTTCTATGTAAGTCTTGCTCGGTTTTCTTGCTGGTTCACCTAATTCCTAGGATTTAAGTTGTTCAAATTAGGTTAGGTGAGCTATTGTTCTCGGTAATATATAATCACTGGCCATTCTATAAATTTCCTACGAAAAGTATGAAATACAACAGCAAAACTAATTTATTTCATATTTTGCTAAAACCACTTAGGAATTTTATAGAATGTCTGGATTACACACATTGCCGTTAACAGATACAAGCCATGCTGACTGAGTGTTAGCCATACTCTTCTATGTGGAACAACATTATGTGTAGAAGTTTTTTGTGTGCTTGTAATAGGATTACGTTCTACCAACCGAAGAATGTCTTCTTCTTCAACCAAACTTTATTAATTTGCAAGTTCAGAAGTAATAAGAGAGCTGTAGATTGTACCAATCTCACCAAATCTGTTGTAATCATAAGTAAACACTCTAAAAACAAGTACTCTGTGGTTATAAATCTGTTTACAGCATGCTTTACAAGCAGTAAAGGAAATTCCATTACAAAAACCATAATACACTTAATATCAGCATATTCAGCATGTGTCACGATGTGCGGCATTATCAACAACATTTCTAGCTTCAAACAAGGACAGGTTACACCTGCTTCTTAATTGCAACTGATTCAAAGGGCTGCTTGCACATCGGAGCTGTAGATTACAGCTTTAGCGCCGCATCCAATGAGAATTGGACACGTGTTTATATGAACTTGATTACTCAGAATAACCAATATTACAACATCTCAAAATATTGGCTACTCCTCCTGAAACATCCTATAATATAACCTATTACCTTCCTAACTACCCTTACATAGTTTATATCTTAGCTGAGGAAGTGTCCTTACTATGAGTCATTCAACTGATAATCAAACAAGGTAGTAGTAATACCCACAAATAAATATTTAATGTTCTTTATCCCTATATACTTTCAAACCTTGTTTCTAGTTACTCTGAAATAAATGAGTCAGCATTATGCAATCTCTAACTGAATTATTATTTACATTTATATATAAACAATCACTGATTGTATATATATATATACAGTATATATGTACAGTATATAATATATATATATACAGTATATATATATATATATATATATATACAGTATATATATATATATATACAGTATATACATATATATACAGTATATATAAACAATCAGTGATCCAATAAAGCACACATAATAATAAATATATCTAATAAAAACACATGAAATACTAAAAAAAGCCCGTCAATTCACGCCTCAAAATTTCTCAGGTAAGCGCGCAGAATTTAAAAAAAAATAAAAACAATATTAAAAATATACATACAATTTCCTCAAAAAACTTATTAAGATTTGAATGGTATTTTAAACCTAATGCATTGATTGCCTCCGACAACCATCAACACAGACGCGACGCCGTGGACGATAGCGGCGGTTAACCCGAGTGTCCCAGCGGCGATGATACAGAACCTTGATCAGCCGATCGAGATCAACGCGGCAGAGATCACGGCGGTACTTCTAGGCGCCTACTGGGAGATTAAAGAAATATACACCAAGCACATCAGGGTCGGAACCGACAGCGCCACCGCCTTTTACGCAGCCCTCACCGGGAAAGGGATCACCTTTAATAACACCACCCTGAGACGCCTGCATCTATACATCATGAACTTGACAAGATCCCGGTGCCTTCATACCTTCTGGGTCCCGACGGAAATGAATCCTGCGGACGAACCGTCGAGGCGCACCCTTAAGACGCTCATCGAAGAAGAGACGGTGTCAGCAGGAATATTCCAGACAACTTCAACACCTTATGATAAGTTTGTCCTACTCTATGTATAAACCCAAGTGTATAAATTGTCTAACCAAGTGTATAATTTGTTTCAATAAAGGCCAAGGCCACTTCTCCTTGTCTTCCGATGGCTGTCCCTCCCGGGACCTTCTCTGCTGCCCCGCATCGCGAGAGTATAAAAGCGTCAGGGAACAGGTCTCGGGACTCAGTCGTCGGTGGGGGAAAGGAGAAGCAAATTTCTTTTAAGTATTTAATCTTGACTGAATATTTCAATATGGTACTTTAAACATGTGATAAAAAGTACTAATGTGGTGAATCTTTTAATTTGATTTTTAGCTTTTATTGTTTGTCCTTTTAAGCTATAATACTACTTTACTGCTGTAGATTTTCAGTGAGCTTCTATTACCCAAATATACATTAGATTTCTCAGTGTTGAGCTCATTTTTATATATGTCTGTGAGAACTCTTTGGAGCGGCAGTTAAAACGCGGCTTATTATAAAAGAGCTGTTTTCCTAATTATCGAAAAGTATTTTTTAATCCATTTTTTAATATTTGTCTGGATAAACCTTTTTCCAAATTGAAACGAGAAAAATTTATTTCAAAACTTTTAAAAATATTTTGGGTAAAATAATGTGAAAAAAAAAATTATCACCGCGTCTTACTAACTGTTCAGATTAGATATATTCAAAATATAAAATAAGAATTTTGCGAGACAACTGTATGTTTAAACACTACAGATCAAACTACCTTTTTTATTAAAAAAAGGAAGACGCATGATACTAGTTGTAAATAAGCATAAGTATTTAACGCATATACTGTATACAGGATGAGGGGTAAAGTGCAGATATGGACATTATCACACGATAAGGTTGGTAAATATAAGAAGTCACTCTTTGAAATAATTCCAGTCTTCTCTTACCTATTGAGAAAAACAACATTAATTAAATGAACACACACTTGATTTGTGCTACCCCTCACGCCTTACATCAAACGTATAAGTTAGTTCATAGTAGGTTATCGAAGGTTTATCCTAGCGTTGTATGCATTCCTCGATACGGCGTATGGATTTGGTGTTTACTTGGCAAATCACGCCTTTGTCTACTGTTGTAGCAGCTGAATGTATTTTTGTTACAATGTCCTCGAGTTACTACGGTGGGTCGTCAAGTAGGTACACCAATGCTTTGAGGTGACCCCTCAAAAAAAAATGGGGTGAGACCCAGTGACCTTGGTAAAAATCTCAGTGGCCCGCCACGCCCAATCAGGTGGTTGGAGCAGACTTAATTAAGTAGTCACTACACTTATGCCCCATGGTGTGCTGGGGAACTATTACACTAATACTACATCCTAAGTCACACAAACAATGGGAAATCCTCCAGCAGCCCAAGTAAAACTTTGTCAAGGATCAGACGATATAATATGTGGGAATACAAATGATCTGGTAGCAAATAGGGGCCCATGGCCACGGTCCCAATATGCTCACAATGAATGTATGTGGCACTAACGTGAGTAGCGTGCAAGTCAGCACTTACTCACAAGTGAGTGTCACGGGTGTTCTTCATTACCTCTCAGTTCATACAGGTTTCATCAGTCCACAGTATGTTCCTAATAATGTCTGGATCCATATCATGATACTGCTGGAGTAACTGGAAAACTATACCCATGGGAGGCAGATTAGTCGGGAGCAGTTGCTGAATTGGTGTAGAGTAGTATGGTTGGTAGCCCTCAACACAAAATTAGTATTGTGAACTGACATAATAGCTGTTCTAATGTTATTTTTCTAGTCCTATCCCATACTTTTTTCAAATGATTTTATTTTTAAATTGGAGTCCTTTTGAAGCTGTTCGTTACATATCTTGTAGTGGCTATGTTCATTTTTTGCAGATGTTATTTCAGTTGCAGAACTTATTGTTTGCAGCATAGTATTACTCTTTTGATTCTAGCACTTCTAGAAATATTTTACAAGCATAAATACGAAACTTATATTTTTTTATTGTGAAAGATTATTGATTTCCTCCACTTTTACTTTTTCTTATTTTTAACTCCACGGGTAACAACACTAGCTGCCTGTTACATCTTCAAAAGTTTTCCAGTCATATCTTTCCCGGTATACCTATTAACCTTCTTCATTTTGGCTTTTATTCCAAAACTTGTTTCTGCTGTTTAGACTCTTGCATCTGTTGTATATTACTGATCCATCTTTAATTATATTTTCTCAATTTATCATTTGTAAAGTAAATATTAATTTCTGTTCTTAAACCTTTATTTTTAGTTTTATCCAAACTCGTACGACCCCTTACTTGTCTTAAGAATTTCATCTAGAATACCTGTATCCGACTTTTATCTCTCTTTGTCATCTCCAAGTTTAACTTCCATAGATAAGAGTAGGAGCCAACCATTACTTTTTGTAACTTTGGTTTCGTATCTTTGTTTGCCTTATTCTGGTATGTGTGCAGTTTTATTATTAATATCTTTGTCTCTTTTCTAGCTAGTGTCTTTCAATAAATAAGTAAAATGCCTTAACGGTTCTACTGTTTTGTTGTTAATGTATATTTTTGTTCATATTGGCTCTGATCTATAAAAGGCCATTACCTTTATTTTTGATATTGCTATTTTAAATTTAGATCTCTCAAATAATTTTCCAGCATAACACATATATTTCAAGGGCATCTTCAATGTCTTGAACAATTAGCAGATCGTCTGCAAATAATATCATATTCAAACATGTATACCTAGAAATTGAAACACTTGGTTTACTACTTTTAAGTTCCATATATTCAAGATACACATATTTAATTTTTACTCGTATGTATATAATTATTAAATGTGTGATTGATAGGTTACATCCTTGTATCCTTGACTGCCACCGTGATGTATGCTCATCTCTTTCAATATTTAAATTGTTTTTCATTGCTACTTTCAAATTATCATAAAGA
Source organism: Timema podura (assembly GCA_033556935.1). Taxonomy (NCBI): domain Eukaryota; kingdom Metazoa; phylum Arthropoda; class Insecta; order Phasmatodea; family Timematidae; genus Timema; species Timema podura. The sequence continues at coordinate 47,480,723 of JAVRXN010000014.1, forward strand.
CGTTGAATTGTTCTTATAAGCTAATGCAGATATTTTCTTCTCTGAAATAACTGCCATAACATTATTTTTATTGAACCTATCGAAAGCATTTTAAAAGTAAATAAATATACACTTAATTAGTTTCATTGTTTAATTATATATTATTTCCAATGTTTATTTAGTTATAAGTGAATTATCTGTGGAGGATCTTCTTTTGCTCAACACATTTTGTTCTTCGAACAGTGGAGTCTCAGAGGTGGTTTGCAGGCACTGATTGATGGGTCATAAATATAACTCATAATTAATGACTCCTTACTAAATATAGTTGCAGTTTATACCAAACTAAAACAGTTTATAACATACTAAAATTTAAATCATTATTAGTATATAGTGTGATTTAGATAAAAATCGATTTAATGGAAAACCTTTAAAAGAAAATTAATGCCAATTTGAGTGTCTTAATAATTAAAGTCTAAAAAGCTATAACCATTTGCCATTATTTAAACACGATAAAATCTTTCAAATAAATATATATATATTTTAAATACACTAATATCAAATTAACTATAAGAAACAATTATCTTACTTTATGTAGTTCACAGTGGTCCTCCTGTAAAGCCCCTTCTGGTCGTATCAAATGAACTTCTCCTGATAAAAGTTTCTCTGTGGGTTTATAGTTGAGTAATTTGTTGATTCTAAGGTAAGAAGATTCTAGTCCACTTTCTAATAACCGCTTTCTTTTTGGAATGAGATTTTCTATTTTATGCAGTACATGAGCCACTCTGGATTTCCAGTCTTGCAAATTAATCAATTCTTCTTGTACCTGAGAAGTTTTAATTTATGAATATATTGCTAGAATCAGAATGGAGTTAAATTAACTGCTTCTTAAGACAATTTTGTTGTACAAATACAGAACATGCATTATATTAATAAAATAGTATGCAATTAAACACCTGGTAAACAAAACAGTTTAATTATTTATTAAATAATGATGGTGGAGAGCAGGAGGGACTACACTTACACAATAACAAAAACTTATGTTCATTTAGTATTCAATAATTATTGTAGATTTTTTCTTAAAAAAATATAGTATTTCACAAGATTTAATTCAAACAATATTTACTTATTATAAATAGATTTAATTTATACTTAATAGACTGGTAACATTAAATTTATTTTTTTGGTTTATTACAAACAGTGACTTTACAATGGTTATTTTGGGTTTTTTGACAAGGTCAAGAATATTCAAGGCCAGAATACTCAACAGTCTACTGGAACAAAAATTAGAAAGTGTGATCAATAAAGACCAATTTGGATTCAGAAATGTCATCAGAATCTGAGAATAATTTTAGAGAGAATTCTAGAAGTCAAGTTAAAACACAATGGTTTCATCAACTAGAAAATGCATTTGAATTAGAAGAAACTGATAGAAATTCTTGAGATGATCGGCATCAACTGGTAATACATAATTAAGGTTGATTAAATAGTATACTTGTGACAGCGAGTAAACGTGAGGCTGAATAACGGAGGTACCAACAGCTTAGAGATAGAAAGAGGAATGAAGCAGAGATGCTGTTGGCCGGCCAAACTAATCAAATATTATGGAGATTAGCTTATCAGAGAGGCCCTCGAAGGACGTGAGAACTTCTGGATAAAAGGACGCCCCATCAACACAATAGAAAAATTTGATGATCTAGCATTGCTGGCCAAAAATAAAAAGACTTGCAGGAAAAGATGCATTGCTAATAGATATAGAGATAAGATATGGCATGAAAATCAACAATGAGAAGTCAAAAAAAGTGATGGTGATTTAAAAAAAATTAAGTTCCACTGAAAGTCAAAATTGTAAACTTATAACTGTAAAATATATAGTAATTCAAGTACCTGGGAAATCTGCTGACAAAGGATGCCTGCAACACCAGCAAAATTAGTTCAAATATCATCATGGACAAGGAGACTTTCAACAAGAAAAGGCTACTGCTGACCAGCAAGTTGAGTTTGGAACTGAATAAGAAACTGATGAAATGCTACATTTGGAGCCTCTAACAGTATGAAACAGAAATTTGGGCTCTTGGAAAGATTGAAATAAATACATGGAGTGCTTTGAAATGTGGTATTGGAGAAGACTTAATAAGATAAGGTTGACAAACAGGGTGACAAATTAAGACCTGCTAACTGAGAAGAGTGGGGAAGAAAATAGCCAAATGGATGTGATTCTAAGGTACAAAACAAATTGGTTTGAATACATTATTGGCAGGAACTGTCTTCTGTACAGCCTCCTAAAAGGAAAGGATTAATTAGTTGGGGATACATGGGACGCTAGAAAATATCAGTGTTTTTGCAGTTTTTATAGCAAAACATTTTTAACCGAATAAATGATATATTGATCTAGTAGCAAGGTTTAGATTAATTTTATTCACATGGTGATATCAAAGTTGTTAGATACGGTATATGTCATAAGCACTAGATGAGATACTTTTAAATGAAGAGAAAAAGTTGTCAATAATTCCAAGACATCCTTAAGAGATATTCAACAACTGTTGATATCACCGTTTGAAGACAATTAAACTAAACGTTGTAACTAGAGCCATATTTTATTTATTTTAGACAAATAAATGTTTTGATTAAAAAACTGTAAGTCACTGGCCTTTTCTGGCGTCACCTTACACCTCACCTTAAGGTTGGGTGCTAGTGAGCGCGAAGTTAGTGCACTAATTTTGCAGTTTTTATAGCATAAACATTTTTTGAAAAAAATAAATCAAATTTTTCTTCTATAGAAACATATAGTTTAGTTTTCTGCACGTGATAATCTCAACAGTTTTTGAATATCTTGCATGAGCATGGTGGCATTTGGTGACAAACTTTTTAAATCAAGAGAAAAAGTTGTCATTAAATTCTAGGACCCCCTTGACAGATATTCAAGGACTATTGAGATTAGCATGTGCAGAAAACTAAACTATATGTTTCTATAGAAGAAATATTTGATTTATTTTGTTCAAAAAATGTTTATGCTGTAAAAACTTCAAAAATACTTCCCTAAACTCACGCTCACTAGCACTCCATCTTAAGGGAAAGAGGAGCTTAGGAAGAAGAAGGATTCGATTACATTGGTCAGTAATATTTTTATTTTTTAGTGTCCCAAGAACGGAAATATGTAAATCTAATAGTAATTTTGTGCTGTCTTTTTAGAATGTCTCTATCATGTAAGGATTTTGAGTGACACCCACTTAAAGTTTACAATATTATAATCATTTAGAACACACACATATGAAATAAAGTAATGCTATACAATTAAGTATATATGAAAGACGAAGTTTGTATGATGAACAATTGTTACGGAAATCAGTGGAAGAGCATTAGTATGGTAAGCCAAACGTTCCGGGTTCGATTCCGGTGTCTAGGTGTCAATTTGCAATTTATTCAAATACATACTTAGCAAAGAGTATCTTACCTAAAAGGTAGAAGTATAGAATTTTCATTGTATTTTGCCTCACGAACATCCCCCTTAAGCGTCAAACAATAGTCAGCAAGCATACTTAGGCTCCACTTGCCCTGGTACCACTTTTCTATGCCAGAAATATCTTGATAGAATCGTTCACCATGTTCGTCAATGACTGATCCAAAATTTGCTGGGAGGAAATCCAGGTGTGAATCTAAGAAATGTATTTTCAAAGACATGTTACATCCCAAGGTCTTGTAAGATTTTAAGAGATCATTCACTATTTCCTTGTAGTTGTTTGCCTTATGTTTCCCTAAGAAGTTCGGGCAAATATCCTTGAAGAATTTACATGACACTTTTTCAGCTTCGTTCAACTGACTATCGAGTTTCTCATCTTGATTAATTAGTTCTCTTATTTGAGGTCCTACAAAGATTCCCTCTTCGATCATTGCATCACTGATACTTGGGAATTTTTTATTAAGTATATAAATCCAGATTCACTTCTATCAATTGCTTTAACAATGTTCATTATAAGAACAAGCTGTGTATGTAGTGGAGGTAGATACTCTTTTTTCTGATCAACAAGTGGTGTATTTACAACATTATTGTTTCCTAGAGTTGGTGACGTTCGCTTTAGCCTTTGTTTCTGGATGTAACGATTTCTCCGGTCTCTGCTATCCCATCCACAAAGAAAACAGCAGTACTTCGTGAAAACAAGTTGAAGTCTAAGCAAAAGTCACCATAGACATTCCATTTGTATTCTTCATACTTGATTTTTTCTAATAGTAGTTCCATGCTCGCATATGTTTATTTGATATCGGCAATATGAGCTGATGGCACTGACGGAAACTTATTTCCATTTTGGAGAAGCAGAGCTTTCAAGCTAGCTTTAGAATAATTCAATAATAAACGCCAATCCTCTATTTTATACTCGTGATTAAGTTCTTCCATAACTGAACAAGCATAATTGCAAAAAACAAGTACATCTTCAAGGTAAAAGAAATCCTTACAGTCAGTATGCTTTTATTTAAAAACACTTACCTTTCATTCTTTGTGAAAGAGATTCCAACCTTTGAATCCGGAGCCTAGTAATTCAGATTGCCTTTCAGATCTTGCAATAAATAGGTGCAATAATAATTTTGAGTTCTTCAAAATATTTCACACCCTCTAAAAATCCAAGTTCTGCGCTCTTTTGAGGGCCCGGTCTAACCATGGTCAACTTGACGAGTAACATATAGCTTCCGATTAATTTGAAAGGCTATGCTGACCCCAAAAAGTTAATTATTATAGAAGCATAAAAATCAATGTAAATAATTTAATTCAATACTTTTTGTGCCGAGAGTCATCATAAGGTGCATCCACTTTCGCAACATTCAAATAGAATCCAATTTTGGTATTATACACGATTTTATCATAGCTATACTTTCATCGCTATACTATTTTTTTAAACATTTATTTAAAGTGGTTTGTCATATTTTACGTAATACATTTCTCTATGTATATTAACCGAGGCTTTAGCTAGGTCTATAGCACGCGTGCCTACTCTGGTAAAGGTCCCGGTTTCAATTCCAGATAAAGTCGGTAATTTAATTGTACTAAACTGTTATGTATGTAATAGTTAAAAGTTAGTTTGTATGTCGTGTGCTGATATAATCCTTGTTTTCATAAATTGTAAGTTAAGATCTCCATTAAAAAAAATAATTTTTAAATGATATATTTTATGAAATGATGTTGATGTAGTTTCACTTTCTAGCTTGTGAAGATTATATATACATTTAAGACTCAGAAAAAAAATAGATCCTAAATATTCTAAATGGTCCTCTGGATACGTTTCAAGGCTATTAGTTTTGTCCTGTCAAGTGAACAATAGGATTACTGGCGACTGAATCTTGGGTTCTATCAGAAACATCCTCTCTCTTGACTTGAGTGTGGTGGGGGCTGTCACCCCTATCTTGTAATAAACCTAAATGTATGTAACTAATTACCAATTTATAACTTAGGGAAAAGGTTTACGTGATTTGAAATATTATATTTGTAGAATACACACAAAACTTAACATTATATGATTTATTTAATCCAACAATTTTCAAAATGTGTTTTTTGAGTTGATTTAAAAAAAATTAGGCCTATGAATTAAAAAAATAATCTTACTTTTCACTAGCCATTTAGAAAAGTGTCCTTACAGTCTTAATAACAAGAATCAAAATATATCATTTTTGTTTCATCTAGAATTTCGGCCGCAAATCAGTCATTTAACTGTGTATTAGTAGCTATGTGACCTCGCCTTATTCGCCCAAACTCGTAAAATAAAGGTAAACGGTTCGGTGAAGTGAGTTTAGGGCAAAAATTGGGGATAAATAGAGGAATACGTAGGAGCTTCGGACACTGATAGACCTAATCCCTCAAGTAATATCCAAATGGTAAATGCTTTTAATGTTGTACATTATACAACTGCGTGATCGCTAAAAGGTTAGGGTAGTAGTCTATTAATTTCAATACATACATTTTATTTTGGAAAGAGTTGAATTCTTTTTAAATGTGTCCTATTTAAAAAAAATATCGATATATAGAATACAATAATTATTGAACGTGTGTATCAAAGCCATTTAAGAGATAAATTTATCAACTTGCAAATTTAAGTAAACTAGAATATATTATCAATCCTAAAGTTCTTAAATATACAATAATGAAAGTTTCAAAATTATTATAAAGAAAATTTCAAAATTTTAATGTGCGACCTTAATTTAAATATTCTTTTAATTCATAAGAGTTACCTTGTTTGATTCAATACCCAGTAGCTTTGTAATAAGGTTACACTGTAATTCATCCCCTGTACCCAGGAGCTTGGCTATGGACTGAGTTGTATCAGGAGCACCATCCAATAAAAACAACTGAATCTTCTGGTCTTGTGATTGTAACTCTCTGGCTAGCTCAAGAGCTAATATACCTCCCCATGACACTCCTACTAGGTTGTACGGACCTACAGGTTGCATATTCCTCATGTGCTAAATAATTTTGGAAAGAAAAACAATAATTAAACCTAGAAAATAAACTATAACTAAACTAGTCTAGTGGCATCTAGGGGTAATCTATTTAGCTATCATCAAATAATTTGGGATGAACACTTAGCAATAGGTATATATGATTACTATTCACAAAGTTAATTTTATAATAATTTATAAGTGTTGAAATTCTTAAATTAATTTTAATTTTTCATATAAAATATAATAATTAGCCACTTGTTGATGGAATGTATTTGTTTTAAAATATGTTTTCATAGAGCAAATGATATGAGTAAAATGGTTATATTTTACATATTTATTTACATCTTATAATTTAGACATGTTTAGTAAAATGTATATTTTAAATATATTAGATTAATACTGTAAAATAAAATAAAATGAGAGAAGTTTAGATAACGTTAGACATTTTAGTATTTCATTAAAAAAAATTGACAGAGCTACAATATCCATATCTCTCCTCTAGTTTCTTTGATAAAAGATAAACATGCTAGTATATAATCATCTACTCTACTAATAACAAAAAAATTGTTCTTCCTTTAAAGATTTAGCATCACTGGTTTGACACAATTTATTTTACTAAGCTGATCACTTGATATTGAGAATTTATTTCACGTTTGCAGTCCCCCGAAATGTGTAGTCAAAAAAAAAAATCAAAGTTGAATTAATGAACTAATGTTATCTTTGAATCTCCATGATTTTGTAAATAATAAATCTACTATAACTAACATAGTAGAATTTCTGTGTCATGTTGCTCCTGAAATCTCTACTCAAGGTCCGATTGATGCCATTTGTTTTAACAAAGTTGAAGATTTTGATCTATGTCAGAAGAATATTAACTTATTCTTTTAAAACTAAGTAATTTTGTCCCATCGATATCTTGTATAATTTTTTTGGGAGCTATTTGCATTATAAATCTTTCACAATTAAAATATAATCGAGCACTTCAAGGGTCAAATCTAAGTCCTTTACATTTTAATGTATTTATTTATTACATTAGTAAGTATTTACAATCTAAAACTATTCATTGTATTCTGATAATCTCAAACCTATCTTGATCCTCATTTCCCTTACTTATTGTTTGGATTTACAAATTGACATTATTTTGATGCTCAAATGAAAATGGGATATTTATTAATACATCTAAAGCTCAATCTATAGCTTTCACCAGGATATCTATCCTTGTTTTACCCATCTATAAACATAGTGATTATGTTACAGAAAGCTGTATCTTTATTAATGATCAGGCGGTATCTTAGACCAAAAAATCATTATAATCTTGATAATTCAATTTCTCACTCTCTGAAATTACTCAGCCACATCTACATTTTCTATTTGTTATGATACATTGTTTGTTAACCGATTTACAATGATTGTGATATAATTCAATTCCTCTTGGGCTGCCAAACATTCTTTTCACGAAGATTTTTTATGTGGGCACCCTTTTTGTTTTTAATGGACAACATTTAATAGCATTATTTCTGTTAGTATGGTATTGAATATGTGAGAATTCTTGTTCCATTTTTTCTTTTCAAATTAATTTTTTAAATATATGTATAATTAGGTTATACAAAATAAGCCCTCTGGGCTGTTGTAAAAGCAACGCTGACTATATTTTCACATAAGAAAAACAAAAAAATAGAGAATTACATGCGGAGCACATTTATCATTAATTCCGGTCGGTTTGTTTATTGTTAGCTCTTCAATAAATAATAATAATAATTATTATTATTACTATTGAATCGTTTATTGTATTACTTTCCCTATTTATTTCTAGGTGTTATTAAATTATTTTATTGTAATAACTTGTACGTCAATATTATGTAATTCTATTTTGTAAGCCATGTGTTGTTCTGTATTTTTTCAGTGCTAGCATGCAAGAGGCTTTGACTTTTGGAGAGTAATTTTTTAAGTGAAAACTATAATATAAAATGATTATTAAATTAACAAAAAAATCAATGTTGTCTTATATTTTCTGTTTAGCGGAAGTGAAGACTAAAAACTGAATTTAACCATATATTATTTTTATTAGCAACGCGTCTTACTACCCGTTCAGGTTATACGCACTTACGTTAATGTGTAATGTTAGGGTGATTGTGAGATGAAATGGAGGACCTACAGTTTAACGTGGAATCCGAACCACGGTAGAGGCCTGGCATTCCTCACATTCACAAGTTGTGATTAATACACATCTTGTTAGAGGTGAAGGAAGGGTTTGGGAATCAGATAAATCTGTGGTGGGGCCGAGGATTGAACCCCGGACCTCCAGCACAGAAGTCCGATACCTTACCCCTAGACCACCAGGTCACCTTAACCATATAAAAAGCATGATATTACTACTATAATCATTATCATTAATATCAATAATAGTATTTATATTAGTGTAAATTAAGGTGAACATTATTCTCACCTTCACAACATTATCTGCATAATTTGACAGAGGCATGTTGTGATCTTGCAGGTTTATACAGATGGTTGGATACAATATTTTATTGGTCAGAGATTCTAAGACCTTCTTAATTTGATCTTGAATCCCAGGAACAATAAATATCGGCGGAACTTCTGGTACACGCCCAATACCAGGACTGAGTGAAGGAATCACCATAAGAGGGCTCTTAGCTTTTGATAGATAATCAAAACCAACACCCTCCAACTCCTCCAGGTCCAAGGGAAGGAGGCTTCCAATCTCATTAAATTTACATACTAAAAAATTTTAGAACAAACAATTACATTGTGTGTTTAAGTGGTACCGGTAGTTTAAACTTTAATAACCTATTTTTTAAATATTTAGAAGGAAATAAATTGACATATAAAAGAATAGTTTGTTAATATATATTAAATATATAAAAATATATTATATTATAAACTATATATAATATATAATATTAGATTAAAATATGTATTATATGCAATATTTATATACTATATATAATATAGTTTATGTTTTATATACATTAAACATAATATAAAGAGTATAAAATGTATGTATATAATATATACTATTATACTATTTTATATATAATATATCATATTAATTTAATACTTAAATATATATATATATATATATATATATATGGTGGGTTTTTTTCAATCTGTCACAATGAGAAATCTTTAAAAATAGCGCATTTAAGAAAAATATGTTTCATACAATGTTGCTCTGTTTTGAGACGCTGACAAAATGACATAATTAATTTTTTTATTTAGTGGATATCTTCAAGGTCATATAAAGGTCAACTATCTTTTTTTCCGAATGTAGCCCTGCTTATTTTTTGCTTAATCATTTTTTACGGAAAAAACAAACATCTTTTGTCTGAAACAATTTTTTACCCGAGGTCTATTTTTTATTATATCTAGTGAAGTAAAGAAATGATGTTTTTCTAACTGTTTCTATCTCATATTTTTGACTACTAGAATCTTTAGAATGTAAGCAAAATATAAGCAAAACGCTGTCACAAACAAAATACAGATAATTGTTCATAAGTTTTGAAATGTTAAATTATAACAGTTGTTTGATATGAATACCTACTTCGATACACTTTTCAGTTAGCTTTGTACAAGATTTGTGAGTATTTAATAGAGTTTCTCAAACATCAACTTTGCAAGCAATTTTAATGCGTTCCATCATGCTTTTTAGAGTTGTTGGTATGTCTACTCTTTCTTTCAAGTAACCCCATAAGAAAAATCTAGTGATGTGAAATCTGGTGATCTAGTAGGTCAACTATTTGGACCACTTCTACCGATCCAGTGGCCATTGTAATTACGATATAACACTTGCACAGTTCTGGAATGGTGGGCAAGAACATTGCCTTGAAATGGGTTAATTTCTGGAATATTTTATTTCTTCCAATCTTAGACATAAAGCCTGATGATAGCGTAATTTACCGAAACATGTTGTCCAAGACTATTGATGATCAAGTCAGCCAATTAATAAGAAGAGGGCCCCACAAATAACCAAATAATGGACATCAACGTCAATCGTTCATTAATAAAAATCTTATTATGTTGCAGTAATAACCTGGTATTTTTACATTTTTCAACTATTCAAATTTAAATAAAAATATTATATAAATGCATTCTCATAAATATATATTCCAGACAAGACACATGCAACTGTACATTTTATCTTTACAAACGTTTACAATTTAATATTGATATTATCTGTCATATAATTTAATATGTTATAGGTTGTATCATTTTTATTCATCAATTTTAACATTGTTTTCCTATAAACCAATTTTGTCCTTGTTGGTGATTCTATTTAGAGTTTCTTGAAATGTACACACTAACTTTTATTAAGTTTCATAATATTGCATCATTATATAGTTAGTAATTGATAAATTGGTAACATTTGTTGATTGCTCCCAAGCTTTTATCATCTATTTTTCATAAGATTTTTATTCATTTCTTCTTTGACCTTTTATTATAAATAAAATTATTTTTGCATTTTCAATAAATTTATATAATCTTGATTTAAATCACGTAAAGGTTTTTTTTTAATATTTCAGAATATCGATTGTTACTTTTAAAACATTTCATTATACTAATATTTTTAATAGCATTATTTAATAAAAAAAAAACACCCTTTGAAGTTGTCTTATATTACGTTAGCTAAATGTATCGTTATTATATTTTTTCAGTATGTATATTTTTTTAAGGTAAGGGTATATGGAGTTTAAGAATGTTTGACTTAGATTTAAATTTTAAACAGTTTTCAGCTTCGACTTAGCATGAAAATATAACTCTCTAGCTTCAAAGGCTACAATGACTAACCCAAAAATTGTTTATTGATAAGGTACTTTATATATATATATATATATATATACATAACATTTATAAAATATTATATATATATAATATTTATAAAATATTACTGTAGCAAATATTTATTTATATACAAAGTAGCAATTAATTAAATTGTTGACTTACATAAACCAATGAGTGCCTTTAAAATAATATTTTATTATTACTTACTCTATAGCATTAAAAACTCGAAAGTTCACTGCCGCACTTACAAAAGTACGTTACCTATTCCTATCTTTAGCTTATTCTATCCAGTCTACCTCATTACAAACTATCTCGTTCAGGTTCATTATAATTTTACTCTCCCATCTGGGTCTAAGTCTTCCCGATGGTCTCTTCTCATTGGCTTTACCAGTCAATACTCTGATCATGGTTCTAGATTCTCCCATTCGTGCCACATGTTCTGGCTCACCGTAATCTATGAGACTTGATAATCATATTAATATATGTTGATGAGTACAGGATATAGAACTAATAATTAATATTTTGTAGTACATTATAAAAAAATTGTATATGAGTAATATCCATTTTTAATTTGTATTCAAGTCTTAAAGATAAGTATTGTAAACGTCAAACAAATTGAACGTATTATGTAGACGTTTCATGGGTCTATGAAATTGAAAAATAGTTTTCAAAATGCTGTCTCGCTTTCTGTATGTCTGTCTTTATATCTGTGTGTCCGTATCTCACCATAGGCTTGAAATCATTTGCCAGATTTGTTTAAAACTTAGTATCAATGGTTTTCACAAGAATCCCCTGAGAAGTTTTGGAATTATTTATCCAACCCTAAATCAACAGTAATTTAATGAAAGGAAATAAGATAAAAAAATCTACTATCTTGAAATATTTTCTTACGATTTTAAAAATAAATTTAGTTTCTGGCTATGCGATTGGTATTCTAATACGATTAACTGGTTTTTGCTCATCAGTTAAAGTGCAAGAATCACATATAAGTATGTATACTATAATGACCATCAATGTGTAATTAATTCACAGTAGTAAACTTTTAGAGCTATTATATTTGATTTAAAATATCAATGTTTTGATTTTTACATCATTTAAAATAGTAAAACAAAAATTTATTTTGACAATAAGAGTAAACTGATCATAAATTCTACTACTAACAATATTTTTAGTTTTCCCTTTACTCTGAATATATCGAAGATATATAGTATTTATTAAATATTCTTATTAATAAATATATTTTTATTTAATATTCAGCAATGAAATAGATTTTATTTTACTATTTGAGTTCATTAGTACACTAAAACACGATTAATCTCAGCTGTAAAGTATTACAAGAAATAAGGTTACTTATTATTGATCATGTCAGTACTTCTATATTTTACTTGTTACAATTTGTTATTTATTCTAAAATACCAATAAATTGAATAGTAATACCAAATTAATGGCTAGGACATTAAATAGAAATATATAAAGTCAATATCAATATTTAGGAAAAATGCAATAAATTAACGAAAATGATATGGGCATATTATTAAAAATAACTCTTTGTAGAAACTTTTTTATACATATATAATATGTAAAAAAATACATTTAAGAAGGTAGAGGAAAGAGTTAAATGAATAAGTATAAGTAAAATATAGCCTTTAGTGTGAGAATAACACATTTCACACATTGCATAATGTGTCGGACAACTTATATCCAATTTCATTACCTTCATTAGTGTATTTGATGAGTTTATCTTCTAGTGAAACATTGATGAATGGTGGTGATCTGGAAGATAAAAGTCTGTCCATAACTTTTAGAATTGGTCGGATGTTTTCACTCTTCTGACTGTCAGTCCACTGTACATCAAGGATTGGTAGCCCTGCTTTAAATCTTTCTTTGCTTACATCCTCCCCAGTCTTATCCATGAGTGATACAAAGTGACTCAGAGAATCGAGACTACGAGAAGCCACATCTAAATTGTGGAGGGATATAGCATCGTTCTGTAAAGATATATTATTTTTTATTTAAAATTAAAAAAAGTTTAAAAGCACAAAAATAGTTTTTGATGAAAACAATTCTTAGATAATTTTCAATTTCTTGCTATCTTACAGGTAGAGAAAGTATTGTGATCGTTAAAAAAATCGAGCTCGAGATTTTGATGAATAATGTCGGCGTTTCATAACCCTCCCCCCCAAAAACAAAAAAGTGATTTTTGAATTTCCATCTGTCTGTCTGTACCTTGGATTAGAACCTGCACTATTTTACCGATCATGGCTAAAACTTAGTACCTAGAATTTTCATAGGGTTGCCCCGAGGGATTTTTGGAATTGGATATAGAACCATAAAATTAAGGGTAGTTTATTGAAGGACAAAGAGAGAAAATTCTATTTTCTCAAAATCGGCTCTAATTATTTTGATATAATTTCATTTAAAAAATTTATCAATATTCCTAACAAAATGAGTAAGCTCAATATTTCGGCAAAATGAGTATAGGCCTAAGGGTTCTGGTTTGACGCGAAAATTCTCAGATTTTATATCTTCAAGACTATTTGAGATATGAAATTACTTATCATTTAAAATATGAAGATTTATTTATAATACATATCTTTATTTTGAAACATATTTTTATAAAACCAATATCTTTCAAGCTATGCATATATATATATTTACAATGTATATATTTATTTATATATATTTATTTATATATTTATTTATAATATATATATTTATATTTATTTATAATATATATATTTATATTTATTTATAATGCATATCTTTTATTTGAAACATATTTTTATAAAGCCAATATCTTTCAAGCCATGCATATATATATATATATATACACATATATATATATATATATATATATATATATATATATATATATATATATATATACATATATATATATATATATATATATATATATATATATATATATATATATAAATATGTTTCAAAATAAAGATATGTATTATAAATAAATCTTCATATTTTAGATGATAAGTAATTTCATATATATATATATTTTAACCTTTCGAGAAATAAAGGTTAAGTATTGCAACCGTAAAAAAAATCTAACCCGAAATGTTGATGGATGTCAACGTCTCATATATATATATATATTTTAACCTTTCGAGAAATAAAGGTTAAGTATTGCAACCGTAAGAAAAATCTAACCCGAAATGTTGATGGATGTCAACGTCTCAAATATATATATATATATTTTAACCTTTCGATAAATAAAGGTTAAGTATTGCAACCGTAAAAAAATCTAACCCGAAATGTTGATGGATGTCAACGTCTCATAATCCCCGAAACCTAAAGAGAGGTTTTTGCAATGCCGTCTGTCTATGTATCTATTTAACCTTTAAATTAAAAGTATTTTAATAAAAAGATAAACAATTGATTTTATTAACATCGGCTATAATAACTTTGATTAAAATTTGTATCTAGGCGTTGATTAAGATTATATATAAACTGGATATTTTCATTTTTCCATGAAAATGACTTTTAGGGTACTCTACAGAAGTATAAATTTTCGTATCTCAGCAACTATTTGAGATACTAACAAACTTATCATTTCAAAATTGTAGTAATATTAAAGATAAAAAATTTTGTATGAAATATATTTCTATAAAACCAACAGTTTCTAAGATATTTGCAAATATATTAATACAATTTTGTGAGCTCTAGTTGTAAAGAGATACTACTTAAGTTTTAACGCCATAATTATCTAATGCCATAGCGTAAGAAATAAGTAAGTCTCTCAAAAAGTATATGTTATCTTTATCGCAACCTCTTAGGCGAAATGTTTGTATATCAATGATCATTCTTTATCATTTTAGATTAAATAGTCAATATTTTCCTATTTTATTGGTCAAAATTTATAAATGAGGAATTTAATAGCAATGCAATAACCATAAGATGTGCAATCACAAATATAATTTCAAACATTTTAAACTGGATGTCTGCATTTTAATACGAAGTGTTGACCATGGGGGACCCAATATCATCATTTTTACTTGTCGCTTTCTTACAGGTAGAGCATGTACTATGATTGTCAAAAAATTTGAACTCGAGATGTTGATGAATGTCGAGGTTTCATGATCCTCTGAATCTGAAAAAGCGGTTTTTGGAATGCCGTTTGTCTGTCCATATGTCTGTCAGTCTGTACCTCGGGATAGAGCCTAAACTATTTTACCGATTGGTCTAAAATCTGGTATTTAGGGTTTTCATAGGGTTTCCCCGAGGGATTTTGGAATTTGATATCTAACACTAAAATTAAGGGTAGTTTAAAGAAGAGCAAAAAGAGCAAAATCGATGTTCTCAAAATCGGCTCTAACGATCTTGATTAAATTTAATTAAAAATATCTATAAATATTCCAAACCAAATGGCTTCTCTCAATTATTCGTCAAAATGACTTTAAGAATTCCAGTCTGATGCGTAAAATCTATTTTTTAATTTTATCTCCGTAAGTCTTTGAGATATAAAATTACTTATCATTAAATACATGTAGATCTTTTTATAATAAACATCTTTTTTACTTAAAATAATTTTTATAAAATCAATAGTTTTCAAGTTATACACACACACACACACACACACATATATATAAACATTTCCAACACTTTATAAGGTAAAGTATTACGACTGTCAAAAAAATCTATCCCGAAATGTTGATGGATGTCAATGTTTCATGACCCCTTGAACTCTAAAAAGTTGTTTTTGCAACGCCGTCTGTCTAACCTTAAAATTAAAGAGCATTTTACCAAAGGCTGAAAAGAGAAAAATTCCATTTTCTAAAAAAGCCTATACTGATTTTGATTAAAACTCATATATAGGCGTTGATTAAGATTATAAACAAGATGGATTTTTTTAAATCATTTTCCTATGAAAATTACTTTTAGGGTACTTTACAGAAGAATACATTTTAATACCTCCGCAACTATTTGAGATACTAAGTAAATTATAATTGTAAAATTTTAGTACTAATAAAAATATAAAGCTTTCGTTGGAAATAAATTTTTACAAAACCAATAGTTTCTAAGATATTGGCAAATATATTAATTCAATTTTGTGAACTTTAGCTGTGAAAAGATATTATTTCATTTTAAACGTAATAATTCTCTAATGCCATAGAGTAAGCAAATAAGTAAGTCTTTCAACAAGTTGATGTTTTTCCTTCAACCTCTATGGGGAAAAATTTGTACAGCACAGGGGCGAATCCAGGATTTTTGAGACAGGGGAGGGAGGGATTCTGATGCTCCCGTCGGGGAAGGGAGGGAGAACCTCAATAAATTGATATAAAAATAAATCAAAATTTTAGAGTAAATCATTGAGTAATTTTTCAGTGTGGTCTAAACTTAAGAATAATCCTCAAATGAAGGGTATAACTCGAAACTTGCGATTAATATTGAAATTTATTACAAGCAAATAATAAGAACATCAACATCTAGTGATTAAAAAGAGGGAAATAAATGTAAACATTATAACAGTTATTATATAAATAGTTTTTTAGATATTCAATCAACTAGGCAAAATAGATGGACTTATTCAGATCTCGAGCATTCGAACTTCAACTCCACTCTCTAGTATAGCTAGTTACTTCTCATTTTAAATCGAGATCTTTCCACTAAGCCATACTAACACGTAATGTGTGTGGTAATATTCAAAGATTTTGTTTAAAGCACGTTATTTAAAAATAAATTATTCCAAAGATCGTTATTTAAACTAATTATTGAAATAATTATAGTAAAAATGATAAAAAAATTTAAACCTAAGCAACGTTTGTGCAACAAGTGAGAGGTGCGCAACTTAAATGTGGGTAGTTTCAATAATGACTATCGTCACATTTTAATACTTAATGTGACTGTCTTAAGTATTTATAATAGTTACCGTATATTAATCATTTAATAATATTACCAATAACAATTTAAAAAATTAAATCTGGTTAGTGAGATAGTATTACGTGACAATAAAATTAGTAGTGACTTTAACAATGATTTAATTGGTCTGATTTCATGAAGGGGGGCGCGCGCTCCCCAAGCCACCCTCCTGGTACAGCAATGATCTATCTCTCGCATTTTATACTCAATAGTGAATAATTATCCATTTGATTGGTCAAAATTTATAAAAGAGTAATTTAATAGAAATGCGATAGCCATAAGATGTGCATCCCCTAATGAAATGTTGAAAATTTTAACCGGAAGTCAAAATTGTACAACGAAGTGTTGATCCTTGGGGATCTAAAATCGATACTTTATTGGTTTCAATGAATGAAGAGGTTAATTCTTTAAACAAAAAACTATGAAATTTAAAATCGTAAGTAAAAAAATGTTTTAGGTGTGTATAGCGCAATTTTTTCTCGGGTTCGCTTGTGTATATAATATTACGAATTCTGAGCAAATATCTCCATTAAAAAAAAATAAAGCGAGAAAGTTTGTGCGGAGTTCCGTACCATTTATTTATATTTTATAATCTGTCTACATAAAATAGTCTAGATCAAACCTTAATTAGATGCTAAAACAATAATATATTCAAATAAAGAAACATAATAAATAGTGATGTTAGTTATCCTACAAGATCATCTAAAATGATCAAGCCTTCTAACTAGCCTGCTATACACTTGAAAAGTGTAGTAAATTTATACACTTTCCTAGCACAAACATACACAAGGAAATAAAATACTTTTTTTTATGATAGTAAATGATTGTAAATTGAAGCTTCATTTGAAATCCTGAGCTTGATTTCAAACACAAATAGCCAAGATAGGAATTAGTTCTAGCAACAATTAAAGCTGCTATATTGTTAATTTTTCATTTGAACTATTTCTTTAACCAGTTTGAATGATAACTAGCATTTTATAGTTTTATAAAGATCATATTTATTTTATATTTAATTTAACGCTCTCACCAGTGCTATTGAAATTATCGTGGTCACAGTTCCAAGATTTGAAGCATTCCTGATGAAGCTCCTTGCCCCAGGAAGTGTGTAAATCTTTTCTGCTGATGTTTGTATGATGTGAGCATTATGATACCGACGTAATAAAAACATTCTTCGTTCGGAGAGTACAGACAACTTTTGTGACTTTGAGGCAATGGTGATTTTATTAGCTTTATGGGTAACTAGCCATTCTGCCAGGCAAAGACAATCTTCAAACTTGTTTCCTGTTGGATATTTGTTTATATAATTTAAAATGTTTATTAATTACATCAGATTTATTAATAGTTGAATAAATATCTTCCTTTAAAAATTAAAGATATTTGAAAATATAATTAGCTAGGAATTTAGTAAACCATATCCGTTTTCCCAAAATCTCTATTGTGTTTAGTTAATAAGACAACTTGAAG
Source organism: Timema podura (assembly GCA_033556935.1). Lineage (NCBI taxonomy): Eukaryota > Metazoa > Arthropoda > Insecta > Phasmatodea > Timematidae > Timema > Timema podura. Next base: position 47,499,266 of record JAVRXN010000014.1, read on the forward strand.
AGATGCTAGTTATTGCTGGAATTTAGGACTAGTAAAGTCAAAACCGTAAATGAACTTAACAAACTATATTCACATATATTTTGCACTTTTCCTATAAAAATTAGTTTAGGCCTATAATCCAGAATAATAAATAGGATAGCAAATAGAATTTATAAATTGCTATTTTTTGTTTTATTTTATTATTTATATAGGTCTGACTACATCCTATTATTATGTATGGCATTTTAAGTATACACATAGATTGCCTATGAATAATTTAAAGACCTAGACTAAGCCTTACACATATTTTATGTCGCAATAATTTAAATATATTTTCAGTGGAATATAACGAATTGCAATAAGAAATTATAAAAGAATTAATTTATGCCTACTATTAAAAAACTTCCACTTAATCTTATAGTATGGTAGCAAGCCACAAATAATAGCTAATATTATTTTAATAAATAACATTTTGCATTGCAGAATACGGTTTAAATATTTGATGAAAAGGGAAACTAAAATAAGAGAATCAAAAGTAGCACCCTTTGCTTAGTGTATGATACAATTTCACTGAGCAGTTAATTATTCATTCTAAATCGTTTAATTTTTATCATTTAATTTATCAAAGACATTTATAAATGAGCTAGCGTACCAATAATGATGTGTGAAAATTTCGGGTCGGAGAGAGTTTTAATTGTTGCCTCTATATTATTAAAAACTGATTTGTTTTTAGGTTTTGTTTTCGTCTCTCCCATGAATTTAATCAGCACTTTCTCGACATTGTTGCAATTTGATAGTTCTCTGAAAAATAAAAATAGTTAACAATAATTTATATTAAGAATTTGTTTGCTTATATTTTAATAAGTACACATACAATAGAACCTTCATATATAGAAATTCCGTATATCAACATTTTCTATGTATCATAGTTTTGGTGTATCCCTGTGACATTATATATAAAAACTGTTTCTATACATCAAGAAAAAATATATATAATTTTTTTTCTAGACGAATCAGGATTTTCCCTCTCTGATGATGATGGTATAGTGAAAACAAATGAGAAAAAATATAAAAGATATGGCACAAGAGGAAGGAGGAAATGTTTGATCAAGGTCATTGAGACACCGATGGGTTTCCTAGCGGGGTGGTAATATATTCACTCTCCTCTCATCACTTTCCTTAAGTAAGTTTTCTCCTCTAATAATCAGTTTCAGTTTGTATCAGTATAGCTAACCGACGGCTTATGCTCACTATTGTTTTATAATGTATGTTAACAGTATCTTTAAAAATTATCTTTATGAAAATAACTCGTACATTCAGATTCACTTATAATTATGGATTTATTAGGAATTATTTATAAATACAGTATACCACATGATATGTATAAGAAATATCGTTTATATAGGCCTACCTCAAAATCTATATACATTGAATTTGTATGGACTCATTGACTTCAATATATGGAGGTCCGACTGTAAGACTATATATAAAAATATACATTTATAAATACATATTTTATACGTATGGAAACTATAATATATACGATAATATAAATAAAATAATTTACATGTCTACAAATATATATAAATATATTTGTATGGTACATGCAAATTTTTGCCGTAATGTTTCATAGCAAACTGATTAAGAAATAATTTTGTTATTATTTTTTACTGAAGAGTGATATTTTACTACTGTAACTATATATAATATAAATTTAATTAATTTTATAAGTGGATTTGGAATTTTTCTGCCATGTGTCATTCGTTGTTTATATCACCATGGAACTAGCTATGTGTGTAGTTTCCAAAGTAGTTTGGTCAAAACATTATTGTACAGGTACTTGTGATGAGCATGTTAAGATTGAATTCAAGGAAGAAAGTGATGAAAATCTACATTTGGGACATCGCGCTAAATGGAGCAGAGCTTGGATTCCTAGCAAGATTTCAAATAATTACTCGGGGTTTTGAAATGTGTTTCTGGTGAAGACTGGAGAAGAATAGGTGGACGAACAGGGTGACAGATGAAGTAGTCCTAAGAAGAGTGGGTGAGAAAAGAACCATTTAGGATCCGATTCTTCGATTGAAAGAAAACTGGCTCAGACACCACCCCAGGAGGAACAGTCTTTTACGCGACATCGTTGTAAGAAAGGTATAGGGAAATAGGAACTTAGAAAGGAGGACGATTAAAATATTAGATATTGTAAGAAATAAGAAAATCTTGGTAGCACAAGAAGGAGGCAGAAGGCAGGGTGCATTGGCGGTTTAGAGTCACTGACAAAAGGAAAGACTGTTGTGAGAATGAATGCCAAATAATAGTATATAAGCCACCACCCACACACGAGAGAAACTAGAAATTTGCTAGAATAATCGAGTTTTAATTGGAGGACCATATCTATTTTTTTCAAACACCCTGGACCCCTAACCTTTGAAATTAAAGGTCAGTTGTCAAAATTGGTTAAGCGTATATTCATGATTTAAATAATCATAAATTGAAATATGAAATTTTTTACATGAAATGATACCATAAATAAGTGTAGAGTTATATATACATTATTAATAAATATCTATAATACATTCTTATACATTAATATGTTCCTCGAGCTGGTTTTGGCTCTGACGAGGTTAAGGTTATAATCATCGCCAGATGTATTTAAATTAATTTTCTCTCGATGATTTTACTCTTCCTCTACGATAATGTACAGTATATATCCTTCTAGATAATATACATTCCCCATACTTATTGGATTATTATGTTAAATTTGGTGTAAATCTTCATGTGAAAATAGTAAATGAATTGAGTATACATATTTTAGATATACAGAGTGTTTGGAAACTCAATAGCCCTAAAATCACATATACGGTAGTTTGTATGAACCAAAAGTAATACAAAATCCCTATACATTCGCATCCGGAAAACTATGCTAATACCATTAAATTTTGTTCAAAGTTTCGGCGTACAGCACCGGGAGAGCAAAGCTGTTCAAGAATGCTTGTACAAAAGGTTGTATAGGAGCTAGGCGTGCAGTACTACACACCTCGACATCTTGGAGCACGGCTGCAGAACATACCACGATTAATAGTTAAAAAACACACAAGACTATCTAGAAATGCGAATACTTTCCGAGGATCATCATTAACGGTCCTACCTCACAGAAAGTGCTTGCCAGTGTTACAGTGTCATGCGCCTAACTTCTATGCAACTTGTTGAACATGCATGCTTGACAGTTTTGTTATTCCGGCACTGCACGCCAAAACTTTGATCACAATTTAATAGTATTAGGATAGTTTTCCGGATGTGGTTGTATTGGGATTTTGTATTACTTTTATTTCAAACAAGCTATATGTTCAGTTTGGGCTATGAGTTTCCGATCACCCTGTATATATATTCTTTGTATCCCTCGGTGGTTTTGGGTTAAATTTCTCGCCTCGAGACACGATGTTCGTGAGTTTAAGCCCAGCTGAAGCAAAATAATTTTTCTTGAGCGATCGAAATCCGTAGCACAACTTCCTTTGGGGGAAAAATTAAAGCCGTAAGCTCCATGTCAACTGGGGCATGAGAGAGAACCCTGGAAGTTATGTGAAAATAACTTTCCAGAAAAAACTGTTAGGTTTTTCGTGCTCACTTATAGAAATTCAGTGTGAAAGGCAACAGGGAACCTCCAACATTTTTGAAATCCCCTAGTAGGCCTACATGAGATTTCTACCAGATGGTGCAGCAAGTACTAAACAGCTAAACACGTAAACACTAAACAAGTATATAATATAAATCAGAAAATTTCAAAATTGGCATACATACCTTCATTTTTAACATCTGACTGCATTAGAAGGTATAATTTTTATTTTAAAATATATTTTGGTGTATGATTATGTATTTTAAAATTAGTTACATATAATACCAGAGTCGATGATCCAACACCTTTTCTCAGTCAGTAGCGTGTCTACCTACCGATCTAAGTATTCCGGGTTCGATTCCTGACATGGCCAAAAAATGTATCATTGATGAAAATATGGGTTTACCCTTTCACAGTGATGAATTAACGACCGGGGACTGAATGTTGTGCCAGTCCTAGGCTTAAATTAGATTATATAGCATATGAAGCTACGACGGGTCTGTTAGTGGATTAAAAAAAACAAAAGTAGATGGAAGGTGAACATTTAAATAGAGCAGAGCCTATATGATATATAATAATGTAAATATTTTGACGGTGCAACCCATCTGAGTGAAGAGAAAGTGATAAAAAACCATTTAGGATATTTAATAAAAAAACATAATTATGAATGACAGGGATTTTAATTCAGACCCTCCCATAAAATGGAATCCAACTAAATTAGAATTACACTTTATCTGCCAGCTCATCAGTATTTGATAAACTTATTTACTCATGCTATTTACCTCAAAGCTTCCAAAGTTTGTTGTTCAGTAAATAAAACATTTCCTAAAGGTTGAACTATCCCCAACTTGATTCCTTCTTTGATTGCAGAATGCAGTTCTTTCTTCCATGCAAGTGATGCATTGAATATATTATCAACTGCAATTCCCAACACGGCAACATGTTTTAAAAATATGGACATTCCTGTAATAAAAAAAAAGTTATATATATTAATACAAATTTCATTAAACCCAACGTAGATAAAAGTAGCGCTATATATAGTTCAAACAGTGTTAGCAATATATATATTATTATTAAATTAATTCTAGAGGTGCTCATTTAGTATTTCCTAAATATTATATATTATTAGTGTTATTTTATAAGTAACGATAATTATAAAAAGTAACATCTGTAGATAATATGACTTATGAATACGTGAAGACATAGCTTGGTTTTTAGCTCCATATCTTAGTATCCATTAGAGTTAAACCTATATGTACTGTACATACTTATTGCAATAAATATTAGGGATTAGGAAGTTTTAATTTAGAGGAGAAAGAGTAGAAAACATTTAGGAAAAAATATCCTTAATACACCCAACCGAGATTCAAATTCCCATCTTCCAACTGTCGGTAGGCAAATTAACCATTAACCATTCGAACCTAGAAGCAGGTAAGAGATTTTATTATTATTATTATTATTATTATTATTATTATTGTTATTATTATTATTATTATTATTA